>JAOANR010000006.1:44520533-44632626 GCA_030278955.1 Hygrophila difformis | reverse complement strand
GCTTGTAACAAAAATCGGTTTTCAAAAACCCTATTTTCGTCCAATTTCAAAGACTCGCCTAAAACTCGACCTTCGGGAATTCAAACCGAGAACTTTTCAACATAAAAGTTGTTCCTAACACCTTTATCTATCTTGTGTCCAAATTTCAGCCGTTGACATTAAGTTTTGCTATCCCAAATCATGCCGTAAACGTTCTGTGACAACCCGAACATTTTTAAACTGTGACAGTTTTCTTTACTCAACTTGATGCATGTTTTTCACCCATTTTTCGAATGATTTAACTTTGCATTTCTAAACAAAAGTTGTAGATAATTGGGTCTAGATTATGCATATATAATTTCACGGATTTTGGTGTTCATTTGATATGTCAATCGGTCGAATTTTCAAAACTGTTTTAAACCCTATTCGGAACCCGCGAGTATGCAGTGAGTTGTGGTCGATTTTTGAGTACCAAGAATTCATTATTTCCAAATTCTTAAAACATGAAAGTTGTTCCTTAACGTGTTTTGTAGTTACTCTAAAAATTTCGCATCGATTGGTCTTGAAATGAATTTTTAATCGGCGTTGCACGGACCTGTGACGAAAACAGTTTTTAAGACAGAAATTATTCCTTGCAATGAACTCGAATTTCGACTCACTTCGGAACCTTATTTCCAAAAACTTAAAACATGAAAGTTGTTCGTGTGTGTGGTTTTGAATTACTGTAAAAATTTCAGAATTTTTGGTGTAAAGACGAATTTTTAATTAAGAAAGGCGTAAACTGCCTCGAATAGGATTTTTCGAACTTGAGAAAACTCGAACTATGAAAACGCGATATCGTTCATTTGATAACTTTGAAATACGAACTTTCAAAAAATCCCGTTCACTAGGCTGAGCCGATCATCATGCTATCATTATCTTTGAGACTGCCTCGTTAGTGGTCTCCTTACTATCTGAGATTGCCTCGTTAGTGATCTCGCGCGCTGTATTTTTGGACTGCCTCGTTAGTGGTCCTACTATCTTTTTGGATCGCCTCGTTAGTGGTCCTACTATCTTTTTGAGACTGCCTCGTTAGTGGTCTCCCATTGTTTGGACTGCCTCGTTAGTGGTCCTATGTTGAGATTGCCTCGTTAGTGATCTCCCGGTATGGTGTCCTCTTCTTAGTCTACGGGATGAAATGTAAAAGACTTGTGAGAGTGTTTCATTATGCTTAAATCGTATTTATCATGTCTTTAATTATGTATTTAAAATTTATGCATCTTTAATTCTGCTTTACATTACGCTTTTAAAATTAAGTCCTTAATCATGTTTTCCGCTGCTAATAAATTATGTATTTTTAAATTCACGTACGGTAAGCGAGATCTTTAGTTTAAACACATGTAACCCCTTTTATTTGTTAGTTAGGGATTAACTTACTCAGTATATCTTTATACTGACAACCGTTGTCATTTCCTTTTTCTATAGAGTATGTCGAGTGACGCATGCACGCGCATTTGGGGGGATATGTTTGTGAACATTTTTTTTACTGCATCATACTACTGTTTTACCGGGTCTGTTAAACCCGAGGTTTTGGCCGTGTTGGCCGTGATTACTTTTCCGCTGCATTTACCTTATCCATGCATGATGATTTCTACTATCGCATTTGATTTGAAGTATTAATAAATTCCGGATTCATTGTTGAATGTTTTAAAACTTTGTATACCCATAAGCCTTGCACCTCCTTAGCGAGCTCGGAAATCCGTGTCTTGCTAGGGAGATGCGGCGGTGACACCTCGGCCTGGGTTACCAAATCCGAGGTGTTACAAGTTGGTATCAGAGCCCGGAATTTTATTTTGAAGCTATTATTATTATTAGTAATATTTTTATAATTATTTTGATAGTAATATTTTTAAACCCTAGTAATATTTTTTAGCATATCACATTTAAAGACCCCTAGTTTTATTTAGTCCAAAGATTTATTTTTAGCCCAATGTTATAGCCAAGAAAAGAAAAATTAAACTTTTCGGCCCACTATAGAGGCCCAACTTTTAGCAATTTATTTTAAACATACGAATAAATTAAATATTAATGGGGAAGGGACTTGCACTTGCATGTTGCATATAGAATTAAATTTCTGCATATCTTAACCTTGCCTGAAAAATGTCTAACTCTAACCTCCCTTGTTGACATTAGATGGCCGAACCGAACGCGAACATGACCAATCTGATGATGAAACTGACCAACGCATACCTCGAGTCCCAACAGCATGTCAATCACTTCAAGGCTCGAGTGGGGCATCTAGAGAGTAACGTGGACTATCTGAGACATCTTAGGGAAGCTGACCATCATGAAATAACCCAACTCAAGGCCCAAGTCGCCGAACTCCAAACCCAAGTGGTTGCACTCCAAAACAAGGATAACGAACTGATGATGCAAATAGGACACCTAGGAGCTGAGCTGCTGGGCCTAGAGGCTGACATATTCCCTCCGAGCCCGAGCCCGGTGGGGACACCCATTCCCATTGACGTATCCAGCGACGAGGATGATCCCATCGAGGATGTACCTGCCTAGTCACTCTAGACTCAGAGACCCATACTGATGCACCATTACTATTTCCGTTTCGAATGCTTGTAACCCAAATTTATTTCTTGAGTAATAAAAATACAAGCCTATTTAAATTTATTCCATACATTTTATGCAATTCTTTAACTACCATGATTAAAGAAGGGAACATCCAACCCTAGACGAAAAAAAAAAAAAAAATTATCTAGAGAACAACCCCCGACAACAACAACCAGCCACCTCTACTAACAAACCCCAACAAATTGATACCTATTAACACTAATCCTTACCCAATAAAATTTTCTCCTTACACGTAGTTATTTATTTATTTAAACTCTACCCCGTATACCTTATCACATTAGTTTATATGAGTTCCTTGAAGCAGCTTAGTCCCACAACGATGCAAGTATTGTTGTGCAACCCACCCACACGCAGATGCAATAGGAAGGTGACAGTAAGTCTAGAACATCTCGAACCATAAATTAGGCAGAACAATTAGACCGTGTTTCTAAACGGCAATAAACAACTAACACATGTCAGACACCTAACTAAGCAATAACATAACGAAAATATAAATCACAAATCCCAGACAACAGCAACGTCCACATAAGGAGGAAACTGAACGAGTACGTCTAATGCAAAACCTAAATGAAAACACGAAACCAACAGGAGACGTCACTGATCGGGAGGCGGGAACTGCCGGCGCATGTAGTCGTCCATCTGCCGCACATAGGCGTACATGTCGGACATGGTGGCCTGCTGCTGAGCCTGCCTCGTAGCAAACGAGTCCATACGGGTCTGGTAGAAGTCCAACCTAGCATCGATGGCGTCATAACGAGCCTGCCCAGCTGCAAACCCGGCGTCCATACTGACCCGCATCTCCTGCATCATCTGCAGCATCTGAATCATCTCCTGCCCCTGAGGTGCCACAGCAGGAGGTGCCACAGCAGGAGGTGGAACTACTGGAGGAGGGGGTGGCTGCTCCGGTGGTACAACAAGGATCAGGCTGCCGTCATCAGGCTGCGGGCGAAGTACAGCACGGGGAGCCCCACGACGTAAGGCGCTACGCAGGTCAGCATAAGTCGGGATACGGTAGCAACGGCCCGGTGCTAGGTCGTACGGGTCTGTCTCCGGTGTAGTGCGAATCCCCTGCGCCGCGCACAACCCACAGATGAGGTGAACATGGGTAATCACCTACTACCTCGTCCTCTCCGCATACCCCGCAAGTTGTCCTCGATGCAAGCTCCTACATTCACCCTACCGTCTCGCGCGATAAAGCAAATGGTCTCGTAGACGTGATCCAGGACAATGTGGCTCCGGGTGATCGGCCGGACACGCCCTAACCACAGCTGAGCAAGCTCTCGCCAAGGGGAGTCCATCGTCGTCAAACGAAGCTCATGACTGTGCTCGAGCTGAGGAGGCACTATGGTGCATAAGGTGTTCCACGCAGGAGCAAGAACACGTCCCTCAGGCTGTGGGTGAAATACGCCATCGTCGGGCAAGCCAAAATAGACATTGATCGCCCGAGCACTGAAGTCGAGATAGCGACCACGGACCCATACCCGGGATAGGTCGTCACCCTCCCCGAGACCGCCAATGTTGGCAATAACCTCTATAGCCAGATAACCGGAGGCGACGCCCTCGGGGTGACGTGCCAGACCGGTCCACTGCAGATACTCCAAGACTGCGCTGACCCTATCATCGCCCATATGAAGAGGATATATGCCTCTCTCAGGGACGTAAGCCCTGTTTCGACGAAGCTCGTCGAAATAAAAGTCCTGGGCAGCCTTCGTCCTAAACCGGAACCTGTTGTGCCGGTGAGGACGCACCTCGTCCGGAAGACCCCTGAGTCGCGGGCCCCGCTGCTCCTCGTCCTCCTATGACTCGCTCTCGTCGAAATCAGGCATCGCCGGAGCGGCATGACTGGGGCCAGCCTCATCAGCAACTCGTCTCCTAGTCCTCGGAGGACACATGAGAGACGCCAAAACGACCCACAAAAAGAGCAACATCCTGCAAGTTACCAAATACCGATTATAAGACAAAGTCCCACACAGAAGTCAAGCGAAAATACGTAAAGGGCATCAATATACACTTCCAACGCGAATATACTGTAAGAACAACAAATCCTACCGTTTGCTAAGACCAACCAGGAGATAATCTAGACAAAGGATATGCTCAAACTAGTGCCCAAACCCTTTGTGGCATTTCGTTGAACACGTTATGTGCGCAATAAACCAAAACCTAAGTTACTAACAACACACGGAAATTGCCCACAGAATGATACAATCATTCTAATAACAACACAACATATCCTACAGCACCAAACAACAGGGGAACGAACTAATAATCACACTCCAATAACAACCAAACATCAAAAACTTCATAGCCTTCCTAAGGATTCGAATTCAACAAGAATTTGCCAAAAACATAAACACATTATAACAAAAACATAGGCAAGGCAACAAGAGTAACAAGAATTGCCACGTACACTCGCTAATTTGCACAAATCAAGCCTAAAAGTCACAAACCCCCAATTTTTGTACACAAACCCTAATTTCCTAAATCTCCTCACAAATGAAGTCATTCAAAACATAAAAGTTGAAATTAGTAAGTGGGTTTAGTAGAACCATACCTCGATGAGTGAAATTGAAGTCGAAATCAAGCAAACAGGAAGGTAACTCGCCGGATTTAGAGAGGATTGGGGGTGTGTTCTCGAATGGAAAATGGGGGAAGTGGCTCGCGCGGAGCGCGAGCCCTATTTTCTCGAACAGAGGGAGCCGCGCGCTCTCCGCGCGCTGGGGCGCATTACCGCGCGGCCACCGCGCGGGACCCGGAGGGAGTTTTATTTTTCCTGTTCTGCTCAATCTCTTTTGCTATACGCTCCTCACTGAACCCGGGCATACATTGACAGTGAAATACAACGACATGGGGCATCACCTGGCCTTGTTCCTGGAAAGGACAGCAGAATTGCCTCACGTCCTCCTTTCGCAGGACTACAGGAAACCCTTCGACGTAAATAAATAGGGACCATAAGAAATTCCGTAGGGAATAGAAACCGCTTATTAACTAACGTCCCCACCACAGTTTGCTCGTATCCATAACGAGCTCCACGACCCCCAACTGAAGAAGTATGTGCCTGACACGTCGCATGCACTCCAACCGGACGTAATCGAATTGGATGATGACTTGACCTATGAAGAAACCCCGGTGCAAATACTCGACTACAAGGAAAGGGTGACAAGGAATAAATCTGTAAAGATGGTCAAGGTCCTGTGGTCCAACCACGAGACAGAAACGGCGACCTGGGAATTGGAAGCCGACATGAGGCAACGTTACCCTACCCTCTTCCAAGACGACCCGACCACAGTTATGGGGACATAACTGTATTCTTAAGGGGGGAGGATGTAACACCCGAGGAAAAAACAAATTCAAATTGTTTTGAACTATGTCATGACTTGATCCCTTCACAGGGTACGTAGGCAGCTTGGAACTAATTTCTAAGTTCAGTCACGAAATAAATCACAAAATAAATCACGAAATAGATCACAAGGACGATAGGAGGAGTTGGAACCAATTTAGACTAGGCTAATTAGGACACGGAAATGTTGCGAGCGATAAGCCGGACTCGTAACAAGTTTAAGGAAAAGATTCCGAACCGGAGACGACCCAAGGAATCGAGCTAACACGTAGAAAACTGATAGGGGAAAGCAAGGAAAGACCCGACGGAACACGCGGACCGCCGAACCGGCCGGTCCGGCCAGCCCGCGCTCTCCGCGCGCCGCCGCGCGGCCACCGCGCGGACGGAGGAGTCGCGACTCCAGGGCAGACCACGCATGCTCCGCGCGGACAAAGGCCTATGTGCGCGTCACCAGCGCGTCAGAGGTGCAGGAGGTGTAAACTTTCCTTCCATGGTGATTTTCTTGCCAAAAATCCGTCCTCTATCAAGGGGAAACGGATCAAGGCAATGGGGGAAGGTTATAGAGGCTGTGTGGCCGCCCCTCCCCCATATTTTCCAGAAAACAAACCCTAGCCACCTCCAATATTCCTCTCCAAGTCGAAACCTCTCCGAACTCACTTCCCGGCAGGTATTCCGGCGACGGCAAGGCGAAAGGAACCAAGCCCTGCCCTCTAGACTCTTGGTAAGCTATTGTACAAAGTTTTAATTCGTCCATATATCTCAGAAACTCATATTCTAACCATTTTTCCTTACTACGATTTCCCATCGGAAAACGAACAAAAAGCGATCGGAGAAGTTGGCCGTTCGTCGTGACCCTAGGACGTCCGGAAACCCAATCCAGCGACCCTATCCTCATTCTAAGTAAGTTAAAACCTTACTCACAAATTTTCATGGTTGTTTGTTGTTTAAAACTCGAGATATAGGCTTGTAACAAAAATCGGTTTTTAAAAACCCTATTTTCGTCCAATTTCAAAGACTCGCCTAAAACTCGACCTTCGGGAATTCAAACCGAGAACTTTTAAACATAAACGTTGTTCCTAACACCTTTATCTATCTTGTGTCCAAATTTCAGCCGTTGACATTAAGTTTTGCTATCCCAAATCATGCCGTAAACGTTCTATGACAACCCGAACATTTTTAAACTGTGACAGTTTTCTTTACTCAACTTGATGCATGTTTCTCACCCATTTTTCGAATGATTTAACTTTGCATTTCTAAACAAAAGTTGTAGATAATTGGGTCTAGATTATGCATATAAAATTTCACGGATTTTGGTGTTCATTTGATATGTCAATCGGTCGAATTTTCAAAACTGTTTTAAACCCTATTCGGAACCCGCGAGTATGCAGTGAGTTGTGGTCGATTTTTGAGTACCAAGAATTCATTATTCCAAATTCTTAAAACATGAAAGTTGTTCCTTAACGTGTTTTGTAGTTACTGTAAAAATTTCGCATCGATTGGTCTTGAAATGAATTTTTAATCGGTGTTGCACGAACCTGTGACGAAAACAGTTTTTAAGACAGAAATTATTCCTTGCAATGAACTCGAATTTCGACTCACTTCGGAACCTTATTTCCAAAAACTTAAAACATGAAAGTTGTTCGTGTGTGTGTTTTTGAATTACTGTAAAAATTTCAGAATTTTTGGTGTAAAGACGAATTTTTAATTAAGAAAGGCGTAAACTGCCTCGAATAGGATTTTTCGAACTTGAGAAAACTCGAACTATGAAAACGCGACATCGTTCATTTGATAACTTTGAAATACGAACTTTTGAAAAATCCCGTTCACTAGGCTGAGCCGATCGTCATGCTATCATTATCTTTGAGACTGCCTCGTTAGTGGTCTCCTTACTATCTGAGATTGCCTCGTTAGTGATCTCGCGCGCTGTATTTTTGGACTGCCTCGTTAGTGGTCCTACTATCTTTTTGGATCGCCTCGTTAGTGGTCCTACTATCTTTTTGAGACTGCCTCGTTAGTGGTCTCCCATTGTTTGGACTGCCTCGTTAGTGGTCCTATGTTGAGATTGCCTCGTTAGTGATCTCCCGGTATGGTGTCCTCTTCTTAGTCTACGGGATGAAATGTAAAAGACTTGTGTGAGTGTTTCATTATGCTTAAATCGTATTTATCATGTCTTTAATTATGTATTTAAAATTTATGCATCTTTAATTATGCTTTACATTACGCTTTTAAAATTAAGTCCTTAATCATGTTTTCCGCTGCTAATAAATTATGTATTTTTAAATTCACGTACGGTAAGCGAGATCTTTAGTTTAAACACATGTAACCCCTTTTATTTGTTAGTTAGGGATTAACTTACTCAGTATATCTTTATACTGACAACCGTTGTCATTTCCTTTTTCTACAGAGTATGTCGAGTGACGCATGCACGCGCATTTGGGGGGATATGTTTGTGAACATTTTTTTTTACTGCATCATACTACTGTTTTACCGGGTCTGTTAAACCCGAGGTTTTGGCCGTGTTGGCCGTGATTACTTTTCCGCTGCATTTACCTTATCCATGCATGATGATTTCTACTATCGCATTTGATTTGAAGTATTAATAAATTCCGGATTCATTGTTGAATGTTTTAAAACATTGTATACCCATAAGCCTTGCACCTCCTTAGCGAGCTCGGGAATCCGTGTCTTGCTAGGGAGATGCGGCGGTGACACCTCGGCCTGGGTTACCAAATCCGGGGTGTTACAATCGGAAAAACTCCAGAATGCGCCACACAGGCATGGCGGCGCCTAAAATCATGCTCAGGCGCCACATCAGGCACCGCATCAACACAGGAAAATTTCAGATTGGAAAAAGCTTCAGGATGCGCCACACCTTCTTGGTGGCGCATAAAATGCCCTCCAGGCACCACTTTTTGCGCCGCGGGCTGAATTTTAGGAAATTGTCAGAATGCACCGCAACTTCTTGGCGGTGCCGAAAAGCACCTTGGAGCGCCACTTTTTGCGCCACAACAGAAAATTTGGAAAATGTCAGGATGCGCCGCAGCTCCTTGGTGGCGCCAAAAACCTCTTCCAAGCGCCACTTTTTGCGCCACAGTCGCGGTTGGGCAGTTTTCCAACCTCCCGAACTCGGTTTTAAACGCGGTTTTTCGTCATTTCTTCATATCCAGACTCATAATTTTCGACAGAAACTCTCTGGAAACATCTGCTAATGGGAGAAGAAGGCCAGAAACACATAATCATGCCGGAGGAATGCATCAGGGACGCTGTTCTGGGCGTGTTCTTCCTATTCCAGGTGTTGCCTTTCTTTTTCTTGCTTTGTAATGTTATGAATTTGCCTCTAAATGTAATATGCTATTATGTTTCTAATTTGTAGACGGATTTCTGTATTGTTCTTGTTAGGAGTGATCTAGAAGGGGAGTTCGGAATCACTTTTGAAGTATGAATTTATCTTTTATGGAAGCAATATAATTTATCGATGTTCATGTGTTAAATTTGGAGTAATCTGCAAAGATGTTAGAATCTGTATTAGGATTGTTAATCTGCTGCATAAATTTGATCGATAAATTTATCTGGGCAACAATTTGATGTTTTATATTTTTATCTGCTAGATTTTAATTGATCGATCAATCTGCAGTTTCTACTTTTAGTAATCTGGAAATAATCCTAATCTGTCTGCATCTTAAAATTAGTAATTTAATCCATTTTACCATGTTTTATTATTATTTTACCATAATTGTTAAATTATTTACACTGTTCTGCATAATTAAATGTTAGAATCCAATTTTGTGACTTCTGCTTTGCCAAATCGGGAGATAAGAAGTAGAATTAATATTTTAGTACCGGAATTGGGAATGAATTACATTATAAATGGATTCTGGCATGTGCACACTGATTTGGGAAATGAAAAGTGCATTTTCATTGCTATAGGAAAATTTGTATGCTTGGGAAAGACTCAAATTTAGGCCTAGAATAATGATTGCAGAATGTTAGATAATTTAATCAGCTTCCATGAAATCCGTTTAAGCATAATTTGAACTCTAGAAGATTACAATATTTTTAATCTTTATAAAATAATTAATTTTAAGAAATTGATCTTTTTAGACATTGGAAAATGCTAAATCAATATGCAATTTCTATTTTATATAAGGATGGCAATTTTTAAAATATTACAAGCATCTCCCATTTATATTTTTATTAATTAAAATTTTAACTTGCTTTATTTTAACTTTAATGTCACTATTTTTAATTTAATCACCATTAGAATTAATCAAAATCTTTTTAAATATATAAAGTATAATTAATGAACTTAAAAACAATTAAAATCTTCTCCGGAATGAAATAATATTCTGAAATTCCCTTGGGTTCGACCTGGTATTCACCGGTTTTTATTACTTGATGACAACCATCCGGTTGTGGTAAAATATGAGTAGTGAAAATCACCCATCAACAGCTTACTGTCCACCTCAGCATAACTTTGAGGCCCTGGAGTGAGTTTCGTGCTCTGGCCATTTTTGGCAGATTGATTACCTTTGGACACTTTGCCTTTGTCCGAGATGGTGAATTCCTTCATTTAGTCATCGAGTCCAAGGAGTTCTGCTTTGAATTCCTCGTCCATTTCCAAAGGCGAATAGGTGTGATCTTTCTGCAGTAATAACATTTAAACTCTTCGAATGTCTCAAATGCTTCACCTTCCACGCGCTCGATCTCCTCAAGGGTCTTGTGCTTGAACTGACGTATTGCAGGGCCTGTCTTTGTCTGGACATTCACCAATGGTATGGCAGGTTTATGAGACGAGGTCTCAGTAGTTTTCTCGGGGATCTTTTCTTTACCCTTCATACTTGGACCGCTAATCTGCATGGGCGTAGACTCTTGATCCTTTGGTTTTATTTTTCCTGAGTTTCAATTGTCAGGCTATACTCTTCTGAGTATTGCCTTTCAGCTCTTCGGATTTGGGACATAGTCATCCCTGGAAACCGAGGATCTACATCAGCGTTAGGTGACAACTGATTCCGAGTCCAAATGTTCCTTCGTCTCGGATTAGGCTTCTGAGTAGGTGTCATCCGATTGTACCCAAGTCTGAGCTATAGGTCTATGAATGACCTTTAGTTCTAGCTTTGGAGGACGCTTGTATGCGTAAGGGTTCTGTAGGCTATTATGTAGGCCTCCCCTTGGTCCTCTTCCTGCACGCCCCCTTAGTTGTCCGCGTCCATCTTGTATCAGATGAAGCGAACCCCTTGCTTCTCGCGGTGGTAGGGCATCATCTTGATAATATCGTAGATCATTCCGATGACTGGACTTAGACCATGATCCTTGGGGAATTTGGCAAAGAGAACTTCTATGTTCACATTAAGGAAAGGTTCTGAATCAATCCCCCAAGGTTCCCGCTTTCAATCTTCCTGACTGGATTTCTTTCTGAATAGTTCTTCGGAACTGAACGCAGTCTTCCGAACTATCTGAAAATGTGTTGTGCCACTTACAGTATGTTCGTCCATTGATCTCCTCTTCCGTGGCCAGTTTCTGGCATGTAGGAATTTAGATCTGATGCTTCTCGTAGACAGCGTCAAAGATCTTTTCAGTTTTGGACACATCGAAGCAAAAGTCTTCTTCCGCCATTGGTTTGGTGTACTCATTCTTCATAGGCCGTGCGACCTTTGGTTTCAGTTCGGTGCAATCAAATGTTTTGTCTCTGACTAGTTCGATGGTCATTTGATCTGTGAGTTTAGCCTCTGGATTGCAGGCTTCCTCTAGATCATTATCGCTGTCCACGTGCATGGTAGCAACCTGTTACAAATTTTTCTTTCTTCCCCTTTTCCTTTCGACTCCTGTGTCTCATTAAGGAGAGACTCAACTCCTATCGCTTTGGACGATAGGGTCGCCAGGTCATCAATTTCTAAAGGGGTTAACTTCTTTTTTAAAGAAAGTTTCATGTTCTTAACCGCAATGTTAGTTATTTCCTTTTTGGAAATAGCGGTTTCACATTTCCTTTTTTCTTGCCATAACCTGTCAAAGAACTTAGTCGTTGATTCATTGTCCTTCTGTTTGGTTTCTAAAATCTCAATCAATGTGACTGTTGGTTGTGGATTATAGAACCTAGAATGAAATGCTTCCTCTAACTGCTGCCATGTGGAAAATTTGCATGCGGGCAGACCAAATTCCTGTAATTGGGTAATAAAGCGGCTGGTGTGCTCCATTGTGGATGTGTCATCTTCTCTTGAGAACATGGAGAAATCAGGTATCTGTGCACCATGGGGTAGAGGATTATCCTCATGGGGTGGATAACGCCTTTGATAAACATGCCGATTTGTCTTTGTGACATAGTTGCCAATACCAACGATGGTGGAGGAGGATTGTTCCTCAGGGGAACATGATTCAATCATCGGGTTTCCTAATTTTGTTGGCGAGGGGGGGGGGGATTTTAGAATCCTTCATGCCCGCCATTATTGTCTCGGGGAATATTCCCGCCAAGGTTTAGCGGTAATGGTGGCATTGCCGCAAGTTATATTGACTTGGTTAGCATCATGAACTCTCCCTGGTGCCATAAATTCAGGCGACCTAACCAGGACATTATTTTGTCCGTAGTTTTGGGGTGTATTCAATCTGCTATCACCCATTTGGTCGCTCATTGGGATAAGAATTTGAGGAATCTCCTGTACGGGATTATGGATATCTGCCATGCTTTCCATCCCTGGTGAAGGCTGTATGGTTTGAGAGGATGTATAAACCGTAGGTAACCCGAAGGGCGGTAATGCTGCAGTCACATTAAAGGGCTAATTCTGATAAGAACCTTGCCCTGCCATGTAAAGACCCCACGTTCCCATTGGAGGGTACCAGGGATAGTTTGGCCTTTGGTAATAATATTGCGTTTGGTTGAGCATTATTACGGGCGAAGCTGGAGTGGTAACGTTGTTTCGTACGACACTCAGGCTCCCGACAGGCACTTTCAATGCCGCTTCCAGTCGTCTTGCAACAATGTTTTCCACTGTCGTGGTTAGCCTTTCGAACATAGCCTCTTCTAAAGAGAGTATCAGCATGTTCAATGACCCAGAGTTCGTCGCTTGCACGAAGGGCTAGATCTCCTGTACCAACCATTTTGTTCGATTTATCGCGGAGATTTCTCAAACATTTCACTTAGCTTCTTGTAATTTTCTTGCGAACCTTGTAGCTGCGAAGAGTATACAATTGAGATCCTTGATTGCTTTGAGGAGTTTTATCTCCCACTGTGGTCGCCAACCTGCTATTGTCGTTTCGGAGTAACGCTTAATCATCTAGACGATGATTTCAAGATGGAAAGCAGGATGATGACTATCCAAGGAATGCTAGAAACTAGAGCAATGCGGAAATAAAAAAATTGGAATGCAAAAAGCATTAAAGAAAATTAATGTACTAAAAAATTAAAATAGACATTGTATAAAATGTTGGGTGGGTGCCACAACATTGTTAATTGTCTCCGATTTGGTCCCATCAGGCCTTAATCACTCTCAATTGTTGACGTAATATGAGATTAGTAAAAATTATTAATTTAATTGTGCTACGTGGTTTCCATATGCATTGACTGTGTTTGACTTATATATGTGGATACTTTAGAACCCGGCACATCTGGATACATGGTGTGGGTGGGTTCATAAATTAGGGTCTAGAATTTACGCATGTGTAGATCAAACACAATAAATGCCTATATGGTAGCCACGTGGCACAATAAATTAATAATTATATTTTCATTAATCTCATGCCACATCAGCAAATGGCGTGATTAAGCCCGATGTGACTAAACCATATACAT
This sequence comes from Hygrophila difformis, assembly GCA_030278955.1. Lineage (NCBI taxonomy): Eukaryota > Viridiplantae > Streptophyta > Magnoliopsida > Lamiales > Acanthaceae > Hygrophila > Hygrophila difformis. The sequence continues at coordinate 44,618,908 of JAOANR010000006.1, read as the reverse complement.
TTAACAAATTTTTGTCACCAAATTAGAAAACGCCATAATTATGGCTGATAATGGCCCAAAAAGCCCATTATTTTCAATCCATTTCTGTGTCTAAAACGGGCGTTTGATCGCATTCTGGTCTTATATTAAATAAGAAAGCAGTTGAATTGGACTGATTTATGCATATTTGTAAAAATAATAAGCTGGTATGAAAAACACAAAAATATGTAATTTTATTACATTATTGTGTTAGAAAAATTCAAAACATGAGAAAAAGAAAAGAAAAGAAAGGGAATGAAAAAGATGGGCAAAAAAATAAAACAGCCCACAAAAACCAAAAAGATGGAAAAAGAATTAGAAAAGCCCACAAAAATGCAATTTTCGGCCCAACAGGCCCAGCCAGTCGCGAGACTAATACCCAGTCGGGAAGCATAGCCTCACGACTAGGCGAGTCTCATGACACAAGGAAATGATGAACTAGTAGACCAGTTTGGAGCCTTCCGTCCCAAGACCCCAGTCGCGAAACATAGTCTGGCGACTGGGGAGGAGTTTCACGACGCAAAGGCCAACTGAAGGCAAGTCATAGTCCATAACACCCAGTCGCTAGACCCCAGTCGCGAAGCATGGTCTCGCGACTGGGAGGAGCCTAGCGACGCAGAAGCCAAATTTGAGACCCAGTCCAGAGAGCCTCACGACTGATCGTGGAGTCTTGCGACATGCAACTGGGTCTCGCGACATGAATGCATAAATGTGGTATGTGTGAGTCTCACGACATGTGTGGGCCTCAAATCAAGGCCCATGGGCCTAGGGTTTCATCTCTATAAATATAGGGTGATCCAAGGTGCCTAGGGTCGATGAGTTAGATTTTCATACTCTTGAAGACAGTTTAGAGAGCTCAATTTAGGTAGTTCTTAGTTTAGTTTAATTTTTTTATGTATTATTTACTTTTTGCCCTAGTTTAGCTTAGTTTAGCTTTAATTTCATGTTTGTTTTTCCATTTCAGTAGCTAAGTAGCCACTTTCTACCATTGTTTTCTTGTTCTAACTCTTTTTAGGGTTTGAAATACCCCAAATGATGGGTATTATCAAACCCATTTATAAATTGGGAAGTTAATCTTAAATGGTGTCCAAAACCATGAAATGGATCTCAAAACCCATGGATCTTACTGCTTTCATTTTTTTTTGGTCATTTGACCATTATTTCTGATTTTTGGTTACTGTTTTCGTATTTTGGATCATGTTCATGCATTGTGTGTGTTAAAACCCTAGATTAGGATTTTGCTTATTTTAAATACTGTTTTAGGTAGATTTATTTTTGTTCAAGCATGTTCTAGCTAGATTCAAATTTTGTTTGGTTATTTTCCTGGTTAGAATAGCTTTTTGATCTGAAATAGGGTGATATCACGCATGTTGCATGCCACTGTTCATTTCTGACTTGGGTCCTGAACCACACCCATGTTGCTAACCGCCTCCAGTCGCGAGACCACGTCTAGCGACTGGAGGGTAGTCTTGCGACATGGGTGTCTCAGGACACTTGTCTTTAAATTTTAAACCCCTTCCCAGTTGTGAAACATCCTGTCGTGAACCCACGGTTCATGACACAATTTTATTCCTAGCGACTGGGGACCAAAACCCTTTTTATTTTGTTCTGTAACGCTCCAGTCGCGATACTCCTATCATGAGACCACGTCTCACGGCACAATCCTAGTCTCACGACTGGAAAATTATGCCTTAGTTAATTTTTGGAACTCCCAGTCGCAAGACAATCCAGTCGTGAGACCATGTCTCACGACTCATTTTCAGTCTAGTGACTGGGAGGCAAACACTTAGAAATTATTACATGAAAATCCCAGTTGCAAGACCTTCCTGCCATGAGACCACGTCTCACGACACACTTTTTAGTCTCGCGACTTGGAGATCATATACTTATTATATTTTATAAAAATCCCAGTCGCAAGACTCCTGTCGTGAGACATGGTCTCACGACACATTTTGAGGTCTCACAACTGGGAACCAAATACTTGGAATATTTCGTTAATTCACTCCAGTCGCTAGACTCTTGTCGTGAGACCATGTCTCACGACAAAATTCTCGTCTAGCGACTGGTCCTCCATAACTTAGCAAATATTTTCAAATTCACCAGTCGTGAAACCCATGTCGCGAGCCTAGGTTCGCGACACAATTTATGGTATCACGACTGGGTTCTCATCCCTTTTCAAATCCAAAAATTCTATCTTTCAGCCTCCATGTCGCAAGACTCCTGTCGTGAGACATGGTCTCACGACACACTTTTTGTCTAGCGACATGGAAATCCTAATTTCCAAAAATTCAAATTCTTTTATTCCCCACCACTCATGTCGTGATCCTCCCGTCGTGAACCCACGGTTATCGACGCAATTCTGCCTCACGACATGCATGGCACTCTCTTGCCAAATTTTATATTTCTCCATATCCGATCCTTAAATAATTGAACCCTTAAGTCAGTAATTAATGATTATGATTAGCAATGATTAAAATCAATAATTACCATGATTAGAGGACTTTTATTCAATTTTCACTAAAATATTTTTCTATAAACAAAACCTTAATGCCTTAAGCAAATAATCTGGACTGTAATTAACTATGGTATGAAGGATTATTTAAGTCATTCATTATGGATTAATTCCATACCCTTGCGTGAGAAACCAATGTCTCTCATGCAAGGATTTTTGTCTTCTTTCATTTTGTTTTATTTTATTTTGTCTTTTTCGTAAGGTGTGAAATAAGTGATAAAAGATATTCCAAACTAATGTTTGCGAATGGTCCCTTCACCGGGAAGTTAAATAGCTCGTGGTTTGGGTGTTGATTATCACTCGTTATTTTGCATGGTCTATATAGTGGTTGGTGGAAGCTCTGGCGAATGGTCCCTTCACCGGGAAGTAAAATAGCTACTCAGCAAACTCCTATCCGGATACAGTTTTCTTTTCATTATCTTAATTTCCGAACCGGAATTTTAATCTGTAATAGGACTTAGTCGATATCTGTCAATATCGTCTGATAAATATTACAGAAAAGAAACATGTAGGTATTATCCGAATTCGCAGACAGTAGAGGCCCAACTAGTAGCGACACTACCATTATAGGGCTTTCTGTTGTCTAAAATCATTACATCTTAATGATTGGGAATCTGGACCACAGTTAACTGCAGTCCAATTAATCTCGATTATTTCGTCAATTATTTGGTCAAAACTCTTCTCACCTCCGGCTACTTCACCTCTGTGTTTCACATTCTGTCTAAACCCGCCATTATACTTTGGGTTAATTAATTTTACACTTCATTATATCCGTATGCATGCTATTATTATGTAATTATTGTGGTTGTTATTATTTTGGGATCCGTTCCTTGGACATAGAAGTCTAGATTTTAAGCAGATATTGCATACTAAATTTCCAACAAAAACTCATTTATAAAATCCGGATCTAAGTAAGGGATAAATTCCTCAGCTATGTCTAATTCATATTTGGTCAAGGGTTGATTTTGGGAAATTAGAAGCAGAGTCAGCGATTAGGTCTCTTCTAGACTGAAAGGGTTTGTGTTCTTTTTGAGAGTCTAGTACCTGTTTAGGGAATGGTTTTCAAGTTTATTATTTTCCAAAATTGTTGCATATTTGAAATCTGGTATTGAATATTACACTGAGATGGGGTCCACTTGGATTCAAATACGTTGTGATAAATAATTCTAGAAGAACAACACTCAGGCCTTGGTTACTTTCTAAGATAGGGTTGAGTTCCTTTCAACTGCTATCCTCTTCTGCCAAATCCTATTTTTGAGTCCGCTTTGGCTTATGTAGATCAAAAATTCTGAATGGGATTGACTAATTTATTAGTTCATTTAATTAGTTTGTATCTCATAACCACCCGGAAGGAAGTGAACACTGCGAGCGGTTCACCGAGATCCGGGAATTCTTGATCCACATCCGGTCATCCTGACTGGGGGCTCTTCTCATACTACCAGGGTAAGTCTTTTTAAACCTCCGAGTGATAGGATTTTAAATGCTTTCTTTACCGCTTTCTTTTAAATGTTTTCTTTAGAGGTCACTCGGAAGTGTTGAGAGTAGCGGAACTGCTTCTAGGTTTGAGAGTTATGGGATAGTTCAGGTTCAATTAGAAACTTTGGGTGTGACATGGGGGAATGATAGCAGTACTTGACACTTCAATTAATGATTTGTCAGGTGTTGCTTGTCCACCACAGGTGAAATAACATACCCTGGCCGGGGCAGTTATAAATCTGAGGTATCTTAGAATTTGCGGTCTTAAGAACATGTAAACTCATACTGTAAGCACCTGTTTGTTAAAGGGAACACAGTACTGAGAGCATGAGAATTATCTATCTGACAGGATTATCTCAAACAAAGATCTGTGTATAAAAATGGATGTTAACTATGTTCTATCTAAATCTTGTCCAATCTTTATTATTTTCTCACTGCCCCTTCTGTCTCACTTTCAAATCAGCTTCATAGATAGCATTCTAGACCTAATTTTAAGTGCTTCTTAGCATAGATATATCTGCTTTCGTAGTTTAGATATAATTCCGTCAGTAGATTATTAGATTCAAAACCTTTAAACTGATTACAGCAATACGGGTGGAAAATCTGGTAAAACGGTGTGGGACCTGCTTCTATCGCACATCCTCCAGTGAACGATCCGGACATACCTAAAAATTATTGCAATTTTTGACACCGTGCGCTTTCGGGCCACAGTTTCTTAACACGAGTAATAAAAACGTGACAACCTATAAATATATCCTTAATCCCAACTCCATCATCATAAATTGGTTTGAAAAATTGGTTTCATTAAATAAAACCTAAACCTAGATTACTTCATTATTATTATTTAAAAAATACTCGTGTAGTAAGAAATTGTCAAAAGTTTCATGGCGCCGTTGTCGGGGAGGATGCATCGCCGTTTTATTTAGAGAATTACATTCCTGATTGCTCATAGTTAGCTTATACATATAAATATATCTTATTCACCGAACCATTTCTAACCTGGGGATTGTACAGGTACTGTCATCGCTGAAACCGCTGTTCTATGCAAAGGAGAAAAGAGACACCAGCCGAGATCCCATTCATTTCAGAAATCGAGAAAACAGCCAGACTCCTAAGGGCATAGGCTAGAATATGCAAAGAACGGGAAAGGCATGCCTTACTTTCTCCCAGTACGAGCAGTGATATCTATGACATGGCGGAGAACCAGGGCATTCCCCCAATCATACCACCAAACCCACCACTCCAAAACATCCGCGAGGATCCTGAAGGAACTGATGACGATAACTTGGAAGAACCCCCTCCTCAGAATATTCAAGGAGGTGGGAACATACCAAATATCGAACATCAGCCCTTCGAGGCTCCTCCGAATAACCCAAATAATCAATATTTCCAAAACAATCCCAACCAAAACAAGCAGTATCAGAATCCAAACCAGTACAATCCAAACCAGTATCCACCAAACCCACAAGATCATAATGACCCAAGGAATTTCTATCCTAACCAGAACTTCAATCCACAAGAGCAGTACCAAGGATAGTATCAAGGACAATACCAAGGAGGACAAGGAAACAATTAGCAGCCCGCTGTTGCTGATTACATGCAGCCGATAGTGGAGCCATACTTGAACGTGCCGGGCAGAGAAGCAATCGCAGCAAGGAATTTCGAGCTGAAGCCCGCTTTAATCAATCTAGTGCAGAATAGCCAGTTCGCAGGGGCCAACCACGAGGACCCACACGACCATTTGGCAACATTCTTGGAACTCTGCAATACGATCAAGAACCAGGGTGTCTCGCAGAACACTCTTCGGATGATGTTGTTTCCATTCTCGCTATGCAGTGGAGCAAAAACTTGGTATAAGTGGATGCCGGTCAACCAGAGAAGCAGCTGGAGGATATAGTAAGAAATTTCTTGGTGAAGTACTTTCCAGAATGGAAGATAGATGAAGGGAGGTCGAAAATTTCTGAATTCAAGATGAAACCTGAGGAATCTTTGTATGACGCTGAGGAGAGATTTATGAACTTGTTGAGAAAGTGCCCTCAGCACGGGTTTCAAGGATGGGAACAGTTAAGAAAGTTCTATAATGGGCTGACTCCGGCTTGGAAGCACATGATGGATGCAGCAGCAGGACAACACTTGTTACACATGCCCATGGACCAAGCATGGGCGAAAATTGAAACAATGAGTGTAAATCGGTCTGTATTTAATGATGATAATGTTAATGATCCCCCTCCCCGTGGACTCTGTGCTGTAGGTACAGCAGAAAAATCAGATTTTGAGAAGCTGCAGAGCAGGTGGCTGCATTGTCTATGAATCAGGGAGCAGGGAACTCAGCTCAAGGACAGCAAACAGATGCAATCTGTGGATTGTGTCAGGGTGCTCACGCAACTGACACATGTGAACAGGTTGCAGCTGAAAGCTGTAATTTTGCAGGAGCTTTCCCGAACCGACACCCGAACCTATCCTACTCAAACAACAATGCCCTAAACTCCCACCTATTAAAAAAGCCACAGCAATTCAATCCGCAGCAGAATCAAGGATTCATCCAGAACAGGGGCCAGAATTTCCAGAAACAAAACCAAAATTTCCAACCCCAAATCCAGCAAAGACCCCCTCATAACCAAAATTTCCAGCAACCCAACCAGAATTTCCAAAACTTTCAGCCCGAGTTTGTCCCCAAGTAAGGCCAGTGGAACCAAAACCAGAATCAGAATCAGGTTCAAAAGCCACCATCAAGGCTAGAGAACTTGATGAATGATTTTATTACGAGCCAGAAGGAAATCAATTCCCAACTGCAGGCCTCCATAAGGAATGTGGAGACCCAAGTTACTCAGATGGCCAATGAGCTTCAGAAAAGGGACAAGGGAACGTTGCCAAGCACTGTGTAATACCCAATAATTTTGCAACATAAAACAAATAATTAAATAAATAAATAATAAATAAATAAATAATAAATAAAGACACTAAATAAATAAAGAGAAAAAGAAATGAGAAATGAAGTCTAATCAAAAAAGGGAATTAAGGTTCCAATACTCAAGACAATTTAATCGAATAAATTATACACCGAAACCCGACACCAATGGACTCGAGAACTCTAGTCCAAACATATATTTAGACCCGAATAAAATGACGATAGGAGGTAGGAACCCGAAGATACCCCGGAAATCGGAATCCGAGAAAATAGACGGTTAGAAGTCCGAAAGAGAGGAGAAAAAGCACGACGGATCGCACGACTCGCCCGGAACGAAGTCCAGGCGGCAGCCGCGCGATAGCCGCGCGGTCATTGGCCCAACGGCGCGCCACGGCCGCGCCAGCGTGCAGAATCCCCGGTTGCGAGATTCACTCGCCCGAATCCGGATTTTCCGACTTCGGTTGAACACCTTTCGGCTCAAGACTCACCAAGGCCGACCTTGGACGTCCCTAGGTCGTGCCTATCTATAAATAACACCTCTTGGAAGTCCCGAACACTTTTCAAAAACATCCATACTCTCTATAAGTTCGAAAACCCTAATCCCGGAGTCGTCGAAGGCACGAAACCAGGGCGAGGACTGTCGTGGACGAATCTGGAGGATCTCTAACGTCGTGGTAAGTTCAGATCCGATCCTTGTTCCGTATATGATTCGAAAACGAATCCTAACTTCCTTCTTTTTCTTTTCTACACCCCGAATCGGATCGAGAACGAAGAACCCGACGAACGGAGAAGATAAACGGTGGACTGGAAGCCACGCCTCCGAATTGACGATCTCGGACGACCAAAGATATATAAGTTAACCTTACTATGGTTTTGGCCGAATTAAAATACATCTAACGTAAAGATCTAATCAAGAAACCAAAAATCTGTCTATATGAAAAACCCTACGGCGCAGCATTTTTGCGTGAATTTTTCGAACCCTTAAAACTATTCAAACGAGAAAGCTTAAAACACAAAAAACATTACTAAGGCTTCGATCTATGTCCTATAAAATTTTTGGAATTTTTGTGATGATTTGATATATGAAATTAACCCCAAACCGAACTGTTTTGAATTTGGATATTGAAATCTTGACAGAACTTTAGTTCGAACTTGTTGGTGATTTTTACCTTAGATCTAGACCGATCCAGGACTGGCGTTGAACATAAGAATTGTAGATCTATGAGTTTAAAACATTCCTGCAAATCTTTAGAATTTTTCATTGAGATTTGAACCTCCGAACCTGAGACGATCCGATCTGCGTTCGTACCGAAATCAAGAACCTTGACAGAAATTAGTTTCGAACTTGAGCTAAAGATTAACCTCTGATCAGGTGAGAATTGGGCTTTGAGTTCTAAATGGAACTTGTAGATAATCGTCTTAAGAATCACCCTGGAAAATTTCATCAAATTTGGAGTTAGGTTTCTATGGTAGATCTTGAAATCTTGGAACTGATGCGTAGAAACTCGGACAGGTTATCACCCTGTTAAAAATTGACATTTTTCACCTACTTCCGTATCTCGGATTGAAAAACAGAAAACCTGAAACTTGTTCATCTATGTGTTTTCGAGTAACTGGTCAAATTTCAAAATTTTTGGAATTAAACCCGATTTTTAATGAATTTTGAAGTGAACTGTGGTTGACCGAGTCAAATCTTGAAATCTTGTTGAAACTTGTGAAATTTACGAAACTTGTTCTGACCTTGCGGGTTCGATTCCCCAAGGGCGTCTGTGTCCCTGCGGGTTCGATTCCCCAGGATGTCTGTGTCAAACCTTGCGGGTTCGATTCCCCAGGGTGTATGTTTTCCTGCGGGTTCGATTCCCCAGGGTGTATGTGAGTTCTTGCGGGTTCGATTCCCCAAGGGCGATTGTCTGTCTTCCTGCGGGTTCGATTCCCCAGGACGTGTGTTCATTCCTACAGGTTCGATTCCCTAGGATGCATTTAATTTCTTGCGGGTTCGATTCCCCAGGAACAAATCATACTAGATCATATTGAACAAAAGTGGAAGAATGGAATCCCGAAATACTTGAATATTTTCCTTATTTAAATTATGCCTTTAAATTATGTCTTGCGATTAATTTATCATGTTGTTGAATTATGATCTTAAGGAAATCCTTGTCTTTTAAATTATGCAATTAAATTATTATTAGATGGAAAAATTAAATCATGTCTTGTATGCACATGTTTCTTTAAATTTAATTAAAGGCTTTGAAACCTCATAATCATGTCTGTGTTAACTTACTCAGTAAATCTTTGCTGACCAAACCATATTGTTTCCCTTTTTCTTTCAGAGCTGAAGAATATGCATCATCATATGCATACATGGGAATTTTGGGGAAAACTTTATTCTTAAATTTTGTTTTAGACTAGATCTTGCATGAACGGGCATGTTTAACCCGTGATTGGCCATGTTGGCCCTATATTTAAATTCCGCTGCATTATATATGTAAATATTATTTTCCGCTGCAACTGTAATGACATTATTTTTAAATTATATATGAATGGGCTGTTGGAATGTTTTAAATTCTGAAAAACCATAGCCTTGCATCTCTTTAGCAAGCTCGGAGAAACCGTGTCCTGCTAGGGAGTTGTGGCGGTGACATCCCGACCTGGGTGACCAAAAATCGGGGTGTTACAAGTTGGTATCAGAGCCCGGATATTTTTAAGTCCTTATTTTTAAACTATTATTTTTTTTTAAACCATTATTACTATTACTTTAAAGCTATTATTTTTAGAAGCCCAAATTATTTTTGAGCCCAAATTATAATTCTTTTTGACCCAGTATAGAGGTCCAAGAATTTTAACTATTATTTTAAACTTTTAAAGCATTCATTCCATGGAAATGAATTTTTACTCTTAAAACCCATGGAAATTCGAAAATATATATATATATATACATAGTGCATGAATTATTTTTGGGGGGGAATCATCATTTGCATGTGCATACTGCATTGCCTAAACTTAGAGAACTTAGAAGCGTGATATATTCTAACTTAGATCTCTTGCTACACCTAGATAACTTAGAGGCTTGACATCGAATTAGAAACGCTCACTACAGACTGATCTTGCCGTAGTTCTAGATCTCATTCATCTATGCGTTCGCCTAATCATAACAATCCTCGGCCTTAGCCATTCCTATCCTTGTACGAATTAGAAAATTTCCTTATTTGAAATAATAAAAATCAAATGTTTATTAAAACACTCTCTATTCCAAAAATTTTGTTGGATTCCGAAACAACAAATCCATTTCAAACGCACGGCTCATTTAAACCTTGACCCGAACCTTCTTGAGAATAATGAATAGGCAGTTATGGGGACATAACTAAAGTCCTAAGTGGGAGAGGATGTGATACCCCGTAATAATTCATTTTTGGAGTTCGACTCGATTAGATGTATCCTAAATAAAAATAATAAATAAATAAATAAATAAACAAATTCAAGTTGTTTTGAACTACGTTATGGCTTGATCCCTTCACAGGGTACGTAGGCAGCTTAGAACTTTTAATTCTAAGTTCAATCACAAAATTATTATATAAACAAAAGGATTAGTTCCTAATACGAGAAAAGCCGAAACACAACTTCGAGGACGAAGTTGATTCTTAAGGAGGGTAGATTGTAATACCCGAGAATTTTGCAACATAAAATAAATAATTAAATAAATAAATAATAAATAAATAAATAATAAATAAAGATACTAAATAAATAAAGAGAAAAAGAAATGAAAAATGAAGTCTAATAAAAAAAGGGAATTAAGGTTCCAATACTCAAGACAATTTAATCGAATAAATTGTACACCGAAACCCGACACCAATGGACTCGAGAACTCTAGTCCAAACATATATTTAGACCCGAATAAAATGACGATAGGAGGTAGGAACCCGAAGATACCCCGGAAATCAGAATCCGAGAACATAGAGGGTTAGAAGTCCGAAAGAGAGGAGGAAAGGCACGACGGATCGCACGACCCGCCTGGAACGAAGTCCAGGCGGCAGCCGCGCGGTGGCCGCGCGGTCATTGGCCCAACGGCGCGCCACGGCCGCGCCAGCGTGCAGAATCGCCGGTTGCGAGATTCACTCGCCCGAATCCGGATTTTCCGACTTCGGTTGAACACCTTTCGGCTCAAGACTCACCAAGGCCGACCTTGGACGTCCCCAGGTCGTGCCTTTCTATAAATAACACCTCTTGGAAGTCCCAAACACTTTTCAAAAACATCCATACTCTCTATACATTCGAAAACACTAATTCCGGAGTCGTCAGAGGCACGAAACCAGGGCGAGGACTGTCGTGGACGAATCCGGAGGATCTCTAACGTCGTGGTAATTTCCGATCCGATCCTTGTTCCATATACGATTCGAAAACGAATCCTAACTTCCTTTTTTTTCTTTTCTACACCCCGAATCGGATCGAGAACGAAGAACCCGACGAACGGAGAAGATAAACGGTGGACTGGAAGCCACGCCTCCGAATCGACGATCCCGGACGACCAAAGATCTGTAAGTTAACCTTACTATGGTTTTGGGCGAATTAAAATACATCTAACGTAAAGATCTAATCAAGAAACCAAAAATCAGTCTATATGAAAAACCCTACGGTGCAGCATTTTTGCGTGAATTTTTCGAACCCTTAAAACTATTCAAACGTGAAAGCTTAAAACACAAAAAACATTCCTTACGCTTAGATCTATCTTCTGTAAAATGTTCGGAATTTTTCGTGATGATTTGATATATGAAATCAATCCCAAACCGAACTGTTTTGAATTTGGATCTTGAAATCTTGACAGAACTTTAGTTCGAACTTGTTGGTGATTTTTACCTTAGATCTGGACCGATCCAGGATTGGCATTGAACATAAGAATTGTAGATCTATGAGTTTATAACATTCCTGTAAATATTTAGAATTTTTCGTTGAGATTTGGACCTCCGAACCTGAGACGATCCGATCTGCGTTCATACCGTAATCAAGAACCTTGACAGAAATTAGTTCCGAACTTGAGCTAAAGATTAACCTCTGATCCGATGAGAATTGGGCTTTGGGTTCTAAATAAAAGTTGTAGATAATCGTCTTAAGAATCACCCTGTAAAATGTCATTAAATTTGAAGTTAGTTTGCTATGGTAGATCTTGAAATCTTGAAACTGATGCGTAGAAACTCGGACAGGTTATCACCCTGTTAAAAATTGACATTTTTCACCTACTTCCGTATCTCGGATTGAAAAACTTAAAACATGAAACTTGTTCATCTATGGGTTTTCGAGTCACTGGTCAAATTTCAGAATTGTTTGAATTAAACTCGATTTTTAATGAATTTTGAAGTGAACTGTGATTGACCGAGTCAAATCTTGAAATCTTGTTGAAACTTGTGAAATTTACGAAACTTGTTCTGACCTTGCGGGTTCGATTCCCCAAGGGCGTCTGTGTCCCTGCGGGTTCGATTCCCCAGGATGTCTGTGTCAAACCTTGCTGGTTCGATTCCCCAGGGTGTATGTTTTCCTGCGGGTTCGATTCCCCGGGATGTCTGTGTCAAACCTTGCGGGTTCGATTCCCCAGGGTGTATGTGAGTTCTTGCGGGTTCGATTCCCCAAGGGCGATTGTCTGTCTTCCTGCGGGTTCGATTCCCCAGGACGTGTGTTGATTCCCACAGGTTCGATTCCCTAAGATGTGTTTAAATTCTTGCGGGTTCGATTCCCCAGGAACAAATCATACTAGATCATATTGAACAAAAGTGGAAGAATGGAATCCCGAAATACTTGAATATTTTCCTTATTTAAATTATGCCTTTAAATTATGTCTTGCGATTAATTTATCATGTTGTTGAATTATGATCTTAAGGAAATCCTTGTCTTTTAAATTATGCAATTAAATTATTATTAGATGGAAAAATTAAATCATGTCTTGTATGCACATGTTTCTTTAAATTTAATTAAAGGCTTTGAAACCTCATAATCATGTCTGTGTTAACTTACTCAGTAAATCTTTGCTGACCAAACCATATTGTTTCCCTTTTTCTTTCAGAGCTGAAGAATATGCATCATCATATGCATACATGGGAATTTTGGGGAAAACTTTATTCTTAAATTTTGTTTTAGACTAGATCTTGCATGAACGGGCATGTTTAACCCGTGATTGGCCATGTTGGCCCTATATTTAAATTCCGCTGCATTATATATGTAAATATTATTTTCCGCTGCAACTGTAATGACATTATTTTTAAATTATATATGAATGGGCTGTTGGAATGTTTTAAATTCTGAAAAACCATAGCCTTGCATCTCTTTAGCAAGCTCGGAGAAACCGTGTCCTGCTACGGAGTTGTGGCGGTGACATCCCGACCTGGGTGACCAAAAATCGGGGTGTTACAAGTTGGTATCAGAGCCCGGATATTTTTAAGTCCTTATTTTTAAACTATTATTTTTTTTTAAACCATTATTACTATTACTTTAAAGCTATTATTTTTAGAAGCCCAAATTATTTTTGAGCCCAAATTATAATTCTTTTTGACCCAGTATAGAGGTCCAAGAATTTTAACTATTATTTTAAACTTTTAAAGCATTCATTCCATGGAAATGAATTTTTACTCTTAAAACCCATGGAAATTCGAAAATATATATATATATATACATAGTGCATGAATTATTTTTGGGGGGGGAATCATCATTTGCATGTGCATACTGCATTGCCTAAACTTAGAGAACTTAGAAGCGTGATATATTCTAACTTAGATCTCTTGCTACACCTAGATAACTTAGAGGCTTGACATCGAATTAGAAACGCTCACTACAGACTGATCTTGCCGTAGTGTTAGATCTCATTCATCTATGCGTTCGCCTAATCATAACAATCCTCGGCCTTAGCCATTCCTATCCTTGTACGAATTAGAAAATTTCCTTATTTGAAATAATAAAAATCAAATGTTTATTAAAACACTCTCTATTCCAAAAATTTTGTTGGATTCCGAAACAACAAATCCATTTCAAACGCACGGCTCATTTAAACCTTGACCCGAACCTTCTTGAGAATAATGAATAGGCAGTTATGGGGACATAACTAAAGTCCTAAGTGGGAGAGGATGTGATACCCCGTAATAATTCATTTTTGGAGTTCGACTCGATTAGATGTATCCTAAATAAAAATAATAAATAAACAAATTCAAGTTGTTTTGAACTACGTTATGGCTTGATCCCTTCACAGGGTACGTAGGCAGCTTAGAAGTTTTAATTCTAAGTTCAATCACAAAATAATAATATAAACAAAAGGATTAGTTCCTAATACGAGAAAAGTCGAAACACAACTTCGAGGACGAAGTTGATTCTTAAGGAGGGTAGACTGTAATACCCGAGAATTTTGCAACATAAAATAAATAATTAAATAAATAAATAATAAATAAATAAATAATAAATAAAGATACTGAATAAATAAAGAGAAAAAGAAATGAAAAATGAAGTCTAATCAAAAAAGGGAATTAAGGTTCCAATAATCAAGACAATTTAATCGAATAAATTGTACACCGAAAGCCGACACCAATGGACTCGAGAACTCTAGTCCAAACATATATTTAGACCCGAATAAAATGACGATAGGAGGTAGGAACCCGAAGATACCCCGAAAATCGGAATCCGAGAACATAGAGGGTTAGAAGTCCGAAAGAGAGGAGGAAAAGCACGACGGATCGCACGACCCGCCCGGAACGAAGTCCAGGCGGCAGCCGCGCGGTGGCCGCGTGGTCATTGGCCCAACGGCGCGCCACGGCCGCGCCAGCGTGCAGAATCGCCGGTTGCGAGAATCACTCGCCCGAATCCGGATTATCCGACTTCGGTTGAACACCTTTCGGCTCAAGACTCACCAAGGCCGACCTTGGACGTCCCTAGGTCGTGCCTTTCTATAAATAACACCTCTTGGATGTCCCGAACACTTTTCAAAAACATCCATACTCTCTATACATTCGAAAACCCTAATTCCGGAGTCGTCGGAGGCACGAAACCAGGGTGAGGACTGTCGTGGACGAATCCGGAGGATCTCTAACGTCGTGGTAAGTTCCGATCCGATCCTTGTTCCATATACGATTCGAAAACGAATCCTAACTTCCTTCTTTTTCTTTTCTATACCACGAATCGGATCGAGAACGAAGAACCCGACGAACGGAGAAGATAAACGGTGGACTGGAAGCCACGCCTCCGAATCGACGATCCCGGATGACCAAAGATCTGTAAGTTAACCTTACTATGGTTTTGGGCGATTTAAAATACATCTAATGTAAAGATCTAATCAAGAAACCAAAAATCTGTCTATATGAAAAACCCTACGGTGCAGCATTTTTGCGTGAATTTTTCGAACCCTTAAAACTATTCAAACGAGAAAGCTTAAAACACAAAAAACATTCCTTAGGCTTAGGTCTATCTTCTGTAAAATGCTCGGAATTTTTCGTGATGATTTGATATATGAAATCAACCCCAAACCGAACTGTTTTGAATTTGGATCTTGAAATCTTGACAGAACTTTAGTTCGAACTTGTTGGTGATTTTTACCTTAGATCTAGACCGATCCAGGATTGGCATTGAACATAAGAATTGTAGATCTATGAGTTTATAACATTCCTGTAAATATTTAGAATTTTTCGTTGAGATTTGGACCTCCGAACCTGAGACGATCCGATCTGCGTTCGTACCGTAATCAAGAACCTTGACAGAAATTAGTTCCGAACTTGAGCTAAAGATTAACCTCTGATCCGATGAGAATTGGGCTTTGGGTTCTAAATAAAAGTTGTAGATAATCGTCTTAAGAATCACCCTATAAAATTTCATCAAATTTGGAGTTAGTTTGCTATGGTAGATCTTGAAATCTTGAAACTGATGCGTAGAAACTCGGACAGGTTATCACCCTGTTAAAAATTGACATTTTTCACCTACTTCTGTATCTCGGATTGAAAAACATAAAACATGAAACTTGTTCATCTATGTGTTTTGGAGTCACTTGCCAAATTTCAGAATTGTTCGAATTAAACTCGATTTTTAATGAATTTTGAAGTGAACTGTGGTTGACCGAGGCAAATCTTGAAATCTTGTTGAAACTTGTGAAATTTACGAAACTTGTTCTGACCTTGCGGGTTCGATTCCCCAAGGGCGTCTGTGTCCCTGCGGGTTCGATTCCCCAGGATGTCTGTGTCAAACCTTGCTGGTTCGATTCCCCAGGGTGTATGTTTTCCTGCGGGTTCGATTCCCCGGGATGTCTGTGTCAAACCTTGCGGGTTCGATTCCCCAGGGTGTATGTGAGTTCTTGCGGGTTCGATTCCCCAAGGGCGATTTTCTGTCTTCCTGTGGGTTCGATTCCCCAGGACGTGTGTTGATTCCTGCAGGTTCGATTCCCTAGGATGTGTTTAAATTCTTGCGGGTTCGATTCCCCAGGAACAAATCATACTAGATCATATTGAACAAAAGTGGAAGAATGGAATCCCGAAATACTTGAATATTTTCCTTATTTAAATTATGCCTTTAAATTATGTCTTGCGATTATTTTATCATTTTGTTGAATTATGATCTTATGGAAATTCTTGTCTTTTAAATTATGCAATTAAATTATTATTAGATGGAAAAAAATTAAATCATGTCTTGTATGCACATGTTTCTTTAAATTTAATTAAAGGCTTTGAAACCTCATAATCATGTCTGTGTTAACTTACTCAGCAAATCTTTGCTGACCAAACCATATTGTTTCCCTTTTTCTTTCAGAGCTGTAGAATATGCATCATCATATGCATACATGGGAATTTTAGGGAAAACTTTATTCTTAAATTTTTTTTTAGACTAGATCTTGCATGAACGAGCCTGTTTAACCCGTGATTGGCCATGTTGGCCCTATATTTAAATTCCGCTGCATTATATATGTAAATATTATTTTCCACTGCAACTATAATGACATTATTTTTAAATTATATATGAATGGGCTGTTTGAATGTTTTAAATTCTGAAAAACCATAGCCTTGCATCTCTTTAGCAAGCTTGGAGAAACCGTGTCCTGCTAGGGAGGTGTGGCGGTGACATCCCGACCTGGGTGACCAAAAACCGGGGTGTTACACACTATGCAGAAGAACCCGCAGTGCAAGGCAATAACTCTGAAATCCGGAAAAGTTTTGGCTGGGCCAAGAGGGAAAGAAACTGGAAAAGAAACTGGGAAAGATGATACTGTTGATGAGGAAGCAATTGATGTTGAAAAAGAGATCGTCGAACTACAGACTGAAGCTGCATCAGAAGAGGCTGAGATCAAAAACGGTAATGGTGAAGGTACAACTTCTGCCCCTTTACCACCAAAACATGATAACAATAAATTCATGCCAAGGGTCCCATACCTAGCAAGGCTGAAAAATAAACAACAAGATCTGAAGTTTGAAATTTTTTTGAAAAGACTGCAAGAAGTTGAGATAGCCATTCCACTCATAGAAATGATTTCTGAAATGCCAACCTATGCTAAGTTCTTAAAAGAAATGATTTCATGCAAAAGAAAGGTTGAACAAGAGGAATTGGCGGTACTCAATAGTACTTGCAGCGCAATTATCCAAAAGAAACTGCCTGAGAAAAAGGAAGGCCCTGGCTGCTACACTCTGCAGATCCGGATTGGCCAAATCAGTGCTGGAAAAGGATTATGTGATCTCGGATCCAGCATCAATGTCATGCCATTGGCCATGGCATAACGTCTCAAGCTTGGAATTGTGAAGCCAATCAAAATGAGGCTACAGCTTGCAGACAGATCGATCACGCAACCTATCGGGATTCTGAGAGATGTCATAATCAGAGCAGGCAGCACCCCATTCCCATCAGACTTCATTATCCTGGACATAGAGGAGGACGCGGAGATGCCTTTGATCCTGGGAAGGCCATTCTTGGCCAATGATGGAGCACTAATTGATGCTAAATCTGGGAAAGTAACGCTCCGTGTAGATGGGGATGAGGTTATCTTCGACATGGCTCAACTACAGAAATTTCCAAGCGACAGTTCTTGTTTTTCATTCGATGATGTAATAGTTAGAGGAGAGGAGATAGACAGTGAGGGAGAGCTTGACTCTGGATTGATTATAATGATGATGGATGACAAACTATCAAAGCAGGTACTGAAGCCTACAGGCGCGGAGCAAGAAGGGTGCAGCGTCGTTTACTTCGCCGACCCCAGAACTGGGAATTTGGAGGAGTTTGACGGTGCTGAATTCCATGAAGACGCCGACCAGAAGGAGGCGGATCCTGCGCTGATGCAGGATCCGAAAGGTAAATCTGATCTCTTGCCACCCAATTCTCGAAAATTACTTCCATCAGTAGAATGCCGACCAGAGCTTCAACTAAAAAATTTACCAGATCATCTTAAATATGTATTTCTCGCTGAACATAAAATGTTACCGGTAATTGTGTCAGCTAAGCTAACATAAGATCAAGAAAATGCTCTGGTGGGAGTGCTTAAAAAATATGTGCGTGCAATCGGTTGGACCATTTCTGATATCAAAGGAATAAGCCCTTCTGTCTGTATGCACAGGATTTTGATGGAGGAGAGTTTCAAACCCTCGCGCCAGCCCCAACGACGTCTGAACCCACCCATGCAGGAAGTGGTAAGAATAGAGGTGATAAAGCTATTAGATGCTGGTATCATCTACCTCATTTCTGACAGCAAATGGGTTAGTCCCGTGCAGGTCGTTCCGAAGCGGGGTGGGATGTGCATTACCAAGAATGAAAAAGGGGAGGAAGTTGCAACGAGGCCGGTCACCGGATGGAGAGTTTGCATAGACTACCAGAAGCTGAACAAGGCCACGCGCAAGGACCATTTTCCTTTACCTTTTATCGACCAAATGTTGGAACGGTTGGCGGGAAGGGAATTTTATTGTTTTCTTGATGGGTACTCTGGTTATAACCAAATTGTGATTGCAAGTGAGGATCACGAAAAAATAACTTCTACATGCCCTTATGGCACTTTTGCCTATAGGCGCATGCCTTTTGGTTTATGCAATGCACCAACAACTTTTCAAAGATGCATGATGTCGATTTTCTCTGACTTTATCGAAAAATGCATTGAAGTCTTCATGGATGACTTCTCTGTATATGGAGACACGTTTGATGATTGTCTGAACAATCTTGCTAAAAATTTAAAGAGATGTGAGGGTACTAACTTGGTTTTAAACTGGGAAAAATGCCATTTTATGGTCGCTGAGGACATAGTATTAGGTCACCGCATCTCACGTGCAGGCATTGAGGTCGATCCGCCAAGGTTTCCATCATTTCCAATCTCCCTCTCCCCAATTCAATAAAATCGGTTAGGAGTTTCTTAGGGCATGCCGGTTTTTACCGGAGATTCATTAAGCATTTCTCTAAAATTGCCAAGCCGCTCACTAACCTTCTTTGTAAAGAAAATTCTTTTGTAAAAAATGAAGCGTGTGTCCAAGCCTTTGACACGCTCAAGAAGATGTTAGATTCTGCTCCAATTGTGCAACCACCCGATTGGTCAATACCATTCGAGGTGATGTGTGATGCGAGTGGTCTTGCAGTGGGAGCAGTTTTAGGGCAACAGAAGGATGGGAGACATTGCGTAATTCATTACGCAAGTCATGCCTTGAATGAAGCCCAAATAAACTACACCACTACAGAAAAATAGATGTATGCTGTGGTCTTTGCGTTTGACAAGTTCAGAAGTATCTTATTGGTACAAAGACTATAGTATACACTGACCACAGTGCACTCAGATACTTATTCAGCAATAAAGACGCAAAACCTCGTTTAATCAGGTGGGTGCTATTGCTGCAGGAGTTTGACATCGTAATAAAAGATAGTCGAGGGCGAGACAATGGTGATGCTGACCACTTGTCTCGTTTAGAAAATGAGAAAGTCGTCAATGAAGAGTTTCCAGACGAACAGTTGTTCGCATTGCACTTACACGATCAAGCTTGTCCATGGTTTTCCGACATTGCTAACCTATTAGCATGCGGAATAACCCCACCAGTCCCGAATGATTATCATAGGAGAAGGTTCCACCAGGTAGCAGCAAACTACTTCTGGGAAGAACCTTATCTCTTCAAGCACTGCGCCCGATTCAATAATCAGGCGATGTGTAACCGAGCATGAAGCTTATCAAATTATCAGAAAATGCCACGAATCAGAGTATGACGGTCACCACGGTCCCACTCGAACAACCCATAAAGTCATCGAGTGTGGATTTTACTGGCCTCACATCTATGAGGATTGCAAGACATTTGTGAAAGCTTGCGACAGGTGCCAAAGCTTAGGAAACATTTCCAAGAGGGATGAAATGCATCAGAAAGGAATTCTCACTCTTGAGATTTTCAATGTTTGGGGCATTGACTTCATGGGACCATTTCCACCATCTGGTGGAAACCAGTACATTTTGGTAGTTGTCGATTACATGTCCAAATGGGTCGAGGCTGTCGCATTACCAACCAATGATGGTAGCCAAGTCATAAAGTTCCTCAAGAACAAATTTTTAATCGAGTTGGCATACCTAGGGTGATAATATCTGATGGAGGAACACATTTTGTTAATAAATCATTTGAGAACTTAATGCTTAAAACTGGAATCCTCCATAAGATAGGCACGTCTTATCATCCCCAGACCAGTGGTCAAGTCGAGGTATCCAATCGCGAGATCAAACATATACTCGAAGCCACTGTTGGGAGAACCCGAAAGGATTGGGCACGTAAGATCAATGATGCTCTATGGGCATATCACACTAGCATATAAGACTCCCATCAGGATGTCTCCATACAGGCTTATCTTCGGAAAAGCTTGTCATTTGCCCGTAGAGTTAGAGGATAAAGCTTATTGGGCCGTTAAAACGCTTAATTTCGATCCGAAAGTTGCTCAGGGCAAGCGCAAGTTGGACCTCAATGAAATTGAGGAAATATGAACGCATGCTTATGAAAGCTCTCGGATCTATAAAGAGTGAACCCAGAAGTTGCACGATCGCAGGATTAAATCCAAGCAATTCTCTATTGGCTAAAACGTTTTACTATTCAATTCTAGGTTGAAGTTGTTCCCTGGAAAGTTGAAATCAAGATGGGAAGGGCCATGAAGTGCTGGAGGTGTTTAAAAGCGGTGCAGTCAGGATCCGAACTGACAAGGGTGACCTGGCGGTGAATGGACATAGGCTGAAAGAATACATCGGACTGTTCGATCCGGAAAAAGAGAGTCAAGCAGTGGCAGACCCGGCTTACATTCAATAAAAACAACAATTAAATTATAAAAATTTCATTTTATGTATATATACATTGCTTTATTTCAAAGTCAAAATATCCAAAAATCAATTAAACATTTAGATTACTGAGACTCTATATGTGAGTGTCGTAGATCGAAACTTGTTTAGTGACAATATCCGGATTAGTGTTGATGAATTTTAGGGTTAGATAAAATGATGATTAGAGGATAGTAAAATGGAAGATGATGAAGAACAAGAACACACACAAAAGATGGATATAATATAAGATGATGAAACTAAATTATAAGATAAAGGATAAGAAAGCTTATGAAAGAAGGGGACCCGAACTTGCCAAGGGAAGTGAGACGAGCTCAAGACAAATGGCTTCCTTCAAGTGCATCATTCATTGACAATCCATCGAGCAAGCTTCCAAACTTGATGGCGTGAGGGAAATGAACATAAGTTCAAGACAAACACGGATGGGGGAGAACACTTTTCAGAGAGTGTTCTCGGTTGTGAACTTTGAAAATATGAGAATGGATTTCAATATTAAGCAAAGTTGTTTACAAATGAAGGAGAAAACATATATATATAGGCCAACGGCCAACCCCTTAGAGAAACAAAAGAAAAGAAAATACATCAAAATAGGGTCTGATGCGGTTTATGGCAAAGTAATGCGGTTTATACCGCATTGATGCGGTATAGACCGCATTGGGTGAAAGAGACCGCATCGGGCATTAAAGAACCTAACTATTACAAAAGATAGAGGCGATGCGGTTTAATGAGTCGAAGCGGTTTAAACTGCATTGATCACGTAGACCGCATCGAGTACTAAATAAATATGCAAGTATTAAGCTGGTGCGATTCAAACGATGCGGTTTAGGTGTATACCGCATCGAGTGAATTCGCATCGACTTGGGACCAAGAAAAATACGAAGGCAATGCGGAGGGGCGATGTGGTATTAGACCGCATTGAGGTCGATGCGGTTTATACCGCATCGCTCAGTTCGCACCAGTTCTTTAGCCAATTTCGCATGCCCTTATTTCTACACTATTACAAATATAATATCCGATGTCCGGCGGTGGTTCTGGCCGACCTCCGGCCACTTTTCCGGCGAGCTCCTTTTGGGCCTCTTCATGCTTGTTGGGCTTTCTTGTGCATCGTAAGGCCTTTTTCATCTTTATTTAATTCCGACGTGGGGAATCCATGTTAATGGAATCCGGGCTTGTACGGGTTTGATCTATCCGGATCATTATTTACAGTTTTTGGGCTTCCTCGGGTTCCAAGTTATATGTTTCCTGCAAGAAATTTTTTTACAGTGCATCAGAAAATTTCTTGGCCTTTTGTTTGGAAACTGGCCCTTCGGGGATTATTGGAATAATTAATCCATTGGTTCTGGGGACTACGCCAGTGAGGTTGTTGATATTTGGAGAAAAATCTAATCTGTTTAATTTATCTGTCTTGCAGAAATTCTGGAACCACCAAAAAGAAGGAGTAGAAAAATAGCACGGAAAACCAGGTTCCCGGTAGGATTAATTCCATGAATTTAAGAAAATATTCTCGGATTTAAAGCAATTTAAAATCCGGAATAATTTTTACAAATAAATGGAATTGATCCAACCAATTTTTATGCGAGTAGATTATTTTAATTTTCAGCCCAATAATTTCTGTGAATACTTTTGGACAGAATTTATTCAGGTCCAAAACCAATAAAATCGACTAAGGCCCAAATCCACACTCAGGCCAAGTCCATTAAGTTTGAAAATTCAAAAGCCAGTCGCGGGACCAGGCACCAGTCGCGAGACCATGTCTCACGACTGAGTGGCAGTCTAGCGACTGAGGTCTCAAACTCACAATGCGGGACTCCCAGTCGCTAAGCAAAAGTCCAGTCGTGAGACCATGTCTCACGACAGGGACCAAGTCTAGCGACTGGGTCCCCAAACCCCTTCTATCCCAGTCGCAAGAAAACACAACCCTAGTCGCGAGACCATGTCTCACGATCGGGGTTGAGTCTAGCGACTGGTCCTTAAATCCTCTTTCCTTTTTCCCTGTCGTGAAACTCAAGCCAATCGTGAAGCATAGTCTCACGACTGGGGAGAGTCTCGCTACACACCATCTCCTGGCCCCACTTTCCTTTTTATCCTGTCGTGATACCACTCCCAGTCGCAAGGCATGGTCTCGCGACTCGTCTAATGTCGCCAGACCCCAGTCGCGAAACCCAGTTCCGCGACACGGGCTAGGGTTTCACGACTAGGGCCCATCAGTTTTAATACCCCCCCATTCTTCCTTCTTCCTGACTTCACCCTTCCACACTTAGAAATTTTTCGAATTCCTCTCGAACTCGAACCCCATTCCCGATGAACACCAAGTGTTCTTCGCACCATTTTCCGACCATTTTCCGGCGAAACTCTATCCGATTTCTGAAAATCGACAATGGCGCATCCTCATCCAAAGCCGAACCCTGGTAAGGCTTCCCTCACCTCCGATTCTCGAGTTACCCAAACCCCTGTTTCACGATTTTGAGGATTATTTGAGCTTTTGAATGTGCAAATGTGTAATAATTTCTATTTTGTTTTCTTCTTTGCATTCCGTAACTGATTGAGCACTCTGTCTTCGAGGCATTTTGCTATCGGTTTATTGAATATTGGCTGAAGCATGATTGAGAGGGTGGGCGTTCGATTGGTGTTGATGTGTGTGTGTTTTATGTTGATATTGGGGACGAGGGAATGTTTGTTTTGAATGGGCAGACTGTTTTCTTTGAATGAAAAATGTTTAGAGAACAAAGGCGCGATGGCTAGGGCTTAGGCAGTAGTGATTTCTACCATTGTTGATGATTTAGGGTTCCTACTGAGTTTGTGGTGCTCTAAGGTTCAGATTTTGTTCTAGTGCTTTGATTAGTCTGCCTGTTATAATTCTTGTTATTTTGTAAGAGCATGATTCAAAGTGCCTGGAAGTTGTGGTTGAAATTAGTAAATCAGTGAACATTTGGGTGCCTCAGAGTATCTTGATGTTACTGTTCTTATGATGATTGATCCTGCATAGTAGGTAGCATTTTAGGATGTTTGATCTTGTGTTTATATGAGAAATAAGCATGACACTGTGATGGTGTGAAGCAAATTTCTGTTGAAAAATGCATGCCACTGTGAGCCTTAAATGCTACTTCCCTGTTTTGGCATCCTGTGTGTATGTGAGCCAAATCCTGATAAAGTTGGTGTTTGTTTGGTTTTAGCAGTTTTAACACACCTGGGCACACCAAATCCCTTTTGCAAAAACTTTTTCACAAAAGACAAGTGAGTTGGTAGAATAATGTTTGACTTGGGTGTTTTTGTTCCCAATGGAACTAAAAGTGTGAGTGAATAGCAGTAATTTTGTCACTAGATAATTGCTATCACTTTTCAAAAATCCAAAAATGGGACCACTCATACCCCACTATTCATTTAATAAAACAAGTCAACTTTTAGAAATTAAAAATAGTGTTTGCAAATTTTTATGAATGTTTTAACTGTCCAATACAGTCCAAGCAATCCGGAAATAGCAAATCCATTTCGCCACGTCTCCACTGCACATTCCAAATTCGAGCATTTCATTCCATTAATCCATCTCATCCGATTTTCAACAATTGCCTCGAACTTGTTTAATAAAATTGAGAAAATCAAACTTTTGGGCCGAATGGCCCATTAAAAAGATTTTTGGTCCAATGACCATTTTATTTTCTCTTTTTGGACTCAATAGTCCAATCAAAAATATTTTTGGGACCAATGACCTAAGTCTTAAATAAATTGGTGTTGATTCTACCATGTGAATACTGTGTATATGCCTTGTAATAAAATTCAAGTATAATCAATTAAATCACATTTCAAGCAAAGCTCAAAATGTGAGGATGTTGATTCTTAACTTGAAAGACTTTGATGAAAATAATAAAAACTTGATTGTGTTTAATATCCTCTACCCTTGTCAGGAACGACAAAGTTATAAAATCGGGCATTCTGTTGTCTGACTGCATGCTGGAAGACGCAGCGAAGGAGGCATCCACGAATACGATCGCGATCAAACAGATAAGGGAGGTGATAATGAAAGAATATGCAGTACCCCTCGATTATACAACTGAGGCTGTATTAGAGCTTGCACCGGGTTGGAACGTCAATATTCCTCCAGCAGAGAGAACAGAGGCAGCTACTTCCATTGAGAGGGATTTCTTCCAATTCACGAAGATGTTCTGGCAGCGAATGTTGGACCACGCCCTTGAGGACACTAAGACAACTCCAGCGGTCCACCATGAAAGGATTCAATTAAAATTTAAAGAACACATGGCCGTCTGGATTATGCATGTGGAAAGAGGAACAAGGGACAAAGCCTTGGCAAATTTTGATATCATAATCCCAAATCAGCCCATAGACCCTCAAGTGCGTATGGCCTTTACAGACAAGCAGATTGACATAAGCAGAATCTTGAATCGCGGGGTAATTATGATGCATAAGGCCTTTCCATTTAAATGGAATCCTTATTTATTTGAGAAGAGGGGTCCTGAAGAACAAAAATGGATTACAGAGCAGGTTCACCTCAGGCATCGTGAACTAAGCTACAACTTGCACAAACACCTCAAGAGTGTTGAACACTTCGAGCAGACCAAGAACACTTCGCTGCTGCAAACTATGACAAAGATGATTAAAGATGCAACGCAGCAGTGGAAGGACCTTACTTATGTCTGGGGAAAAGGAAACCCAAGTATTACGAAGTCTTTTATAGACAAAGGGGTAGAGCTGTCGAAGGAAGATGAATTCGATTATGTCTTTTTGCAAAGGAAATATGGGCAGTTTGGAACGACAAAGGACTCGGAATTTCCAGAACGCATTGTTGTACTGAGGGAACAATTGATAGTGGATATCCATAAGGGCAGTTGGAAGCCAATTAAGAAAAATGAGAGACTGTTCCAACTAATGTCAGAAGCTGAAGCTGGAACCTATCTTAATTATAACTTCGCCCAAGATATGTCCTATCTAGAAGGAATCCAGAAAGACTTGGTGGGGGCAATGATAGATAAATATCGAACTTCCTACCTAGAGCGTTTAATTGAAATGGACAAGGAGGCGCTCCGATATTGTAATGACAAGACAGTGAAGCAGAAAATTTTGCACTACAATCACAATATTCGAAGCAAATTCTGCAAGAAAATTAAGGAGGACTGGGAGGCGCAGCTTGTGCGGATCACTCTCCGGAGTTTCATTGAAGATTTCCTGAAGCATGCAGAGAAACAACTGGGTTATAAAGACGAACCAAATGTTAGAAAAGAAACTGGAGAGGATCCGAACCAAAGTTCAGTCACACTGAACAACCAACTGCTACTGAACCTGCGATCCAGCCTTGTAATACCCGAGAATTTTACAACATAAAATAAATAAATAAATAAACAATAACAAAAAAATAAAAATAAATAAATATAACAAATAAATAAACATAATACATAGATAAGGAAATGAGAAATGAAATTTAATTTAAGAAGGAATTAAAATTCCAAAACCCGTAAAGCCAAAGATAATTTAATCAAATAAATTGTACACGGAGACCTGACACTAATGAACTCGAGAATTCGAGGCCAATATTAAATCTAGACCCCAGTAAAATTTTAGATACGGAATAGGAGTCCGGAAATAGCCCGGAAATTGGAATCCGAGAACATAGAGGGATAGAAGTCCGAAAGAGAAGAGAAAAGGCCCGATGGATCGCACGACCCAGCCCAGACCGCAGCCTGGACCAAGGCCGCGCGGTCTCTGCGCTCGCTTTACCCTAAAGGCCGCGCCAACCCCGCGCCAAATGCGGCAGCGACGTTCCGTGATTCACTCGCCTGAATCTGAATTTTTCGACTTTGGTTGCTCACCTTGTGGCTCAAGACACCCTAGGGCTGACTTGGGACGTCCTCTAGGTCCCTTACATCTATAAATAACCATTCTAATCAGCCCCGAACACTTTGGAAAACACTACGAAAATCTCTATACGTACCAAACCCTAATCCTGGAGTCGTCGGAGGCACGGAGGCAATAGAAGACTGAGTTTGGACAAAAATCCAGGGACCCTCATCCCCGGGGTAAGATCTTGTCCATTCTTTTTCATTCAAGATTCGAAAACGAATCCTAATTAAACATCTTTTCTATTCTAAACCCCAATCCGGACGCGTCGAGGAAAAACGAAGGATCGCGGAGGGAGAGCAAAGGACGCGGAAGCCACGCCTACGAATCGACGAGCCAGATAATCAAAATTTATGTAAGTTAATACTTACTATGGTTTTGGGTGATTAAAACAACCAAACGTAGAGATCTAATTAACGAACCTTAAAATCTGTCAACGAAGAAAACCCACGGCGCAACATTTTTGCACGATTTTTTCAAACCCCTAAATCTGTTCAAACGAGAGAACTTAAAACACAAAAAACGTGCCCAAGAAACTGATATAGTTCGTGTAAAATTTTCATAATTTTTCATTGTGTTTTGATATCCGAAAATGGCTGAAAACCAATCTGTCTTAGATTTAGATCTTGAAACGGTGACAGATTCTTGGTTCGAACTTCTTGGCGGTTTTGACACTAGATTTAGGCGGAACTAGGAGCTGTATTAAACATATGAATTGTAGATCTATAAGTTTATAATGTCTCTGTAAATTTTTAGAATTTTCCGTTAAGATTTGAACCTCCGAACCTGAACCGAACCAATCTGCATTTTTACCGAATTCGTAAAGGCTGACAGAAATTAGTTTCAAACTTGATCCAAATATTAACCCCTGATCCGATGTGAATTAGACTTTTGGTTCTAAAGGAAAGTTGTAGATAATCGTGTTAGGAAGGAGCCTGTAAAATTTTATCAAATTTGGAGTTTGTTTGCTATGGTAGATCTCGAAATAAGGAAGCTGCTGTTGTAAGATTTCGGACAGATTAGAAACCTGATGAAAAACTTAAAACATGAAACTTGTTCGTTAGTGTGTTGGCGAGCTACTGCTCGAATTTGAGAATTTTTGGTTGAGATATGAATTTTAAATGATGTTGGAGCGAACAGAGTCCTGAAATAGTATATATCTGAGAAACTTACTAAATTTGTGAAATTGGTCTTTCTAAACAAAGAGAAGATTAAAACATTGTGGTTTATGACTAAGCTGGATGCTATCAATGTTCTCTATGGCTCGTGGACATAAGAGCCCAAGTGTATGTCTAGTGGACGTAAGAGCCCTAGCGACATATTGATTGTATGGCTAGCGGACGTGATGAACCTATTAAAAGTTTGACCATGATACTCGTGGACGTAAGAACCCGAGCGTAAGGCTGGCGGACATAAGAGCCCTAGCGATGGTGATCTGTGAAGGAAACGAAGTGAGACATTTATAAGAAATTTAAACTCAATTCCGGTTAAATTGTGCTTTTAAATTTATGTCAATTTATTTAATTACTTGCAAGCTATATTTGTGATCTTATGGAATCTCTGTCTTTTAAATTATGCAACTCAATTATTATTAGATAAATGAATTAAATTATGGGGTGTTACGCACATGTTTTCTTTAAATCTAATTAATGGCTTTGAAACCCCATAATCATGTATGTGTTAACTTACTCAGCAAGTTTTTGCTGACCAAACCATATTTTTCCCCTTTTTTCTTTCAGAGCTGAAGAATATGCATCATCATATGCATACATGGGAATTTTGGAGAAATACATTATTTTTAATGTTGCGTTAGACTAGAATTTGCATGAACGGGCCTGTTTAACCCGTGTTTTGGCCATGTTGGCCCTATTTTTAAATTCCGCTGCTATCTATATATGTAAATATTACATTCCGCTGCAACTTTGATATTATAATTTTTAAATTATATTACAATGGGCTGTTGAATGTTTTAAATTCTGAAAAACCATAGCCTTGCATCTCTTTAGCAAGCTCGGAGAAACCGTGTCTTGCTAGGGAGGTGTGGCGGTAACATCCCGACCTGGGTTACCAAAAACCAGGGTGTTACAGAGTGGTATCAGAGCCCGGAATATTTTTAAACTATTAGATTATTATTATTTTTAAACTACTACTATTTTTAAACCATTAGTATTTATATTTAAACCATTATTATTTTAAATTATTATTCTCATAAGTATAGAAGCCCAAATTATTATTTTATTTTTAAATTGCCTATCCCAAATTATTTTTGAGCCAAAATGTTAATTATTTTTTACCCAATATAGAGGTCCAAGAATTTTAACAATTATTTTAAATTTTTAAGCATTAGTTCCATGGAATAAGTTTTTTAAACCCCATGGAAATTAGAAATATATATATATATATATATAGTGGATGAATTATTTTGGGGGGGAATCATCATCTGCATGTGCATACCACATTTTTTTTCTATACCTTAGAGAACCTAGAAGCGATATGTTCTAACTTAGACCTTTTGCTTGCACTAGATGACTTAGACGCTTGACATCAAATTAGGAACGCTAACTAGAAACAGATATTGCCTTAGTTCTAGATCGCGTTCATCTAAGCGCACGCCTAAGCATAACCAATCTCAGCCTTAGCCATTCATATCCTTGTACGAATTGGAAAATTTCCTTATGTGAAACAATAGAAATCAAGTTTTTATTAAAACACTCTTTATTCCAAAAATCTTGTTTGGTTTCCCAAACAAAAAATCCGAAAATTCGAAATTCAAAATTAGAAACTCACGATGCTCTAAACGTGGCCTTATGGGTGCGCGCTTAACACTTGATCTCATATATGATTTAGCAAACTTCTTGTTCAAGCGATCTATCAAAACTCTGATAAATTAATCTATATACGTTATAATAGAAAATGGCACCTAGGAGAAACCCAAGGAAGGCAAGTCCAAACGGCACTGACGCTAACCTCCCCAACGTGGCCAATAACAATGAGACCCCTCAAGACCTAGGAGAACGAGTACCTCATGCACCCAACAACATGGAAGAACGTCTAAGGACCGTGGTGGAAGTCCTTGTAGCATTAGGAAATGCCGAGGTGCACAGGGCGCAAACAGTACCTCCGCCAGTAGCCCGAGTCAACTACTTGGCATTAATGAACCCCTACAACCCACCCCATTATGACGGCCAAGAGGATCCGGCCAAGTTGGAAGGTTAGATCCGTACCTTTGACAAGCTCTTGAACGCTATCAAATGCCCTGATGAGAAGAAGATACACGTAGTGACCTACTACTTAGGAGGCGAAGCCGATGAGTGGTGGCAAAATCTTCGAGCGAAACCAGAGGAAGACGAAGAAGCCTACACCTGGGAAGAACTTAAGGAAGCTTTGAGGGGAAGATTCTACACACTGAGCACCAAAACTGCGAAGTACGAGGAATTCATCAACTTAAAGCAAGGAGCACAAACGGTGCAAGAATACTAAAACAAATTCAAGGAGCTAGTACGATTTGCTACGAGGCTAATACCAACCGACTCTGACAAGGCTCAGAAATTCGAGATGGGTCTGAAACTTAGTATCCGGGAGATACTTGCGGTAGGACAATTCACGAACCTGCAGACGATATATGACCGTGCTTTAGCAATTGCTCGAATCCAGCAATTGAAGCGTAAGGAACTTGGTGAGTCGAGCAAGGGCTCGCAAGGACTTGAGAAGAAGGATCAGAAAGACAACAACAACAACTCTAGGAAAGGCAATGGATCTCGAAGGAAAGAAGATAAAGGTCTCAACAATGGAGGAGATGACAGCCGTGGTGCGTTTATACCAAAACTTCCCACGATGCAACCATACACATCTGGTGCGCCAATGCCCGAAGCCTGGAACCTGCAATAGGTGCGGCAAGCTTGGTCAGAAGGCTAGGGGATGTCGAATGCCAGAGGAGGCGATCGAAAAGAGGATAGATTTGGTGAACCTTCAGCAAGGAGAGAGGGATGAGGAACAAGACCAAAACCCGAACCCTCTTGAGAATAACGTATAGGCAGTTATGGGGATATAACTGTAGTCCTAAGGGGGAGATGATGTGATACCCCATAATAATTTCTCTTTGGAATTCGACTTGATAAGATGTATCCTAAATCATAAATAAACAAATTCAAATTGGTTTGAACTACGTTATGGCTTGATCCCTTCACAGGGTACGTAGGCAGCTTACAAGTTTTAATTCTAAGTTCAGTCACAAAATAATAAAATAAACAAAGGATTCGTTCTTAACACGAGAAAAGCCGAAACACAACTTCGAGGAAGAAGTTGATTCTTAAAGAGGGTAGACTATAATACCCGAGAATTTTGCAACATAAAATAAATAAATAAATAAATTAAATAAATAAATAAACAATAACAAAAACAATAACAATAAATAAATATAATAAATAAATAAACATAATACATAAATAAGGAAATGAGAAATGAAATTTAATTTAAGAAGGAATTAAAATTCCAAAACCCGTAAAGCCAAAGATAATTTAATCAAATAAATTGTACATGGAAACCCGACACTAATGAACTCGAGAATTCGAGGTCAATATTAAATCTAGACCCGAGTAAAATTTTAGATAGGGAATTGGAGTCCGGAAATAGCCCGGAAATCAGAATCCGAGAACATAGAGGGATAGAAGTCCAAAAGAGAGGAGAAAAGGCCCGACGGATCGCACGACCCGGCCCAGACCGCAGCCTGGATCAAGGCCACGCGGTCTACGCGCGGGGTTTACCCTAAAGGCCGCGCCAACCCCGCGCCAAATGCGGCAGTTGCGACGTTCCACGATTCACTCGCCCGAATCCGGATTTTTCGACTTCGGTTGCTCTCCTTGCGGCTCAAGACACCCTAGGGCTGACTTGGGACGTCCTCTAGGTCCCTTACATCTATAAATAACCATTCTAATCAGCCCCGAACACTTTGGAAAACCCTACGAAAATCTCTATACGTACCAAACCCTAATCCCGGAGTCGTCCGAGGCACGGAGGCAATAGAAGACTGAGTTTGGACGAAAATCCAGGGACCCTCATCGCCGGGGTAAGATCTTGTCCATTCTTTTTCATTCAAGATTCGAAAACGAATCCTAATTAAAACTCTTTTCTATTCTAAACCCCAATCCGGACGCGTCGAGGAAAAACGAAGGATCGCGGATGGAGAGCAAAGGACGTGGAAGCCACGGCTACGAATCGACGAGCCGGATAATCCAAATTTATGTAAGTTAATACTTACTATGGTTTTGGATGATTAAAACAACCAAACGTAGAGATATACTTAACGAACCCTAAAATCTGTCAACGAAGAAAACCCACGGCGCAGCGTTTTTGCATGATTTTTCCGAACCCCTAAATCTGTTCAAACAAGAGAACTTAAAACATGAAAAACGTTCCTAAGACAATGATCTAGTTTGTATAAAATTTTCGTAATTTTTTATCGTGTTTTGATATCTGGAAACGGCCGAAAACCAATCTGCCTTACATTTAGATCTTGAAACGGTGACAGATTCTTGGTCCGAACTTCTTAGCAGTTTTGACACTAGATTTAGGCGGAACTAGGAGCTGTGTTAAACATATGAATTGCAGATCTATGAGTTTAGAACGCCTCTATAAATTTTTAGAATTTTCCGTTAAGATTTGAACCTCCGAACCTGAACCGAACCAATCTGCATTTTTACTGAATTCGTAAAGGCTGACAGAAATTAGTTTCGAACTTGATCCAAATATTAACCCCTGATCCGACTTGAATTAGACTTTGGGTTCTAAACGAAAGTTGTAGATAATCGTGTTAAGAAGGAGCCTGTAAAATTTCAACAAATTTGGAGTTCGTTTGCTATGTAGATCTCGAAATTAGGAAGCTGATGTTGTAAGATTTCGGACAGATTAGAAACCTAATGAAAATCTACATTTTTGACTTATTTCCTTAACCCGGATCGAAAAACATAAAACACGAAACTTGTTTGTTAGTGTGTTGCGAGCTACTGCTCGAATTTGAGAATTTTTGGTTGAGATATGAATTTTTAAACGATGTTGGAGCGAACAGCGTCCTGAAATAGTATATATCTGAGAAACTTACTAAATTTGTGAAATTGGTCTTTCTAAACAAAGAAAAGATTAAAAAATTTTTGTTTATGACTAAGCTGGATGCTATCAATGTTGTCTACGGCTTCTGGACATAGGAGCCCAAGTGTATGTCTAGTTGACGTAAGAGCCCTAGCGATATATTGATTGTATGGCTAGCGGACGTGATGAACCTATTAAAAGATTGACCATGATACTCGTGGACATAAGAGCCCGAGCGTAAGGCTGGCGGACATAAGAGCCCTAGCGATGGTGATCTGTGAAGGAAACGAAGCGAGACATTTATAAGAAATTTAAACTCAATTCCGTTTAAATTGTGCTTTTAAATTTATGTCAATTTATTTAATTACTTGCAAGCTATATTTGTGATCTTATGGAATCCCTGTCTTTTAAATTATGCAACTCAATTATTATTAGATAAATGAATTAAATTATGGGGTGTTATGTACATGTTTTCTTTAAATCTAATTAATGGCTTTGAAACCCCATAATCATGTATGTGTTAACTTACTCAGCAAGTTTTTGCTGACCAAACCATATTTTTCCCCTTTTTTCTTTCAGAGCTGAAGAATAAGCATCATCATATGCATACATGTGAATTTTGGGTAAATGCATTATTTTTAATGTTGCGTTAGACTAGAATTTGCATGAACGGGCCTGTTTAACCCGTGTTTTGGCCATGTTGACCCTATTTTTAAATTCCGCTGCTATATATATATGTAAATATTACATTCCGCTGCAACTTTGATATTATAATTTTTAAATTATATTACAATGGGCTATTGAATGTTTTATATTCTGAAAAACCATAGCCTTGCATCTCTTTAGCAAGCTCGGAGAAACCGTGTCTTGCTAAGGAGGTGTGGCGGTGACATCCCGACCTGGGTTACCAAAAATTGGGGTGTTACAAGCCTGAGCCTCAAGTTCAACCAAGAAGAAGGCTGGTAACACTAGCAGAAAAGCAGAAAAGTGGACGGGCTCGGGAGCCAAAAGTTGTGATCAAAGAGCCCGAGCCAATTGCCAAGAAAATAGTCAAGCCATCTGATCCAGTAGGCAAAGGCAAAACTATGATTGAGGAGCCTCCCCCAAAGCGAAAAGATCAAATTGCCTTTGATGCTGAATTGGCTAGAAAGCTCCAAGAAGAAGAGAACGCGAAATTGGCAGTACATAAACAAATTGATGAGGAAGAAGCTGCTGAAAGAGCAAGATTGGAAGTGGAGAGGATTGAAAAAGAAAAGAAAACAGCTGAGGAAGAGCAAATTCTGAGAAATGTGCAGCAGACCCGTGATGAGGAGGCTGCCAGAAAGCTACAGGCTGAGCTGGAATCTAAGAAAGGGGCTGAAACAGTTGGTGAAGAGGAGCAAACAAGGGAAAAGCTCATTCAAGTAAAAATAGAGAAATGAGAGGAGATGGAAAAGCAGCAAGCTGAGAGCCGAAAGAAAAAATCTGCCAATGCTAAAACAGTACAAGAGATAAATGATGATGTGCTGCAAGTGATAGACCAAATGCCAGGATTAAAGCCATCTGCTAGGGACGAGCCTCATCCTTGGGCACACTTGACTCCGGAGGAGAAACTGGAAAAATTCAGAGAGATAAGTTTTCTGAGACAGGATGACCCCTTATGGCTGGCATATGTGGCCGAAAGAGAAGAATATATGAGAAGCATGGCAAAGACTGCCCCAATAGGCCCATCTCATCAAGTTGAAAGAGAAGCAGAGGGCTCATTGGCATCTGTTGACCCAACTGCACTGGACAATTTATTGGAGGAGCAGATTGATGAACACCCCACAGTCCCAACATTCAAGGAAACTATTCGGGAAATTTTAAATGAAGCTGCAAATGAACAAGTCAGGGAGGAGGAGGAGGTATCAACTAGTGTTGATCCTTACTTTCTTGTACTTAGTTTTCCAATGCCTGTAATGAATGAATACAATACAATGAATGATGTAATAAAACAGGTTGAGGCGGAATCGAGACGGCAGGAGCCGGAGGCAGAACCTGCTAATGAGCCAGCACAAGAGAAAGATGAGCCAACCGATTGGCATAGCAGTGAGGACCAGGAATCAATTGGTTCTCTCAGACCAGTGGAATTTTGGTCTGAGAACACTGTAAGGAACAGCATGGGGATTACAAAGCAGTTTGACAAGAAGGCCATGAACAATGCAGACTTAGAGATCAAATTCAATGGGAGGATGGAAGGGGCTGAAAGATATGCTAGAATGTCAAAGATGATTGTACCAGATAAGGGATTCAGCCCAGATGCCTTAGTCCACCCCACGATCGAAACTTTCTACCGAAATCAGGAATGGGGAAACTTCATGCTGCACAGTGAATAAGATGGCTTCGTCGAACTAACACAAGAATTCTTTTGCAACATCGAAGCCAGCAGCAAGAAGACCTGGGTCCGGGGTCATGTTATAGATATCTCACCCGAACGGTTGAACCAATTCTTCGAGACCCCGGATATCCGAGATGAATTCCCCGTTAGAGAAATTTTGATTAAAAGAGGAAAAACGAAGAAAGCTGCATTGTATTCGGCCTTGGCAAACAGCATGACAAGGGTACCTGCCCCGGACCACACATTTGATGTAAATTGGTTGCAACTACACTTCATGCCAACCTATGAATTCTACATGTCCAAGATCCGGCCAAGTTCGCACCTACATACTACATCTGGAAGCATCCTAATGGGCCTCCTGAAGCTGTGGCACGGATTGAAGTTACATGTAGGAAGGCATGTGTTTGAAGTTCTGACGACCCGGATAGAAGACAAGCAAGTCTTATGCTATCCAAATTTGATAAGAAGAATCTGCGTTAATCAGGGCATCGACATAAGTGCATTTGCAACCGATAAGCCAGTGAAAGCGAATCCCCCTATCCGTGTGCCAAATATCCCTCTGCGCGGAATGATCGCATATTCTCTGCCCCAATTGCCTGGCGACTCAGATGTTCAATCCTCATTCATATCTGGTAATCAAGCACCCTCCTCCAAAAAGAGAGCTCCAAGGCCATCTATGGCATCAAAGGGAATAAAGAAAGCCCGTACTGATGCGAGACCTTTGACTACTATTCAAGAAGAGCCTCAAACAGAACATATGGAGATCCCACTTCCACCTCCAGCTCAACCTCCACAAATGCCTCCTCCGAGCCAAAATATATCTCACAACAGCCTGCCAACTCACAAGTGATTGAAATCATGAGCACCATGAGCAAAACAATGACCGAAAGTGTCAAGCAGTTGGCAGATGTTATCATTCTTGGAAGGGAAGATGACAGAAGGGATAGGCAGGAAGAAAGGAAGAGGAGAGAAGAGAGAGAAAGAAAGAAGGAAGAGGAAAAAGCCGAAGAGAGAAGGAGGCAAGAAGATGAAAAAGCTGAACAAAGGAGAAGAGAAGATGAGTTCAGACGGTTACTGTTGGAAAGTGAAGAAAGACAGCATAAAGAGCGAATGGAAAGCGAGGAGCGGCAGAGGAAGATGATGGAGTTAATGATGACTGCATTGATTCGACAGCTTCCGACACCACCACCTCCCCCAAAAGACGATGCTGGTCCTTCCACTCAACCACAGGACCCGAAAGAATGATTTTTCTTTATCACATCAATTTGAGCTTAAGTGTAAACATCATATAAGAGAATTTCATTCGTGCAAGTTCAATCTGATTGCATTGAAATCTCTTGTAATTGATGTATTTAATGATTTCAAGAAGGAATTTTGCAGTCCAAACAATTTATTTTGAGAAAAGATTTCTGACAGTCCGAGATGAATAAATGACTGTCAGGCCAAAAATATGTTGTTGACATACATTGTATGTTAACAATGCCCCTTTTAAATAACCAGCAAAAGCATGCATAAACCTGCTCTAAATTCACATGTTGAATTTAGGCTTGTGATTAAATTTTCAAACTTTTAAATTGGGATAATATAATTGAAAAACATGCATGAAATGAATTCCTAAGGTTTTGAGCTATAAAAATTTAATGATGTGATCATCTTGTTGGGTAATAAATCTGCATGTTGTGAACTTTGATTGAATAAATTATTAGAATTAAGCTTAGATTAAACTTAAGAGTATTATATGACATGTATCAATCCAACCTTGTGAGATCTGAGCCATGAGTCACTTTTACTCATTTATTTTCTTTGATGTGTGAATCAATTCGATTAAAGGAAACTAGAACTTGCAATTGGGACCGATTCAAGACCATGCCATATTCTCGAAATCGAGCATATGATCGAGGCACCTAGAAAACCTAATTTTGGCCTTCGTTTGAAATCCAAACCCAAAAATATTTACCCTTTAGGATTAACCAATTTGAGCCTTTAAGCCTACTTTTTCTTGAAACCCACTGTTAGGGATATTTTATTGTGAAGATGTTCGTGATAGTTACCGTTGTTGCAACATCTTGCCAACAACGCTTTATTCTCTTCACTGGAAAAAGCACAGAATAGTACAGTGACGTGGCATTTCCCCTAGCAGGCCTTAGAAGGGTTTAGATGGGCCTTAAAACCCATATAAATACCTACCTTCGTCCTTGAGGGATTGAGAGAGAGTCTAGCCGCAATCACAGCTCATTTTACAGAGCATTAACAGATTCCTAAGCTGTGATTATGGCGGATTGAGAGCTGAAGAAGAAACCCCTGGTTTTCGTTGTTTGTAGAAGGCATCAACAACTGTTCTGCTACTGGTATATTCTTAGCTGCTGTGTCTTCTATTATTCATGGGGTAATTAGGATTGTGTTTATGCATTTCTGGGTTTATTGTTTGTAAACACAATCTGGGTATATTGTAGGTGTTCTTAGCACCATTGAGCTTAACTTGTTGATTAAGCTAGATTCCACAAACACCACCTTAATACCTGCCGGTGAATTTTGTGCATTTGGGTAGATAGTTGATGCTCCCTTGTGTTCTTCTAGTCTATTTGGTTAGATAGGAGAGTTCATTGGAATGTAAGGGTATGTAAGGTGTGGTTGACTCTTGTTCGATCAGTTTGTTGGAGATTTAGTGAATCCTGGCTTGGAGCCCCCAGATGTAGATCGGTGGATCGAACTGGGTGATCAAACTCTTGTGTTCTTGTTTATGTTTTCCGCACTCTGTTTCTGTGTTTGCCTTTGGTTGTGGTTTGCAGGTTGTTGTGACATCGCTGAAACAACCCTTGCAGGGTTTTACATATCAGTTTGGGCCTGTCAATTGGTATCAGAGCAGGGCTCTAAGGTTTAGCTGAGTCCGGTCCAAGATGAGTAGAGAAGGTGGTTCTGTTTCGAGACCTCCCCTGTTTGATGGTTCGAATTATCCATTTTGGAAAAATCGAATGAGGATATTTCTCAAGCACTCTGGTGTAGATGTCTGGAACGCTGTTCTAACACCCTGGGAACAACCTATGAAAGAGGTCCGCACGCCTGCTACTGAAACGTCTGCTGCCATTACTACTTTTGTTCCTGCTACACAAGAAGAAATGTCAGCTGCTCAGAAGAACAAGGAACAAGGGAACAACACTGCTTTGAATTGCTTGTTTAATGCTGTTGAGGAGTCACAATATCACATTATCTCAAACTGTGAGACAGCTCATGAAGCCTGGACTGCTTTGGAAGCGGCCTATGAAGGATCTTCTGATGTTCAAGCCCTGAAGCTTCAAAGAATTGAGTCTGCCTTTGATAGCATCAGGATGCATGAGGATGAGAACATTGCTGCCTATCATGCTCGGTTTAAGAAGTTGGTCAATGAGGCTCAGTCCTTTGGCTTGAAGTATGATAATGCAAAGTTGGTTCGAAAGATGCTAAGGACTGTCAATCGTAGATATCAACCAAAAGTCTCTACTCTTGAAGAACTTGAGAAGACCAAGACCTTCACTCTTGAAGCCTTGGTTGGCTCACTACAGACTTTTGAGATGAACTACTTAGAGGAAGAGCCTTCTCGTAATCTGGCCTTCAAAGTTGAAGATGAAATTCAGTGTGTTGACCAAGAAGAGAAAGCTTATCTAACCAAACAATTGTCAAGGATTCTACAGGACAAGAGAGCCAAGAAGCTGAATTACAGGAAAGATGATAAAGGACGTTATCAGCGAGGTGTTTCATCATCCCGTGAACAACCTTCCAAGCACAAGTCAGACAAATCCTATGATAAGAGGAAAGGGTACAAGAAAATGGAGTTACCTGACACATTTAAGAATTTGAAGTGCTATGATTGTGAAGGTGTTGGCCATAAAGCCTCTGAGTGTCCTACTGCTAAGAGAAGGGTTGGAAAAGCTCTTCAAGCTACCTTGAGTGATGATGAGGCCAGCTCAACTTCCAAGGAGGAGGAAGTTGACAGTGAAGATGGAGAGATGATAGCTTTTATTGTAAAGGACGTTGTTCTAACAACCGATGATACTCTGTCTGATCATTTGTCTGATACAGAGTCTTATGAATCTGATGGTGAAGCTAGCCGATATGATTATGATGAACTTCTTGCAGGATATGAATTGGTGAAAGAGGATCATGCAGTTGCTGTTGCAGAGAATAAGAAGTTGCTC
This sequence comes from Hygrophila difformis, assembly GCA_030278955.1. Taxonomy (NCBI): domain Eukaryota; kingdom Viridiplantae; phylum Streptophyta; class Magnoliopsida; order Lamiales; family Acanthaceae; genus Hygrophila; species Hygrophila difformis. The sequence continues at coordinate 44,579,266 of JAOANR010000006.1, read as the reverse complement.
GATCAGAAGGGAGATCTATTGGTACTTATTGATGAGAAGGATGCTGAGATTACTAGTCTCAAACAATCTTTGGCTACTGTGTCTACTGAGAGGGATACTCTGTTGGAGGAAAATACTGCTCTGCTTGCTAAGACCCAAAAGATAGACAACATGGTTAAAGGGAAAAACAAGCTGGATGAGATTATCAGTCAAGGGAAATCACCATCTAACAGAGAAGGTATTGGTTATAAGCATAATTCTAAGCCTAACAAGAAATCTGCACCTACTTTTGTGCGTGCAGGTACCACTGAAACCAGTGCATCCAAAGCCCTTGTGATATCTGATAATTCAGAGTCTCCCAAGAAGAACAAAGATTGCCCTTACTGTAGATTCCAAGGTCATCCTATTCACCTCTGTCAAAGACTTACCCAAGATCTTCTTGGTGGTCGACCGGTTGTCTGGCCATCCCAGGAACTACAGAAAAAGGTTAAACTCACTATGATGTGGATGCCCAAGTCCAAGATTATTCCCAAGATGTGCCTAGTGGTTCTTTCTGCTCAGAAAGGCCCCAATGATGGTAGGTGGTACTTCGACAGTGGTTGCTATCGTCACATGACTGGTAAGAAAGATTTTCTCATTGATTATGTGGAATCTGACTGTGGAGAAGTACTTTATGGAAATGGAGCTCGTAGTAAGATTTGTGGTTATGGTAAAGCTAAAGGTGCTAATATGGGTTTCTTAACCACTGTCTACTATGTTGCCGATCTGTCTACTAATCTTATTTCCATAAGTCAACTTTGTGATGAGAAATTCTTTGTTGGTTTTACTGATGAAGATTGTATGGTCATTGATCCTGCCTATAATTGTGTTATTAAAGGGGTCCGATCTTCTAACAATTGTTATGTCTTGAAGCCTGCCATGGACACAGCTTTTCTGTCTCAGGTTGAAACTGCAAAGTTGTGGCATCAAAGATGTGGTCACATGAACTACAAATCACTTATTCAACTTAGCAAGTCTGGCGTTGTTCGAGGGTTGCCCAAACTACGGAGCAAAGACAAGACAGTCTGTGGTGCTTGTGCTAAGGGTAAACAAGTTCACTCCTCTCACAAGGTTGTGGATACCATTCAGACTTCACGATGTCTTGAGTTATTGCACATGGACTTGATGGGACCCACTGAAGTTCCTAGTCTTGGTGGTAAGAGGTACATCTTTGTCTGCGTTGATGATTTTTCTCGTTACACTTGGGTTGATTTCTTAAAATCCAAAGATGAGGCTATCTCAGTGTTCTCTAGGCTATCTTTAAAGATTATGGCTGAAAAGGATCTCAAGATAGGGCGTATCCGATCTGATCATGGAAAGGAGTTTGAGAATCAGATGTTCGCACAACTCTGCAACAACCTTTGTATCGCTCATGAATATTCAGCCCCACATACTCCACAACAGAATGGTGTGGTAGAGAGGAAGAATCGTACTCTTCAGGAGATGGCTCGTTCTCTTCTTCATGCCAGTAAACTTGGGAAACGTTTTTGGGCTGAAGCAGTGAATATCTCATGCTATATTATTAACCGTGTGTACATGCGTCCTCAGACAACCACTACTCCGTATGAAATTTGGAGAGGAAAGACTCCAAATATTTCTCACCTTCATGTCTTTGGAAGCGTGTGCTATGCTTTAAAGGATCGTACCACAGTTAGAAAGTTTGATTCCAAATCCGATGAAGCTATTTTCTTGGGATATTCAGTGGATTCAAGGGCATATCGTGTTTACTTGAAGAGGACTTCCAAGGTTATTGAGACTGTTAATGTTGTTTTTGATGATGCTAATATCTCTGCAGGTTCTATCTCTTCTCGTGATGATGATGATGATGATCCTATTAGGATTATTCCTCATGTTTCCTCTAGCACACCTCCAGAAGCTGTTCCTACCTCAACGCCTATTGAAGTTTCTGATACTGAAGATGTTGATCCGGTTGTTGATACAACTGGTGAACAACCATCAGCTCCAGATTCTCCCAAAAGGCGAGGTCCAAAACGTGGTCCACGAGCACCTAAGTATCACTCTTCGGATGATATTATTGGTGATCCCTCTGGTCCTAGACAAACTCGAGGTCATCAACTCAACATCTCTGAATTAGCCAACATGTGCTTTCATGTTATGAATTGCTTTGTTTCATCTATTGAACCTAAGAATGCACATGAAGCTTTACAAGATGAGTTTTGGATAGCTGCAATGCAGGATGAGTTACTCCAATTCCAGCGCAATGATGTTTGGGAGTTGATGGAACAACCTACTGGAGTGAATGTTATTGGCACTAAATGGGTTTTTCGGAACAAAACTGATGAGCATGGGAAGATCATTCGCAATAAGGCTCGCCTGGTCGCACAAGGTTTTACTCAGATCGAAGGCTTGGATTATGATGAGACCTTCGCTCCTGTTGCTCGCATCGAAGCTGTCAGGTTATTACTTGCTATCTCTTGCTCTCTTGGTTTCAAACTTTATCAAATGGACATCAAAACTGCGTTTTTGAATGGCTATATCAAGGAAGATATTTATGTGTCTCAGCCTATCGGTTTTGAGTGTCCTGACCATCCTGATTACGTTTATAAGGTCAAGCGTGCACTTTATGGTCTAAAACAGGCTCCCCGTGCCTGGTATGAACGCTTGTCTACCTATCTCCTGGATAAAGGCTATGTGCGTGGTAATGTTGATAAGACGTTGTTCGTACAACGTACAAACAACCATCTTTTAGTCGCACAGATCTATGTGGACGACATTGTTTTTGGCTCGACCTCAGATGTTCTTCGCGATGCATTTGTCCACTCTATGCAGACTGAATTTGAGATGAGCATGATGGGTGAACTTACTTTTTTCTTAGGACTTCAAATCAAGCAAACCTCCGATGGGATTTTCCTTAATCAAGAGAAGTATGTTGGCACCATGCTTCAGAAATTCAAAATGGAGGATTGCATGATTGCTAGATCACCCCTTGGACAGCATGACAAGATTACCAAAGATGAAACTGGAATTTCAGTTAATCAGAAGATGTATCGAAGTATTATTGGTAGTCTCTTATATCTCACTGCTAGCCGTCCGGATATCTCTTTCAGTGTTGGTGTATGCGCTCGATATCAGTCCGACCCCAAAGAATCTCACCTTCGTGCTGTGAAAAGGATTCTTCGATATCTTAAAGGTACTCCTGGCCTTGGTCTCTGGTATTCTAAACGCTCTTCTCTTGAGCTCACTGGTTATACAGACTCTGACTGGGCTGGTTGTTCTGACGACCGCAAATCAACCACTGGTGGCTGTTTTTATCTTGGCCAAAATTTAGTCAGCTGGTATTCTCGTAAGCAAAATGTTGTTGCTTTATCTACTGCGGAGGCTGAGTATATCGCTGCTGCTCACTGTTGTACGCAATTAATTTGGATGCGTCAAATGCTTTTGGACTATGGAATTTCCGTGGATGACTTTCTTATACACTGTGATAACACCAGTGCTATTAACATCTCCAGGAATCCTGTACAACATAATCGGAGTAAACACATTGACATTCGATTTCATTTTATTCGAAATTTGGTGGAAGATGGTTTATGCAAGATTCAGCATATCTCGTCGTTGGAACAACTCGCAGACATCCTTACGAAGAACTTGGAGACTTCTCGATTTGAATCATTGAGGCGCAGTCTGGGCCTCTGCTTTTCTCACTAGTGGGCTATGTCTCGGGTGGGCCACTGCATTTCATGAAATAATATTTTCTGGCCCAAGCCCAAGCCCAGGGGGAGTTGTCCTTAACTGATCAAGACGGTTGCAGGTTTTCCAACCTCTCGCACGTCTTCTTTCTCTCTCCCCAGTGCGTCTCTGCAGTTCGTCTCCAGCTTTTTCTGTTTTCTCCTCTCTTCTCTGAAAATTTGAAATTTTCGCTCAATGGCGTCTCCTTCAAGCTCCCATAACAATCCTGATGAAGTGGTGGATGCTCAACCACTTGCAGTCGATGATTCCCTCTATCGCGCTCGCCTTGCCGCTGAACGATCTCCTGTCGATGAGCATTTTGAAGATGCGCAGGAAGATGTTGATGATGTTATCGACAACTACTTTGTTGCTGACCCATCTGACGCTAATATGGAGGTTGATCCTACTCCGGAGAAGGGTTCTTTCCCTCACACTGCTACGGACAATGTTGAGACACCTTCGGATGGTGCAGATCCAAAAGCGGATGTTCCGACACCAGCAAACCCTAGCACGGGTGCTGCACGTCCGACATCCCCTTCGGTCCCTGCCCCCGATGTGGCTCCGTCCGCTCCTGTCCCCCCTGGTTCCAGTTCCCCTTTGTCGCCATCTGCTATTGCTTCTGGGGATGGTTTGCTTATGCTTGATCCTGAGTCGAATGCTCCACCCCACTCTGGGACTGCCCAACAAGTTCCTTTTGGAGGTTCTCCGTCTGAGGATGTTCCAACCACTGAAGGACAACCATCCCAGGTTGACCCTGATGACACCCCTCTGGATGAACTCAGAAGGCAAGTCCGTGAGAAAGGAAAGCGTAAGGCTGTTCCAACACCGTCCAAACAACCTTCAAAGAAGAAATCTCGGAAGACTGCTCCCAGGAAGAAGTCTATCCCTGCTCTTAAGGAATCGGATGCCCATTCTCCTCTGTATTTCTCTGCTGATGGAGAAAGGTATGCCTTGGAAACCCTTCACTCTAGAGGTTTCATTTCTGAAGAGTGCTATGTGCATCCATACTATGATCAAATTGGCTTTTCTGAGTACTTAGAGAAGAAGCATTTGTTTGTTTGGGCTACTACTCTGAAACGATATTCTCCTACTGTGGTTAGAGAGTTTTATGCAAATTTGCACCCTGATATCCTTGATCCTGTGTCCCCTTGGTATTGCAAAATATATCTTCGTGGAGAACTGCTTGATTTCACCCCTTCTGTCTTAAATGAGTTGTTGGAACTTCCCTCCAACACTGATATGAACAATCCTTTTGATCTGCTTAATGCTGAGCTAGCCACCATTGCTTCTACTATTTCTGCTTCTAAGAAATTTCCTTTTGGTAGAAAGGCTATGAGTCCCTCTGATCTTTCTATGAAGTTTAATTGCCTTTTTAGAATTGGTGCTTCGAATTTCTTGCCCACTTCTAATGCTAGCCAGCTCAGTTCTCATATGGGTAAATTTCTGTTTTCGATTGATGAATGTCCTGAGATTCTCAACTATGGTTACCTGATCATTAAGCATATGTTGAAGTTCTCTCATGTGACAATTGAGAAGAATACCCAACTGCCCTACCCTGCTCTCATCACTTTGTTTGCCCAGTCTTGCCATCTGCTTGCCCCTAATGAAACCTTCATTAAGGTCAAGAAACATCTTCCTTCTGATAAGCTTAAAGGGTTCCATAATGACTTTAAGCTTGGACCCCAAAAGCTTGGTTCTGCTCTTGTTGATCATATCCGCAGTGAGCTGCAACAAGTGGAGAAGGAGTTGGGCATTCTGAACGATAAGCAGATGGGATTAAAGAGGAAGGTTCGAAAGCTGGTGGCCCTGCTTCCCCATTCTTTTGATGCTCCAGCTGAGGGGGAGAATGATTCTGAGGATACTCCCTGATCTGCCAAGTAAGGGGGAGATACAGTGGAAGGGATTGCAAGGATGCTGACTGTTTTTTTTTTGCTGGATATTCTGTAATTCTGATGATGTTGGAACAACATTATGGTTTTTGGTTCTTCTGGTTTTTGTTGATGATGGATTCTGGTTTTCTGGTCTGTAATAGTACTCTGGCTTATTGGTGGATTTTCTCTGGATATTGATTGAGAAATTATCTCGTATGGATGGATGCTTTTGATTATGCCTACTCTGCATCTGCTTCTATTCTTCTTGGCATGAATGCTTGTTGTGTTTGTTGCTCTCTGTTATGATATTGTCATTCTGTGCTTCCTCCACTGTTTTGACTACTTGGCCCGATCATCTCCACAAAGGGGGAGATTGTTAGGGATATTTTATTGTGAAGATGTTCGTGATAGTTACCGTTGTTGCAACATCTTGCCAACAACGCTTTATTCTCTTCACTGGAAAAAGCACAGAATAGTACAGTGACGTGGCATTTCCCCTAGCAGGCCTTAGAAGGGTTTAGATGGGCCTTAAAACCCATATAAATACCTACCTTCGTCCTTGAGGGATTGAGAGAGAGTCTAGCCGCAATCACAGCTCATTTTACAGAGCATTAACAGATTCCTAAGCTGTGATTATGGCGGATTGAGAGCTGAAGAAGAAACCCCTGGTTTTCGTTGTTTGTAGAAGGCATCAACAACTGTTCTGCTACTGGTATATTCTTAGCTGCTGTGTCTTCTATTATTCATGGGGTAATTAGGATTGTGTTTATGCATTTCTGGGTTTATTGTTTGTAAACACAATCTGGGTATATTGTAGGTGTTCTTAGCACCATTGAGCTTAACTTGTTGATTAAGCTAGATTCCACAAACACCACCTTAATACCTGCCGGTGAATTTTGTGCATTTGGGTAGATAGTTGATGCTCCCTTGTGTTCTTCTAGTCTATTTGGGTAGATAGGAGAGTTCATTGGAATGTAAGGGTATGTAAGGTGTGGTTGACTCTTGTTCGATCAGTTTGTTGGAGATTTAGTGAATCCTGGCTTGGAGCCCCCAGATGTAGATCGGTGGATCGAACTGGGTGATCAAACTCTTGTGTTCTTGTTTATGTTTTCCGCACTCTGTTTCTGTGTTTGCCTTTGGTTGTGGTTTGCAGGTTGTTGTGACATCGCTGAAACAACCCTTGCAGGGTTTTACATATCAGTTTGGGCCTGTCACCCACTATATTTTCCTTAACCTTATAAAAAGACCAAGAAAACTCAACCCAAGTGTGCAGGAATAAACTCTATCAAAGACATTAAATTTTATGATCATCAAGAGTGCATAAATCGGTATTCAATAAACCAATTCAAAAAAAAAAGAGAGAGAAAGAAAGAATAAGAAAACGAAAAAGAGAAATGTTGAGTTTCATTCAACAAGAATAAATTGTAGATGACAAAGCAATTAGACATAGTCTAAATGTCATGCCAAAGAAGAGCAAAAGAAAAAAAAAAGAAAAAAAAAAGAAAGAAAGAAAGAAAGAAAAAATTGATGATTATAAATTTTAAATAAACAATGCCAAGTATGATAGAATAATCTCTTGCCACTTCTTAGCTCAATAAATTCCCTTTCTTGCCAACTGTTACAACTGTATGCCCCGTCATAACCTTTGAATAAGACCTCGGGATCTCGATTTGAAGAAATGAGCCGGTGGCGAGTTGGTCTGATTGCAAGCTTATGGGATAATTTAATTAAATTTGATTATGAGTGTTCATGATTAAACCCATTTGAGAGTGAGTTAATTTTCCGATTCTATCATTTGTGAGGCTCTGTTTTTTTAAGTATGTTCATGGCATACATTAATTCTAAATTTTAATCCTTGCATCTTTCAAACATGATATTCATGAAGAGTTGACAATAATGTTTGATTTGTAGGCCCGATTCAGTGAGCAAGTATCATTTCATTAAACACTGCAATCAAGAGAATTTAATACTTTTTCCTCAAAAAAAAAGAGAATTTAATACTTGTAGTTTTTTATTGTCGTATCCCAATCCAAAAAGAATGTGATTTATGAAGCCACGAAAATTAATTGAATATGCAGAGTCCGTGTTCTAAGAAACATTGACTCTGACTGCTCGGAGACGATCAGTATTAAATGTGAGGATGTTGATAATGGCCCAAAAGGCCCATTATTTTCAATCCATTTCCGTGTCTCAAATGGGCATTTGATCGCATTCCAGTCTTATATTAAATAAGAAAGCAGTTGAATTGGACTGATTTATGCATATTTGTAAAAATAATAAGCTGGTATGAAAAACACAAAAATATGTAATTTTATTACATTATTGTGTTAGAAAAATTCAAAAACATGAGAAAAAGAAAAGAAAAGAAAAGGAATGAAAAAGATGGGCAAAAGAATAAAACAGCCCACAAAACCAAAAAGATGGGAAAAGAATTAGAAAAGCCCACAAAATGCAATTTTTGGCCCAACAGGCCCAGCCAGTCGCGAGACTAATACCCAGTCGTGAAGCATAGTCTCACGACTGGGAGAGTCTCGCGACACAAGGAAATGATGAACAAGTAGACCAGTCCAGAGCCTTCCGTCCCAAGACCCCAGTTGCGAAACATAGTCTGGCGAGTCGCGAAACATAGTCTGGCGACTGGGGAGGAGTTTCACGATGCAAAGGCCAACTGAAGGCAAGTCACAGTCCATAACACCCAGTCGCGAAGCATGGTCTCGCGAATGGGAGGAGTCTAGCGACGCAGAAGCCAAATTTGAGACCCAGTCCAGAGAGCCTCACGACTGATCGTGGAGTCTTGTGACATGCAGCTGAGTCTCGCGACATGAAGGCATAGCTGTGGTGTGTGTGAGTCTCACGACATGTGTGGGCCTCAAATCAAGGCCTATGGGCCTAGAGTTTCATCTCTATAAATATAGGGTGATCCAAGGTGCCTATGGTCGATGAGTTAGATTTTCATACTCTTGAAGACAGTTTGGAGAGCTCAGTTTAGGTAGTTCTTAGTTTAGAATAATTTTTTTATGTATTATTTAATTTTGGCCCTAGTTTAGCTTAGTTTAGCTTTAATTTCATGTTTGTTTTTCCATTTCAGTAGCTAGGTAGCCACTTTCTACCATTGTTTTCTTGTTCTAAACTCTTTTTAGGGTTTGAAATACCCAAAATGATGGGTATTATCAAACCCATTTATAAAATGGGAAGTTAATCTTAAATGGTGTCCCAAAACCATGAAATGGATCTCAAAACCAATGGATCTTACTGCTTTCATTTTTTTTTTGGTCATTTGACCATTATTTCTTATTTTTGGTTACTGTTTTCATATTTTGGATCATGTTCATGCATCGTGTGTGTTAAAACCCTAGATTAGGATTTTGCTTATTTTAAATATTGTTTTAGGTAGATTTTTTTGTTCAAGCATGTTCTAGCTAGATTCAAATTTTGTTTGGTTATTTTTAGGTTAGAATAGCTTTTTAATCTGAAATAGGGTGATATCACGCATGTTGCATGCCACTGTTCATTTCTGACTTGGGTCCTAAACCACACCCATGTCACTAACCGCCTCTAGTCGCGAGACCACGTCTAGCGACTGGAGGGTAGTCTTGCGACATGGGTGTCTCAGGACACTTGTCTTTAAATTTTAAACCCCCCCCCCCCCCCAGTCGTGAAACATCCTGTCGTGAACCCACGGTTCATGACACAATTTTATGCCTAGCGACTGGGGACCAAAACCCTTTTTATTTCGTTCTGTAAGGCTCCAGTCGTGAGACCACGTCTCACGACACAATCCTAGTCTCACGGCTGGAAAATTATGCCTTAGTTAATTTTTGGAGAACTCCCAGTCGCAAGACAATCCAGTCGTGAGACCACGTCTCACGACTCATTTTCAGTCTAGTGACTGGGAGGCAAACACTTACTTTCTAAGAAAATCCCAGTCGCAAGTGAAACTTTTGACAAATTTCCCAACACGAGTATTTTCTAAGAAAATAGAATAATCCCGGTTTTGATTTTATTTAATGAAAATCGATTTATGAGGATGGGGTTGGAATTAGGGATATATTATAGGTTGTCACATTTTTATTTACTCGTGTTAAGAAACTGTGCCCCCGGAAGCGCACGGAGTAAAAAATTACAGTATTTATAGTAAGTACCGGATCGTTCACTGGGGGATGTGTGATAGAAGTAGGGCCCACGTCGTTTTATAAGATTTTCCACTCGGTTACTTGATTCGAGTTTGTGTTTCAATTACCAACTACTTGACATAATTTAATTCTAAGCTATGAAAGCAATACAATAAAGCAGATAAAATTATTCTAGAAAGCGAATTAAATTTAATCTAAGAAAGCAAAAAAATTATTCTAAGCAAGCGGTTAAAATTATTCTAAGAAAGCAGATTTAAAATGAGACAGAAGGGACAGGAAGAAAATAATAAAAATTGGACAAGATTCAGATGAAACACAGTTAAACTTCCATTTTAATTACACAGATCTTTGTTTGGGATTATCCTTTCAGTTAGCTAACTCTCATGCTTCCTATACCATGTTCCCTTTAACAGACAGGTACTTACAGTAAGGATTTGCATGCCTTAAGACAACAAAATCCAAGATACCACAGATATACAACTGCCCCCGCGCAGAGGTATGTCATTTATCTGTGGTGGACAAGCAACACCCGACAAATCATTTATTGAGATGCCAAGTACTCCCATTATTCCCCCGATCACACCCAAAGTTTTAAATCAAGCCCTGAACTATTCCATAACTCCCATTCCTAGTAACAGTTAGAAGTTCTGGCGATGCTTCAGAGTGACCTCTATAAAAGCGATTAAAAGAAAGCAGTAAAGAAAGCATTTAAATTCCTATCGCTCGGAAGTCTCAAAAGCTTCGTACTGGTAGTGAAAGAAAGCCCCTAGTCAGGATGACCGGATGAGGATCAAGAATTCCCGGACCTCGGTGAACCGCTTGCAGTGTTCACTTCCTTCCGGGTGTGATAGTTAAGACTAGATTAGTTCGTTCCGGATGCACTCACTCGGGACTCAAAATAGGCTTTGGCAGGAGAGGATAGCAGTTGAAAGGAACTCAACCCTATCTTAGAAAATAACCAAGGCCTATGTATTGTTCCTCTAGAATTATCTATCACACTGTATTTGAATCCAAGTGGATCCCATCTCGGTGTGATAGTTAAGACTAAATTCCCAACACATAGCAATTTTGGAAAATAATTGATGTTTGAAAATCATTCCCTAAACAGGTACTAAACTCTCAATTAAAACACAGATCCTTTCAGTCTAGGTGAGACCTAATCGCTGACTCTGCTTCTAATTTCCCAAAATCAACCCCCAGTCAAATATGAATTAGTCATAACTGTGGAATTTATCCCTTACTTAGAGCCGGATTTTATAAATGAATTTTTGTTGGAAATTTATTATGAGACATCTGATTTAAAATCAAGACTTCTATGTCCAAGGGAAGGATCCCAAAATAATTATGACCGCAATATTTACATAATAGTATCATGCATAAATTTATATGGAAGTGTAAAATTAAATTAACCCAAAATATAAGGTGGGTTTAGACAGAAGTGAAACACAGAGTTGAAATAGCTGAGATGAGAAGAATTTATTTTTGGCTAAAAAAGATGGCAAAACGATTGGGTGGACTGCAAACATCTGCTGTCCAATTTCCCTCTCATTTGGGTGGAATGATTTTAGACAGCAGAAGACCTTAAATGACAGTGATCGCTATCATCAAGATTCCTACTATCTGTGAAATGAGAGAAAAACCTACATATTTTCTCACTATAATACCAGTCAAACAGTGTTGATCGACACCATCTGATAATATTACAGTTTGAAATTCGGGTTTGAAAATAAAATAAGAAAATAAAACTGTATTCAGACAGGGACTGATTGAGTGGCTACTTCATTTCTCGGTAAGAGGACCGTTCGCCTGACCTCGTCAGTCACTATCCAAACCATGCAAAATAACAAATAGTAATTAATACACAGACTACAGGCTACTTCATTTCCCGGTAAAGGGACCGTTCGCCAACATTATTCTATGATATTTTTCACTATTCATTTCACACAATACGGACAAAGACAAAATAAATAAAAGAAAATATTTTTGGGTCATCTTGTATGAGAGACATTGGTTTCTCATGCAATGTATGAAAATTATTCCATAATCACTCTTTATGGTCTAAATAATCTCTCATTCCATAATTAATTAATTAATCATAGTCCGGATTATATACTTACGTCATTAGAGTTTAATTTTGTAGAAAAATCTTTTAATAGAATATTGAACAAAGTTCTTTACATCAAATTTATCATGGGTTGAGATCATTGGATTTCAACATCAAAATATTAATATAAAGGTTCAATTAATTAAGTGTGGAAATGGAGAATGAAAATTTTGGCAGCAAAATGCCTTATGTTGCAATCTGGGATATTGCGTCTTAAGCCGTGGGATTAGGACGGGAATGATGCAACATAATGGTGGGTTAGAGATAATAATAATAATAAAATTTTGGAAGAAAAATTGGTGTAGTATGACGCCAACCAAAATTATAACGTTATCCTAGGTTGCGCATAGGTTTGGCGTCATACATGTTAGAAATGAGGTAAGGGTCACTAATGACGCGGAACCTTCAGAGATGACGCTAAAGGTTGGCGTCATTACGGGGGGTTTGCGTCATTGCATGACTTAGAAATTTTTCTTTGAAAATGGGGAGGCTATGACGTGGAACATTAAAGTATGACGTGATCCTAGGATCACGTCATGAGTTCTGCATCATAGAGAACATAAAAAATAAATATGCGAGATTTGGGGTTCCACGTCATGGATCATGGGGATTGCGTCCTGACCCGTGGGGTCATGACGGGAAACATCCACGACCTGGAACAATTTCTGGGGAGAGAACACTTATGACGCCAAGCCTGCCCTATGACCTCAATGTGTTTGGCGTCATAGGGCGGTTGGCATCATAGCATTTCTAGAATGCAACCATGATTGAAGAAAAATGCAGAAAACACAATTTATAGGCATATCTAAGCTGGATGGATCGATTATGCATAAGACAAATTAATCTAGGCTACAAAACAAGAATAAAAAGGAACCTATTTTACTAAGCAAGAATAATCAATCCCACAACCTATAATAATGCTTCTAAATGCATTTTCATGCAATTAATCAAACATCCATGGAGCAATAATAGCGATAAGGGCAGATAAAGACCAAATGGTCTAAAAGAAAAATAAAGCCATAGGGATTACATTGCATTACATAAAATTGCGTTGTGATCTGTGGGATCACAACGGGAATATTACGTTGCAACCCGTGGGGTTTCAACGTGATGCAATACAATGTAGAAAATGGAATTTTAAATATGCACAAACATCTTAATAACACCCCTTTTTAGATCTATCACACTAATCCTAAAAAGTAAAAATAAGCAAAACCAACAAGAAAAATAAACAGTAACTAAAAATGAGGAAATAAAAACAACTAACATGATAAAATAAAAGTAAAGCCAACTAAGAAACAAAAAAAAAAAAAGAAAACTACACCTATTCTAATAAATCTATAAAGGATGAACATAAGTGTTTATACATTTTATTAATCTAAAAAAAAGCAATAAAACCTAACTAAAAATAATAAAAATGGTCAAGTGACCAAAATGCAAAAATAAAGCAAGTAATATTATGGAAGTGATCCATAATAAATTTATGGAACATTTTCTTCTATTAAAACCAAAATCCAAAACATGGTTTAATTACACCTACTGATTAAGTATTTTCAACCCAAAATACAAAAAAATATAAACTGAAAAATATGAATACTAGCTACACTAATTTATTACAAAGCAAAAATTAAACTAAGCTAAAATCTGCTTCTACATTGCAAAAAAATAAATTAAACCATCTATTCTAACTATTTTGGAGAGCACAGTGGTGCCTCTAAGAACAAGAAAAAAAACTAAAGTGTAGCTAGGTTACTGTTCAAGGAGTGGGATGATATATTTATAGGTGGTGTGCAAACCCTAGTTCCAATAGGCCATGGCCCTACTCGAAATTTTCGCAGCAAGGGATGGGAGTTCAGGTCCAGGAAGCAAAAGACAAACTTTGTTGCACATGCGGGAGCTGAGGTCCTAGGACTTTCCAATCTTTTGCACATGTGAGGAATTTGAATTTAATGGGAGATGGCAGCTCACGTGACCCCTTTTGTAACACTCCGGATTTGATAACCCAGGCCGGGATGTCACCGCCACATCTCTCTAGCAAGACACGGATTCTCCGAGCTTGCCAAAGAGATGCAAGGCTATAGGTATTGCAAAAAAAGATTTAAAAACAAGTCCGGAATCTATGTAAAAATAATAAGCTCCATCCACACATATAGTAGTAATAATGTATCGCAGCGGAAAAATGTAAAATGGGCCGACATGGCCAAAACTCGGGATTTACATGCCCGTTATGCAAGTATCGTAAAAAGCAATTAAACAATGTTTAATAAATCCATCCCCCAATGCACATGCTATGCATTATCTCCGTACTCTGAAAGAAAAGAGAAAACAATAATTTTATCAGTATATAAAATACTGAGTAAGTCGATCCTAACATAGCAATAAAGGGATTTAATTAGATAATTTAAAATTTCACTCCTAACATGCATTCACAAAATCTAAAGGAAATAATAATTTTAATTGTGTACTTAAACATATATCTAATCCACAATAACAACTTAGCCATGATATGAAATTTTAAAGACATAATTTAAATGCATAATTTAAAGACATGCAAAAATAAATAAATACTTAAAAACATTAATTCTTTTATTTCCCCGTTACGTAACCATTTCTCAGTGTTTTGTATAGCCGGTGATCCGGCGGCCGCAGCCGTGTCGTAAGTATCTTGTATAGCCGGTGATCCGGCGGCCGCAGCCGTATCTGCCATACCCAGTAACACTCCGGAGCCTCGAGAACTCCATACGGACAACCCGAGAGAGTAGGCCATGTATCTCCCGCCGATTGGCGTAATATCTCATCAAATTCTCTCGTCCATTATATGCCCGAAGAGAAAGGCTAGAGGGGCACCCTGCAGAGCACTCACCCTCCACCAAGTATCTCATGTATCGTTTAGATTTAATGTATCGGGGTTTTTCAAAAGTGTAGATGTATCGTATTTCAAATCTTTGATCGTTCGTTTCGAAATTTCAAAATCCTTTGATTTAAGAGTATCTTGGCGTCACAGTTTGCGCCTTTTCAATTTAAAAATCCGTTTTAAGTCCGAAAAATCTGAAATCTTCACACTTTATGCAAAACACCCTAACGAACAACTTTCGTGTTTTAACTTTTTCAAAATAAGTTGAGGAAACATGTCAAAAATCGATTTTACTATGCAATCAGAAATCTGTCCGAACTCAGGTTTGACACAGTTTAAAATTTCGACTTTTTAACATATCAAATGGACTCCAAAAATTCTGAAATTTAATATGCACATACTAGACATGGTTATCTACAACTTTCATTTAGATTGTAAAGATCAAATCGGACTAGAATATATAGAAATAAATTCACTAAGTTCGAACATGTTCATAGGCAGATTTCAACACGTTTTGTCAAAACAGTTTCTTTTCGATGCGATTTAAAATAGCAAACGTTAACGAAAATGGCTGAAATTTTTACACAACCTAGATTTATGTGTTAGGATTAAAAGTCTAGTTTTGAGTTTCTCGGATTGAATCCTCGAAATATGAGTTTTAGGCCGATTACAGAAACTGCGCAAGATGGGGTTTTTAAGTTCGATTTTTACGTTTCGTTACATTACGCCTAAACCGGACGCCCCGAAATCACCCGTATTGATATGGAACGCTCAACTTACAGTGATAGAGAGTTTTGGGTCGTCCTAAGGTCGCTGGCTCGTCCAAAATCCTACGAACGGATCTCCTCAACGTCAAGCTTCCGACTTTGGCCACGATTTTGAGTCGGACGAAGAAATCCAATTGTTAGATCAAGTTTTCGGGTTCAAAAACTTAAATAGAAATCTATGAACGACTTACCACAGATTAGAATACTAGGAATCTTGTATTCAACGCCTCCTCCATCGGTTTTCGTCGCCGGGAAGTGATCGGAAAGTCGTCGGGAAGTCGCCGGAAAGTGTTTTGGCTTTGGAGAGGTTTGAGAGAGTTTGAGAGTGAATGGTGACTGATGAAAATGGTGGAGAGGCTGCCCTAGGTCGCCTAAATGCTTCCCCCTTCGGCCAAAATCCGTTTTCCAAAGTCGGGAGGTCGAATTATGGTAAGAAATCGCCGAAAACGCGCAAGTTGCCAAAACCTGTAGGGCCACGCGGGGTTGGCGCGCCTTTTAGCCAAACCCCGCCCGGCCAGCGCGCGAGACTCGCCTGGACTGCGGTCCGGGCGGGTCCGTGCGATCCGATCCGTCGGGTCTTTTTCTCCTCTCTTTCGGACTTCTATCCTTCCCCGTTTTCGCGCTCGATTTTTCCGGGTCATTTCCGGATTATGCTTCTCATCATAAATTTATTCCGTCTCAATTCGATTACATGCTTGAAATCCTAAGACCGTCGGTTTTGGTCCGTCGGGTTCTAATTCGTCGTCCTTTGACTTCCGTGCAATAACTTGTGTAATTAAATTTCTTCCGACTTCACGGGTTCTTGGAATTAGAATTGTTTTCCTTCTTGAATTTAATTCCAATTATTTTGACTCAATTCATGGAATATCTTCAGGCTTCCTTTCCCTCTTTTATTCCATTTTGAATTTTGAATCTATTGGCGTTTCATTTCCGAGCAATAATTTATTGTGATAAATTATTTTCTTCTTCTCGGAGATATTTCGACATAGATCGGAATAAATTTTATTCCTTTGGACGTTGATAAAAATCTGGGGTATTACAGTCTACCCCCCTTAAGAATCAACTTCGTCCTCGAAGTTGTATTTCGGCTTTTCTCGCGCTAAGAGTTAGGGTCCTTTTGTTTATTTTATTATTTTGCGATATTGTGTTATTGAATTATTGTTCGATTGTTGATTGTTTGTTGTTTGATTATTGTTTGACTGAACCCAGAATTGAAATTTCCGAGTTGCCTACGTACCCTGTGAAGGGATCAAGCCATGACGTAGTTCAAAATAATTTTGAATTTGTTTATTCGGGATACAAAATATTCGGGTTTCAAAAGTAAATGCTTATGCATTATTACGGGATATTACCTCCTCTCCCCCTTAAGATTACAGTTATGTCCCCATAACTGCCTGCACATTATTCCCACGAAGGTTCGAGTATCGTCGCCTAGCACATGTATGTCTGCTTCTTTTACCACATTTAACGTCTCATGAGTCCCCCTTGGTTATTTGTGGCTAGTTAAGTCTAGCGACCAGATCATCTCTTTTGGTTATATTCTTAATCTGGGTTCGACATTCTTTCATCCGATGTCCACGCCGACCACATCGGAAGCATGTGTCGGGTTGAGGGCAACCCCTCACCAGATGAGGTTGGTTACAGCTTAGGCATCGGGGCACGTAGCCTTTACGGGTGAAAATTCTTCTATTATTGCCTCCATCGTTGCCTTGGGCTGGTCCATTTGGGCCTTTGCGAAGGTTATTCCTTTCCGAGTCTTTATCAGCTCCGCAGTCCTTACCTCTCTTGTCTTGTGCTTGGGGACCTTGGCTAGACTCATCTATCGCCTTCCGCTTCAATCCCTGAACTCGTGCAACCGCTACCGCACGATCATAAACAGCTTGTGGGTCAGAGTAGTGTACCCCCGTGATTACTTCCCTAATGGCCAGGTTTAACCCCATCTCAAATTTCTGAGCCTTGTCGGATTCAGTTGGTACTAGCCTCGTCGCAAATCGTATTAGCTCCTTGAACTTGGTGTAGTACTCTTGCACTGTCTGTGCGCCTTGCCTTAGGTTAATGAATTCCTCGTACTTCATCGCTTTGGTGCTTAATGGGTAGAACCTCTCCCTCAGAGCTTCCTTAAACTCTTCCCAAGTGTAGTCTTTCTCATCTTCCACTAATTTCCTCTGGAGGTTTTGCCACCACTCATCGGCTTCACCTCCTAAGTAGTAAGTCGCTACATGTATCTTTTCCTCATTAGGGCATTTGATAGCGTTTAAGAGTCTATCGAACGTACGGATCCACTCCTCTAGTTTGGCGGGATCTTCCTCCCCATCATAGTGTGGCGGTTGATAAAGATTTACCAAAGCTAGATAGTTGTCTCGAGCTACTGGCGGAGGTATTGCCGCTTGTGCCATATGCACCTCGGCGTTTCCTAATACTACGAGTACTTCTTCTACCATCCTTAAACGTTTATCCATGTTGTTGGGAAGATGAGGCGCTCGATTTCCTATGTTCGGAGGAATCTCATTGTTGTTAGGTGCGCTTGGGAGGTCAGTGTCAATGCCGTTTGGACTTACTTTCCTCGGTTTCTCCTATGTGCCATTTTCTGTTATTAAGCACGCGAAGGTGAGTTTCTAAGTGATCAAGATCTAGGACTAAGGCAAAGTTAGTCTCAAGTTAACGCTTCTAAGCCAAGTCTCAAGGTCATGTCGAACACTGGAGTGAGAAGTTTAGGTATCACATATGATTCACATAAGAGGTTAGTACAGATATTTATGTATGCATATGCATATGTAATCCCCCCCCCCCCCAATAAAAATTTAATGCATGCATTTATTTATCCATGGGTTTTAAAAATAAATTTGTTCCATGGATATGTTTTAAAAGAATAAGGGTAAAAGATTTGGGCCACTACATTGGCCAAAAGAATAAATTATTTGGCTTTAGTAAAAACAAGGGTATTGGGCCAAAATAATTGGGCCAACATAGTAATTAAATATTGGGCTAAAGATTTGGGCTAGGAAAAATAAATTTTGGGCTCAAAAATGTTAGTTTTAAAATAATAATGGATTTTTAAACATAATACTAGTTTAAAATAATACTCGTAATAGTTTAAAAATAATAATACTAGTTTTAAAAATAGTCCGGGCCCTGATACTACTTTGTAACACCCCGGATTTGATAACCCAGGCCGGGATGTCACCGCCACATCTCTCTAGCAAGACATGGATTCTCCGAGCTTGCCAAAGAGATGCAAGGCTATAGGTATTGCAAAAAAAGATTTAAAAACAAGTCCAGAATCTATGTAAAAATAATAAGCTCCATCCACACATATAGTAGTAACAATGTATCGCAGCGGAAAAATGTAAAATGGGCCGACATGGCCAAAACTCGGGATTTACATGCCCGTTATGCAAGTATCGTAAAAAGCAATTAAACAATGTTTAATAAATCCATCCCCCAATTCACATGCTATGCATTATCTCCGTACTCTGAAAGAAAAGAGAAAACAACAATTTTATCAGTATATAAAATACTGAGTAAGTCGATCCTAACATAGCAATAAAGGGATTTAATTAGATAATTTAAAATTTCACTCCTAACATGCATTCACAAAATCTAAAGGAAATAATAATTTTAATTGTGTACTTAAACATATATCTAATCCACAATAACAACTTAGCCATGATATGAAATTTTAAAGACATAATTTAAATGCATAATTTAAAGACATGCAAAAATAAATAAATACTTAAAAACATTAATTCTTTTATTTCCCCGTTACGTAACCATTTCTCAGTGTTTTGTATAGCCGGTGATCCGGCGGCCGCAGCCGTGTCGTAAGTATCTTGTATAGCCGGTGATCCGGCGGCCGCAGCCGTATCTGCCATACCCAGTAACACTCCGGCGCCTCGAGAAATCCATACGGACAACCCGAGAGAGTAGGCCATGTATCTCCCGCCGATTGGCGTAATATCTCATCAAATTCTCTCGTCCATTATAGGCCCGAAGAGAAAGGCTAGAGGGGCACCCTGCAGAGCACTCACCCTCCACCAAGTATCTCATGTATCGTTTAGATTTAATGTATCGGGGTTTTTCAAAAGTGTAGATGTATCGTATTGCAAATCTTTGATCGTTCGTTTCGAAATTTCAAAATCCTTTGATTTAAGAGTATCTTGGGGTCACAGTTTGCGCCTTTTCAATTTAAAAATCCGTTTTAAGTCCGAAAAATCTGAAATCTTCACACTTTATGCAAAACACCCTAACGAACAACTTTCGTGTTTTAACTTTTTCAAAATAAGTTGAGGAAACATGTCAAAAATCGATTTTACTATGCAATCAGAAATCTGTCCGAACTCAGGTTTGACACAGTTTAAAATTTCGACTTTTTAACATATCAAATGGACTCCAAAAATTCTGAAATTTAATATGCACATACTAGACATGCATCAACTTCGTCCCCGAAGTTGCGCCCTCACTTTCTTTTGGGCTCAATTTAATGTTGGGGTATCTCCATCTACTTTCCTTAAGGATAAACGTCTTCCACAAGAAATTAATTCCATTCCTTTGAATGTGAATTAAATTTCTCGGGTGTTACATCCTCTCCCCCTTAGGAATCAACTTCGTCCTCGAAGTTGGGCGTTAGCTCCTCGTGAGCTAGGAACTAATGTAAATTTGGTTTTTATTTCTTGTATCATATCATGTCATTTTTATTTCTTATTTAACGACTGTGCTTAGAATTGAAATTTCTAAGTTGCCTACGTACCCCGTGAAGGGATCAAGCCATTACGTAGTTCAAAACAATTTGAATTTGTTTATTTTTTTGATTGGATACAATTTGTAGAGTCGAACTCAAAAATAAATGCATTTATCGATGCTTGAAAACTTCTTACGGTTGCTTGGGCCGAGTGGTCACGTCCTCTCTCCTATTTATGTTTTCTATTCGCGTCCGGCAGTCACGCAGCCGATGACCATGTCGACCGCACCGAAAGCATGCTCCAGGCTGAGGGCATCCCCTTGCGAAATGTGGTTTACCACACTTTGGACATGGTGGCGCATAGTCACCATGGTTGAAGACTATCCCCTTGTTACGTCCATTGTCGTCTTGATGTGGTTGGTTCGAGTTTCTACGGACATGGTCCTTATTCCTCTTGTATCCTCCTTGTGATATTTGGTTAGTCCCACCTACCGGTTTCCGTTTCAGTCCTTGAACTCGTGCAACCGCTACTGCACGATCATATACAGCTTGTAGGTTAGGGTAGTGCTCACCCGTGATCACCTCTCTAATAGATAGGTTCAATATCATCTCGAACTTCTGTGCCTTCTCTACATCAGTTAGCACCAGTCTCGGCGCGAACCGCACCAACTCCTTGAAACGATTATAGTATTCTTGGACCGTTTTTCCTCCTTGCCTTAGTGTCAGAAATTCCTCATACATAGCAGCCTTCATGCCCATGGGATAAAAATGATCCCTAAGCAGATCCGTGAATTCTGACCATGTGTAGGGCTCGTCGTACTCTGCACGTTTCCCTTGGGTGACTTGCCACCAATCATCCGCCTCGCCTCCTAGGTAGTATGACGCTACGTGAACCTTTTCCCCGTCGGGACACTTTACGGCGTTCAACAGCTTGTCGAACGTCCGTATCCATTCCTCTAGCTGAGCCGGGTCCTCTTCGCCGGCGTAGTGGGGTGGTTGGTAAGGGTTTACCAAGGCTAAGTAGTTGACCCGGGTTACCGGTGGTGGTACGCCCGCTTGTGCACGTTGCACTTCAGCATTTCCTAATACTACGAGAACTTCCTCGACCGTCCTTAGACGCTCATCCATATTGTTGGGAACATGAGGCACTCGCCCTCCTATGTTCTGAGGGATCTCATTATTGTTCGGTGTGTTGGGGAGGTCAGCGTTAGTGTTGTTTGGGATTTCCTTTCTCGATTTTCCCTTAGGTGCCATTCTCTGTTATCAACGCACGTGAAGATGAGTTTCTAATCTAAGGCAAGTTAGCGTTCAACAAAATCTATAAGGTAGGATTGGAAAGAGGTAATAGATAGGCGAATGCTAAACTTAGGTGATCAAATTATAAGACTG
The DNA here is from genome assembly GCA_030278955.1 of Hygrophila difformis. Lineage (NCBI taxonomy): Eukaryota > Viridiplantae > Streptophyta > Magnoliopsida > Lamiales > Acanthaceae > Hygrophila > Hygrophila difformis. Next base: position 44,557,765 of record JAOANR010000006.1, on the reverse strand, counting down.
AGGCAGAATTAGTTTAAAGCAAACGCTTCTAAGTCAAGGTCATGACCAATTTGAAGGTAAGAGTTTTGACACTGTTAATTCACATAAAAAAAAATTAGCGCGATATTCATGTATGTATGTATGCGAATGCATGTATGCTTTATACAATGCTACCCCAACCCCGAAAAAAATATTTCCGTGACTTTAAAAACTTGTTGGAAAAAATTTCTATGCATATGTAAATATTTCCCATGGGTTTAAAATAAATTTTGTTCCATGGAAATAAAACTTAAAATTTAAAAATAATAATAATGGTACTTAAAAATTTAAAAATAATATTAATATTTGTTTAAAAATCCCTGGGCCTCTATATTGGCCAAAATAATAATAATTTAAAAATATTTCCAGGCTCTGATACCACTCTGTAACACCCCGGATTTGATAACCCAGGCCGAGGTGTCACCGCCGCACCTCCCTAGCAAGACACGGTTTCTCCGAGCTTGCTAAAGAGATGCAAGGCTATGAGCGTTGGAAAATGTTTTAAAAGCAAGTTCGGAATTACTTAAAAATAATAATGTAACATCATCCATACATGATAAAAATAATAAGTTGCAGCGGAAATTAAAATACAGGGCCGACATGGCCAAGACTCGGGTTAACAAGCCCGTATGCACGTCATGCAAAACAAATAATTAAATGCCCAAAGTAATCCCCCGATGCATGATCATGCTCCGTACTCTGTAATGGAAAAATGAACAACGGGTTTTATCAGTATATAAAATACTGAGTAAGTTAATCCCTAACTAACAAATAAAAGGGGTTACATGTGTTTAAACTAAAGATTTCGCTTACCATACGTAAAGTTAAAATACATAATTTATTTGCAGCGGAGAAACATGATTAAAGGACTAAATTTTAAAAGCGTAATTTAAAGCATGAATTAAGATGCATAAATTTTGAATACATAATTAAAGACATGATAAATACGATTTAAGCATAATGAAACACTCACACAAGTCTTTTACATTTCATCCCGTAGACTAAGAAGAGGACACCATACCGGGAGATCACTAACGAGGCAATCTCAACATAGGACCACTAACGAGGCAGTCCAAACAATGGGAGACCACTAACGAGGCAGTCTCAAAGATAGTAGGACCACTAACGAGGCGATCCAAAAAGATAGTAGGACCACTAACGAGGTGATCCACAAATACAGCGCGCGAGATCACTAACGAGGCAATCTCAGATAGTAAGGAGACCACTAACGAGGCAGTCTCAAAGATAATGATAGTATGAAGATCGGCTCAGCCTAGTGAACGGGATTTTTCGAAAGTTCGTATTTCAAAGTTATCAAATGATCGATATCGCGTTTTCATAGTTCGAGTTTTCTCAAGTTCGAAAAATCCTATTCGAGGCAGTTTACGCCTTTCTTAATTTAAAATTCGTCTTTTCTCCAAAAATTCTGAAACTTTGCCAGTAATTCAAAATCACACACACGAACAACTTTCATGTTTTAAGTTTTTGGAAATAAGGTTCCGAAGTGAGTTGAAATTTGAGTTTATTGCAAAGAATAATTTATGTCTTGAAAACTGTTTCCGTCACAGGTTCGTGCAATGCCGATTAAAAATTCATTTCAAAACCAATCGATGTGAAACTTTTACAGTAACTACACGACACATTAAGGAACAACTTTCATGTTTTAAGAATTTGGAAATAATGAATTCTTGGTACTCAAAAATCGAGTGCAACTCACTGCATACTCATGGCCCTTAAAACGATTTCAAAACAGTTTTAAAAACTTGGCCGTTTGACATATCAAATGAACACTAAAATTCGTGAAATTTTATAGGCATAATCTAGACACAATTATCTACAACTCTTGTTTAGAAATGCAAAGTTAAACCATTCGAAAAATGGGTGAAAAACATGCATCAAGTTGAATGAAGGAATCTGTCACAGAATTAAATTGTTCGGTTCGATACAGGAAGTTCACGGCGAAAATTGGGATAGCAAAACTTAATGTCAACGGCTGAAATTTGGACACAAGATAGATAAAGGTGTTAGGAACAACTTTTATGTTGAAACGTTTTCGGTTTGGATTCTCGAAGGTCGAGTTTTTGGCGAGTCTTTAAAATTGGACGAAAATAGGGTTTTTGAAAACCGATTTTTGTTACAAGCCTATATCTCGAGATTTAAACAACAAACAACCACGAAAATTTGTGAGTAAGGTTTTAACTTACTTAGAATGATGATAGGGTCGCTGGATTGGGTTTCCGGACGTCCTAGGGTCACGACGAACGGCCAACTTCTCCGATCGCTTTTTGTTCGTTTTCCGACGTGAAATCGTAGTAAGGAAAAAGTGTTAGAATCCGAGTTTTGGAGACTTATGGATGGATGGAACACTACATTAAGACGTACCAAGGTTCTATGAGGCAGTGGCTCAGTCCCGTTCGCCTCGTTGTCGCCGGAATGTTCGCCGGAAAGTGAGTTCGGAGAGGTTTCGACTTTGGGAGGAGTTGGAGAGAATGTGAGGAGAAGAGGCTGCTCTAGGGTTGTAATTTTCGAATTTAGGGTTAGGGAGCAGTCTATGGTCGTCCCCTATATCCTTCCATAGCCCGGGATTGAGTTTCCATCGTCGGGGGTCGAAAATATGGCAAGAAAATCGTCGGGACGCGTTGTTGCCGAATTCTGGGGGTGTCACGCGCCCTTGGCGCGCACCTAGGCCAAAGACCGCGCGGCCAGCGCGCGGCCTCCGCCTGGACCTCGGTCCGGGCGGGTCCGTGCGATCCGATCGGGCCTTTTCTCCTCTCTTTCGGACTTCTGTGCTCCTACGTTTTCGGGCTCGATTTATCGGGTCATTCTCGGATTATAAATTCTTATCTTAAATCAATCTCGTCTCGAGTTAATCCCGTACTTGAAATCTTGAGTCCGTTGCATTGGGATTCGTCGGTTGTCAAATGTAGTCGAAGGGAGCAACATGAGTTGCATGACATGAGTGGGCACGGCAGTAAGCACCACCCGGGCCAAAGTGAGGCGCCCTGCCTTGTTAAGCAGACCTCTTTTGCATGAAGCCATTTTCTTATGTATCTTCTCAACAAGAAATTCAAAGTGATTAGACCGAGCAGCACCTGAGATGGTAGGAAATCCGAGATACCGTCCAATGTATGAGGCAAACTCAATATTAAGCACCGAGGACAATTGTTGGATAGTTGACAATGGAACCTAGCCCGAGGCAAGAGCCACAGATTTCTGGGGGTTCACTTTGAGACCTGATTGCCCCGCAAAATCATTCAACACACTGTCCAAGCAACGGACACAATCAAGAGATGCTTCAGAAAATAATAAGAGATCGTTGGCGAACATTAAATGGGAAATCGGACTGACACCACGACCAAGAGAGATTGGTCGCCAAGAACCGTCCTCAACACGAGCACAGATAGAGCGGGAGAGCTATTCCATTGCTATAATAAAAAGATATGGAGATAAGGGGTCTCCTTGGCGAATACCCTTTCCCGGAATGAAGGATGGTAGAACATTCCCATTCCAAATAATAGAATAGCTTGGGGAGCGAATGCAGAACATGACAATCCGTATAAGTGAAGGAGGCAACTCCATATCCATGAGGCATTCTTCCAAGAAATCCCAATGAATGTTGTCATAAGCCTTTTCAAGATCAATCTTGAGAAGAATAGCTTGAGCTCGCCGCTGTTTATTCTTGAAGGAGGCAAGAACCTCTTGTAAGATAATTGCATTCCCGGCAGTGCCCCGTCCGGGTAAAAAAGCAGACTGATACGGCCCAATGTAGGACTGAAGAACCGGCCGTAGACGATTAACCAACACCTTGGTCAATAGCTTGTAACTCACATTGCATAAGCTTATAGGGCGAAAGTGTGGCATTTCCTTTGGCACTTCCAGCTTCGGTATGAGACATATATATGTTGCAGCCAGGGAGACTTCAAAGGCGCCATCCCGGACCGCATCTTGGACAAACTTGACCATCACCTCTCCAACCACCTCCCAGTAAGACTTGTAAAATTGCGCTGGTAGCCCATCCGGACCAGGGGCAGAAAGACCACTAATACCTTTAATCTCCTTGGTCACTTCCTCCCTGCCAACTTCCATAGCAAGCGCCTCAGCAAGCTCAACTGGAAGCAATCGCACCAGCCTACTATTAGCCCCTGATGGACGCTGTGAAGGAGCAAAAATAGAGCTGAAATAAGATGTTGCATGTGCTCGTAACGTCGCGTCATCCGAAACCAATCGACCATTGATATCAAGACCAACAATCGCATTCCTTCTTCGACCGTTGCCATCACCTTGTTTAATCCATTTATCTCTTGATTTCTGCACCCACAACATCTCCTCTTGGCGCAGAACAGTTTCCAACTCAAGAGAGAGCTTGGTTTCCAGTAGGGTCAAAAAGGCAGAGTAAACTCGGACCATTGCTTTTCTAATGCCGGCTAAGCGTCGAAGTAACCGATTTATCCTTTTCCGTATGTGACCAAAGGTGTGAGTATTGAAATACAAGGAAGATTCTTTAACTTGCTGACACTTTTGTTGAATAGAATTACCACCCTCATTCCATGCCAGCTCCACAATATGCTCATAGGCATGATGGGACGTCCACGCCTGCTCCCATCTAAACGGCCGCTGCCCTTGAAATCCAATTTGCCAATAGCATCGCAGCAAGAGAACACTATGGTCCGAGGTTCTTCGTGGGAGAATTTCCACAAAACCCTCAGGAAACATGCTCGTCCATGCAGCATTGGCCACGACCCTATCAAGTCGCTTACGGCCAAGAGAGCCACCCGAATTATTCCGTTGCCAAGTATAAGCATCTCCCGTTGTGTAGACAGTCCTTAGCCCACAATCATCCAGCATATCTCGAAAGTTTTGGCCTCGACGGGGATCATATACCATACCATCAACCTCGGATGAATAGAGTACATCATTCCAATCCCCAAGTGCTAACCAAGCTCCATCAACCAAACTCCGAACCTGTCGCATATGAGTCCAATCCTGCTCCCGACCCCTTGCGCACGGATTGGTATAGACGGCGGACATGAACCAAGAAACCTGGCCACATGCTAGATGTAGAGTAATAATACATGAGAAGATGGATACCACCGATATAGTGATCGGCAGGCCAATTCTCTTCAGAATCCATAAGCCCCCTGCTTGACCAACACACTCATTAATTTGAACTGCCTCATAATTATGATTATAAAGGAGTACATGAGGTCGATGAAACAACCCTCTTGGCTCTATAAAATAAGTAGCAAAGGAGAATAAATATGAAGTAAATCCATCAAGTGGCGATGTGTAAACCTATGCATGGTGCCACGTACGTTCCATGCAAGGATGGTAAAATCTTTAAACTCAATCATTGCGGCACGAAGGCCAAATCTTGAGTAGCGGAGTCGTCCCCACTGCTCCCATCAGATGCCCGCCTTGGCTGGTCCTTACTAATCACCATGGCCACCTCTCCCTTAAAAGCTGGATTGGTCACCATATTACTCCATATACCAGGGGATGTAATAACCTCATCACGCGACCCACCATTCAGCAAATGGCGATATTTAGCTGGAAACCTTTTCTCCACATCCTGCTTAGTGGCAGCCTTTCCATCCTCTCCACGAGCCGGCTTCATGGCAAAGCGACTCTTCTTCACACCATGCAGGAGCTTATCAATTCTTGCATGTTTTTTTATTAGCAGGCCCAGCCGGAACATGTGGAGCCTCACATATCACTAAATCCAAGTGATCCTCTTGAATATGTGGCTCCTGAACCATGAGATCATTCTTTGCCCGGCGCATACCATCCAAGACACTTTGCGCATCTCCTGTATTAGTCAGCCCAGCCGGAACACGCATAGCCTCAGCATTAGACAACTCCAATGGCTCAGCTGCCCCTTTAGCTTGTGGCTCCTGTACCATGACAGTGTTCTTCGTATGATTTTTGCCCCCACCATCCTGCTGCTTGGTATCATCCTTCTTTACCGTTCTAGCACTCCCAGTTTTATATTCCTCGGCCTCCGCCTCTTCACCACCATCCACTCTTCTACCCCTAATTCCTCATACTCCTCATTCACCAAAGTTGGCGAATTCTCCACCTTGTCCTCCACCCCTGCCATCTTCGAGCCCTCTCCAGGATCAAGAGTACCACGCCCATCAGTAGGCGTAGATGAGGGGGAATTTGCCCTTGGTTGGTCAGTCGCTGGAATAGGCTCCCTGCATGCCTTAGTAGTAAGATTTGGACAATTCTCCTGCACGTGGCCAAACCGAGCACAGTGCATGCACATCACGTGAAGGCCTTCATAAGCAACATGGATTACCTCGCCTTCAACCTCTAGCATCCCTAATAGAGGCTTATCAAGATCGATCTCAACACAAGCCCTTGCATATCGCCCCCTGGAGATGCCCATAGTCGTTTTGTCCACTTTGATAAGGGTGCCCAACGCCGAGATAATAACCCTCAGGGCATTCTCATTATAAAAAGCTTGTTTGAGTTCAGTAATACGAACCCACGTCTGTAAAGTATTCACCTTGGACGTCTTGGGATTGAAATCCGCTGACCATCTCCTGATCACAATGCAGTGATCGAAAATCATCCAGGGACCGCCCGTTAGCACCTTTTCCCGATCATCCGGTCTACCAATTTTAGCAATTAAACAGCCATAACCCACGTCCAGTAGATCGAACGAACCCGTTAGCTTCCATGCACGGGTTAATCTCTCTTTCATGACAGTATATCCTACCGTACGGTCAAGAACTTTAAGAACAAGATTCTCCTTCCACGGTTCATAAAGTTCCTCCAGGGCAGACTTCTCAAATCGGTTTTTAGGGCGCCGACGATGGGGCCCCTCGCAATCAATGGACGCTAGATTCTCTTTTAGCGAATCTCGAGTAACCGGTGGAGAGCATACAGATAGCGCCCTAGGCGTCGTATCTGCCATGACGGCATTACGGAACGAAACAGATGGCACAGTCTCGTTACCTACCGCAGCACATATCGGTTCCGATGTAACAGGATCATGAACAGAAGAAGGAGTCTTCCCTCCCGGATCGTGGGGCGCCGTCGGAAGAGTCGTTGACGAAGACCTAGTTGCAGGAGCGGAAACCTTAGCTTTAGAGCCCATCTGATTGTTCAATAATTACACTTTTGATGAAACATTTAACTCTTTAGCCCATTAACGACATCCGTTGTTGACAAAGACAATGTAATATCCCACATCGATTCAAGAAGGCAATGAAACATGTTTTATATAGGTGTAGATATATTTCCATTGTAAAACGCGTCTTAATGTTGTGGGAGTGTTGATTCAAACGCCAAGTTGATTGCGGTAAAATGACATCTAGGTCATATTAATTTTTTTTATTTTTTTTTTGAGTAGCCATTGAAGGCCTGGAAATGGGTGGTGGGAGCCCATGCCACACAATTACAATGGGAGGAATTAAAGCGATGGATTAATTGAACAAAACTAAAATTTAAAATTTGGTTTTTTTTTTGATTTGGTAACATTTTCTAACTTTCGTTTTCCAATATGAAATACATGGAAAACCGAACCAAACCAAAAACTGAATATTATAATAATAATAATAATAATAATAATAATAATAATAATAATAATAATAATAATAATAATAATAATAAATAATTTTAGTACTCTCTCTGTCCCATTTGAAATGTCTCATATCATTTCTGCACACAATCCAATACACTTTTTTAATCTTTAATATCTCAAAATGTATACAACTAGAAATTATATAAAATATATATTCTAAAACTGTACCATTAGACGAATCTAACAAGACCAAACTCGATTACTTTTTTCAAATATATAATTACAATATTATTGAGTCAAATTTGAACAATGAACATTGTGAAAAAGTCAAATGAGACAATTCAACTGGGACGGAGGAAGTATTATATAATAATAAAAAGTAATATAATTAAAAATAAAAACATATAATAATAAATCATGATCAAATTAATTGTGATATGCTGGGAGCAGGGGCGGATGTATTTGTAAGATAGTGGTGCAACGGGATACCACTTAAATTGATCAAACTGTCATTTTAAAGTGAAATTTTTTTGTATATTTAACTAGATTAGGTTTAGTGACACTACTTAATTTTTACGGTGACACCAACACTACAAGAAAAACTAGGGTTACCGACCGCAATTACCGACCACCGCTGTGCGGGTCGGATTTACCGACCGCAGCGCCGACCGCACGCGGTGGTCGGTAAATTGTAGCCGTTGTGGGGTCCCGTATTAAAATCCGACCAAATCACCGACCACACGCGTTTTGGTCGGTGATACCGACCGCGTTACCGACCGCATATGCGGTCGGTAACCTAGGGACTAAAAATCCCATTTCGCGAACAGAATCAGACACTCGCAGCCCCTCCCACCTCTTCTCTCACGCGAAAAAAGCTTCTCCCTCTCGGCTCCGACCACCTTTCCGACCGCCGCTGCCAGCGCCGCCGACCCCGCCGCCGTCCGTCGCCGCCGCCGTCGTCCTCCCTCTTTCGTGGAACACTTTCGAGCCACCCCCGCAAGCCATTCGAGAAGGAGCAGTGGAGGTTTCTTCTCGAGGGGAGCATTTTGATTACATTCGTGCAATCACCCAAGGTATTCGATTGGCTACACCTTCTCATTTTAGATATTCGATTGTTCAAAATTTTGGGCAAATTTTTGTTGTGTTTCGTTTTATTAGCTTGAGGTTAATTTCACTTTATTTTTTTTAATTGATGTTGGAATCTTAGATTATTGAAAGAATTGGGTGTTGGACATTATTATGTTTGATGTGTTTGTTAGCAAATTCGCAAAATAGGAGGAAAAAATCGAGAATGTATGTGTGGAAGTTCCGGGCAGCAACCTGTTTTCATATTTTTCCCTAGAAAATGTTTAGATTCTAGAAATTAAAAGCTCATAATTGGAAAGCTCTCGTCGAGTAGATGAATTTGCATATATGATACGCTTAATTTGGATGTCGTATGAGAAACTTATGGCTTGTTGAACTATTAGTGGAAACTTTCTAATCATTGGTTTGTATAGTATGCATATTGTGCAAGTGTTTGTTTATGATATAGGTTGAACTTAGTATTTAAATTAGGCTATATAGATGGATTGTATATTCGGAATGATTGTGGAGATGTTGAATTGAAATATGTTAAGTATAGGATGAACCGAATCTAGACAATTGATTGGATTAATATGAACATGTCCACTTGTTTTTATATATAAAATTGAGTTAATTTAAAGGTGAATATACGATGACAACATATTCAAGTAACATTCAATAAGTCTAATCCACCTTAGGGTAAATTTATATTAAATTAATTTCACGAGTTGAATTAATGCAAGGGAACAAATAATGTAACATCCACTTAGTCTATATTAACCAAAACGAGGAAAACATATTAATGTAGGTGATGGACCGGAGTTGGATGTACCGCTCCCGTCGTGAATTGGGAGTACTGACCGCAGAATTTAAGAATGGAGTTGATTTGTTCCTGCTTATGTCTCATCAAAACCAAACGTGGATAGAGCACAGGGAAAACTAAGGTGTCCGTGTAGACAGTGTAGGAATAAGTGTTATCTACCTGATGATGACATCAAGTATCATCTACAATGCAATGGATTCGTGCTGAACTACGAAAGGTGGACGTGTCATGGAGAGTCACACCACCCCACTAGTTCAGAGGTTCTTGAAACGGCCGGCTCTTCGGGGCCTGCCCCTGAAGATGCTTATATACAGATGGTGTTCGATGGTATGTGATTTGGTATTCCGAATACGACACCGCCCGATGAAGGTGATGAAGGAGATGAGCATAGGGCCCCCGAGGAACCTAACGCACAAGAGAGTATGTTCTACCGTATGTTGGATGCAGCGGACAAGGATCTATGGCCTGGATGCAAGAAAATGACTTTATTGTCAACAATTGCTAGGTTGTTAAATATTAAGGCTGAACATAATCTGTCTGAGAGGTGTTTCGACACTTTATGCCAACTCATAATAGATACACTTCCCGAGGATAATGCCATGGTAAAGAACTTTTACGAGGCGAAGAAGCTACTCGAGGGGTTGGGGCTACCTGTTCAGAAAATAGATTGTTGTCCTAAAGGTTGTATGTTGTATTGGCGCGACGATGCATCATTAGATAGATGCAAGTTCTGTGACGGGCCTCGGTTTAGGGAAACAAATTCCACTTCACGGCTTGCACGCAAGTACATGTTCTATTTCCCACTAACAAACCGACTAAAAAGGTTGTACGCTTCAGAGACGACTGCAGAGCATATGACTTGGCATGTTGGACATGACCATGGGTCTTCCGGTGAGATGTGTCATCCATGCGACTCGAGGGCATGGAAGCACTTTGACACACTTCATCCAGTTTTTGCTGCTGAGGGACGGAATGTCCGTTTGGGCTTATGCACGGATGGTTTCCAACCATTTGGTCAGTCAGGTTCACAGTACTCTTGTTGGCCAGTTATTATAACCCCTTACAATCTCCCGCCCAGCATGTGCATGAAAGATGAATACATGTTCCTGACATGTATAATCCCTGGGAGATCAAGCCCAAAACAAGGGATAGATGTATACTTACAGCCATTGATAGCAGAGCTATTGGATTTATGGGAATTTGGGGTCACAACATACGACAAATATTCCAAGCAAAACTTTCAGCTCAAGGCGGCATTGATGTGGACAATTGGGGACTTCCCAGCGTATTCTATGTTGTCTGGTTGGAGCACATATGGGAAAACGGCTTGCCCGGTATGTATGGAAGAGACCGAATCCATTAGGCTAAAGGAGGGTGGCAAACAGTCGTGGTTCGATGTCCACAGGAGGTTTCTGCCTCCCGATCATCCTTTCAGAGTTGATAAGTCAAAATTCACGAAAGACCGAGAAGAACGCGGGTCGCCACCAAGGTATAAGAGTGGTGAAGAGGTGCTAGAGGACATTGAAATGCATGGAATGCGACGGGTTACGGAATTTGAAGGAGTTGAGGAGAATGCAGTGCTTAGTAAGACTTGTGGATGGAAAAAAAGGAGTATCTTTTGGGATCTACCATATTGGAAGACGAATTTGGTTAGACACAATTTGGATGTCATGCACATTGAGAAAAATGTGTTCGAGAATGTTTTCAACACAGTTATGGACGTTCAGGGCAAGACAAAAGATAATGCGAAAGCACGGGAGGACCTCATGACATTGTGCAACAGGCCTGAACTACATAGGGACAATCGTACCGGTAGATATCCAAAAGCAGTCTATACAATGGACAAGGAGAGACGGGATATATTTTTGAAATGGGTTGCAGGGTTAAAGTTTCCCGATGGATTTGTTTCCAACCTGGGCAGATGCATAGATATGAACAAACATGGAATGTTTGGAATGAAGAGTCATGACTGTCATATTTTTTTACAGCGTCTCCTATCGATAGGTTGGCGGGATCTACTCCCGAAGAGTGTGTGGGAACCCATAGCCGAGTTGAGCAACTTTTTCAGAGCCTTGACTGCGAAAACAATTAAGATTGAGGACTTAGACAAATTGGCCTTCGATATTCCAGTACTTTTATGTAAGTTGGAAGCAATTTTCCCACCATCATTCTTCGACTGCATGGAACATCTTCCCATCCACCTACCTCACGAAGCCAGGCTTGGCGGTCCCGTGCAGTTCAGATGGATGTACCCGTATGAGAGGTGAATTTTTACATCCATTTATATTTTTATGCAGTGTCTGAAATGATTCTATTCAATGTGATGACCAATATTGTATTGCATTATAACTTGCAGATATCTGAATCGATTGAAGAGGACTGTGCGCAACAAGGCGCATGTTGAAGGGAGTATTTGCAACGCATATATGGTGAGAGAGGCCTCAATTTTCTGCTCTCATTACTTTGAGAAGCATGTGTTCACACGTGAGAGGAATGTGCCAAGGAATGATGACGGAGGCATTATTCAATATGATGATAGCCTACCTAGTGTATTTACGCACTCCGGACGTGCCCAAGGGAAAGCAACAAAGAGACGACTATCTGGGGAAGAGTTGAACGCCGTACATAATTACCTCCTCTTAAATTGTAAAGAGATCGAACCGTACCTCGAGTAAGTTCTAATTATAATCTTTCAATTAGTAAACTATCAGTGTGTTTAACATTACTAAAATACTTGTCTGGCCAATAGGACATTCCAAGAGCAGCTGCTGGAAGATCAACCTGGTCTAAGTGTTACAGATATATGGGCAGCGCAGTCCGCAGACTTTTCTAAATGGTTTTTGGATTACGTGACCGAATATCCACCCGAGAATCCATGCGTTTACCACGTGGCACAGGGCCCGCTTCCAATTGGTACATCATATCCTATGTACTTTACCAATGGAATGAAATTTCACACAGAATCTCATGGTAGGCAGAAGTCGACATACAATAGTGGAGTGTGTATCACGTCGGAAGAACAGGGAGACTACTACGGTATCATCGAAGAGATTATAGTCATAGAATACCCTGCGCTGCCTATCAAGCAGACAACAGTCTTCAAATGCAGGTGGTTTGACCCCCGCGAAGGAATTGGGACACGAACTCATGCGAACTATAAGATTGTTGAAATAAACCAGTCAAAATCTTTGAACGTATATGAGCCTTTTATTTTTGCTCATCAAGCCGAGCAAGTTTGCTATGTACCGTTCCCAACAAACAGACCAGCGGCTAATCGCAATGATTGGTTGCCTGTATGTAAAGTCAAACCACGAGGTATAATAACAGTTAGGCAAGGTGAAGAGGCAGAAGCATACCAGGATGATGTTCCCGAGCATGGTCACATCAACACTGCAAATATCACGTCGACGCGAGAGCCCTTGACAGACGGTGAGGTGCAATATGTTGATCTACAACTCAACGAGGGTATTGAATCAGAATCTTCGATAGGCTCTGATTCTACTTCAGAAGAGACTGGCACCGACGATCCATCACAGGAGACTTCGGATGACTTCGAAATATAAAATGTGACATCTAATTAATGAAATTTAAATAAAGTATATTCTTTGCGTAATATCCTCTTGTATGGTCTAATATTATTCAATTCTTGCAGATGAGTGACCAAGGGGGTGGCTCTTCATCGGGCACACCGCGAGGGACAGGGTCCCAAAGGCGGGGTTCGGGGACCCCAGCGAGGGGGTCTAGACTGGCTTCTGCTCTTCGGGCGGCCCGGGAGGCGTTTCAGCGCCAGACTGCAGGTATTTATGACAACATGTGTTACATTCATTTTTTTTACTATTGGTTTGTATTTACACTTACCATTTCTGGAACAATAGTGAACGAAGCTGGTTCAGAGGAACAGCCCGCGGAGGCACCTGCAGGGACGATGACTCAGGTCCCAGAGACTCCCCCACCTCACACTCCAGGTACGAGTAATTCATAATTATAATATTACGTTATTTATTTACTACAATTAAAATGTTTTGTATATTCCTAGGTTCGTCGGGTTCTACAAAGGGGGCGCCTCCAGCCACCCAGTTAGGTCGTGATAGGCTGCTCGTTGAGCCCAGGGACGATGGGGTGTAAGTGTTATGTCTTAGTTCATTCGTATCAAATTTCCATTGACATTATAACACTTTGGTTTAGATTATATTTTTGTCGGTTTATCTTTATTGTTTTCGACAGCATAGAGTTCTCAAATGCTGTGGTGAGGAAGATCACAGACATATATCCCATGCGATCAGATATGAATGGGATAAGTTGGGGAAAGGTCTCTCGAGAGACGAAAGATTTCTACTGGAATGAGTTTATGGTATTTCATAACTGGAAACAAAACCCATTTGGGATTATACTTTGGATTTGTACTTAACTTGATTTACATAACCTGCAGAAAGCAGCTCGTTGGGCGCCGGAGCACGCTGGAGCTGCGAGGAAGGAATGGGAGAAAAAGAATATCGCTCGGTATTTTATTGTTTTAATTAAATAAATGTTTGCATATCGAATGGCTTCACGTGTAACTTCACATGTTTCTATATTTCAGATACAAGGACTACACGCTCGACATAAGGAGCAAGAAGAAGCCCTACCCTGCAGACGAGTTGGTGGCAGAGAACTGGAGGCGGACCTGGGATTCCCCGCAATTTAAGGAGAAGTCAAAAAGGGGAAAGCTAAACAGGCGACGGTGACAGGAGGATGCACCGGCCCTCCCAACTCACACAGCGGGATCAAAGCAATTCCTAGCCACAAAAGATAAATTGGTATGTTTAGCATATTTACATTTAATATTCAATTATTTATGTGGATTTTGGCTCTTGAGTTGTAGTCCTTGAAATCTTGCAGTCTACTGATATGGGAAGGCCCGTGCATTTGCACGAGGTACACGAGCACACACACACGCGGGGGCACGAGAAGGACAATTGGATTCGTGATAGGTCGGCGAAGGTGAATGTAAGAAATCCTACATAATATCACATTTACCTATATCTACTAATTTGGGTCACTATATTATGTTCTTTACGTATTTCAAATGTTTAATATAGGAGGAGTTCAATGCAGTTACCCAGACATTGAGCCAGAACCCTGAGATTGGGCCTGACTTCGATCCTGACGATGTCTTCTACGACGTAGCCGGTGGTCACGATAGTCGCCACGCTGTATACGGCTTAGGATCGTTGGCCAAGTCGTTTAGGCCCGGAGGAAATTATTCCACCACCGCTCCCCCATCTGATTCCACTTATGTGACACAGGAGCAATTTCAGCAGCTCACATAGACTATTCAGCGAGTGTCACAGAGACAAGAGACTATGGCCGATCAGGTGGAGAGATTGCTAGGAGTCAGAGCCCCTCGATCCCCTGGACACGGAGATGGAGATGACTTTGGAGGCGGCCTGGGTGGAGGTGGTTTGGGTGCACATTGAGTGTTGAGGGACATGACTTGGTTAGTGTCTTTTTTTTTATTTATGAGACGTATAGATGTGTCTACTTTGTAGAGATTTTCAAGAATATGTTAATGTTTTCCGTTTCATACTTTGACATTTCAAATTGCATTTTGGGATTGTCATTATCGTTTTCAACATCTATTGAATTTGGAATGTGAAATGCGTTGTAGATTTGTGATTGTACATGTGTTTAATTGTTGATGTTTATGAAATGGATTGCCATATTGTGCTGAAGGTATTGGAAAACATATTGTGGATTATTTGTTGGTATTGATGCAGCAGGGATGGCTGTGAAAACATCCATTTCTGGTGCACCCTACAGTTGGGTACCGACCGCACCCCAGACCGCATCCTGGTCGGTAAATTACCGACCGCAGTCCCGACCGCAGGCGCGGTCGGTAAGGGGTGGACCACGAGGTCCCTTGAGTTGGGTACCGACCCAAAAAACTGGTCGGTAATTTGGTCGGGAAAAATGCCGACCAATCTGCGGTCGGCATTTTGGTCGGTAGGTTTACCGACCACCGAGTTTTTGGTCGGCCGAGAATCACCTACCAAGGGATTCCCGACCGACATTTCGGTCGGGCGTGCGGTCGGGAACCGCGCGGACGACCCGCTTTACTTGGTTACCGACCGCATATTGCGGTCGGTAATCGCTGTTTTTCTTGTAGTGCAAAATCATTCATTCCAACCAAACTTTCTCAATATTTTTTGTATCGTAACTACTATCCCTAATCCCAATATAGCTTTTACTATTTTTTAGGACACCACTTGGAAAATTTTCTGGATCGGCCACTAACTGGGAGTAATTATCTCTTCGTCAAAAATGAAAATCATCAAGGGACTTGCTTAAATGAGTGGCCAATAACTCAATAGTATAGTTAGAGGGGAGATTGAGAAAATTTTAGAAAGTATTCGAATGAAATTGGTTTTAGGATGAGTTATTCGACTAAATTTGTATTAATTCTAATACCAATTGGGGAAGAGAAATTAGTCCAAGTGGTTAAGTCTCTCGACTTCCAACGGAAGGTTAGAGGTTCGATTCCCCACCGGCCCCTATCCCTTCCTTTTATTCCCCTTTGTAATTGTGTGGCATGGGTTCCCACCACCCCTTCCTAGCCTGTATAGGCTATTTAGAAAAAAAATAAATAAAAAAAAATCTAATACCAATTATTGTCATTAGTGGGTTAACGTTGGACAATTGAATGGGTTATCATTAATATAGGTATAAACCTAATAAGTTATTTAAAATGCATATGTAGGAAATCGCTATTAGTGTCAAGTTATGAGATCAAATTAAATGAGTAGTTATCTTATCTATCTTGACAGGTGGTGTAATGTAGATGTCTAATAGGTAGGGCTGGATAATTTTGCCGAAAACTCGGTACATCGTTTATACTATACCGAAAAATATCGAAAATGCTGAAATTTATGGTATACCGAAATTTTTGGTACGGTATATTTCCGTGCCGAATATGTTTGGTATGGTATCGGTATAAGAATACAATATATTCGGTATACCGAAAATACCAAAATACCAACATATTATAAAATATATAATTACATGTTTTTAAAATAAAAAAATACTACATATTCATTACTAAATCCAAAAAAAAAATCATAGTTAAGTCCCAAACTCAAATTTGAATAATATAAATTATGTTTATATTTATTATATAAAGCAAACCCTAATTCTAAATTTTAATTTTATTCTAAATGATTACATTTATTTATTTAAGTTTGTTTAATCTAACATATATCTATAACTTTTATTTTTTGTAATAGTTGTATCTTCTGGTCAAGCTTACTATCTTTGATCTTCAACTCTAATATGACTTAGAACGTAATCATGAACATATATATTAATAAATAAATGTCATTCTGCTATAAGAGATTATGAATGACCTCTAAAGTTCATTTAAAACTCTATTGATATCATGTGATGTGTATTAAATTATTTTATTACAATTAAATTAAAATTTTTATATGAGATTTTTCTTTCATTTTCATAAATAATTTTATAATGGCATATCGATAATACCGAACTTTTATGCCGAATGTTTTGATATATCGAATATTGGTATGCCGAATTTTTGGTATGATAATGGTATTCATTTTTCATATACCGATATTTACGGTATGGTAACGGTATGAGTGAAGAAATTCGGTATACCGTGCCGATCCAACCCTACTAATAGGTAGGTTGCTAGGTGGGAAGTGGGGCGAGGGAGAGGAGTGGCCAGATTTCGAGCCTCTTTAATACTTCCTCTGTTCCTTTTTATTTGACACGGTAGGAGTTTTGTTACTGTTCATTGAGTAACTTTTATTCGATTTTTTAATACAGTTATATAGGACAAAATATAGTCAAGTGAGATGTTAGATTCGTCTAATCGCATAGATTTAGAATATCAAAGTTTCATAATTTTTACTTATACGCAATTTGAGTTATTGAAGATTGAAAATGTGTATTGGATTGTGTGAAATGTGGGTCCGTGGCAATTAAAAAGGAATGGAGGTAGTAATACACTGCTAAATTGATTTTTTTTTAAAATGTTTTGGCGACTAAACATGATCCCTAAACACTATTAAACTAAAAATTCATTGTAATGATAATATGATTCTACATTATGTTCCAAAGTCATTAGCACCTGAATAATTTTGATCTGACCATTTCTTTTTTTACCGTGAATAATTCTACCAATTGTTCAGTTGTTGAGGACGGAATTTTTTCTTTTTGAATTTTTTTTTTATTCGTTTTAATCACTGAAGTAATTAAATATGGTAGGTCGTTGGGCAGTCCGATTCCGAGCTAGTTGCACATTTGCATATGAATTTACAGTATTAATTTTCACATGCTGATTTTGAGAGAGCGGGACAAAAAATTAGTCAAGAATTTATTGTGATGTTACCTTTAAAAATAATACCAAATTAAGATATTTTAAAAATAAGATTTTTTTTAAAAAAATTCTCTCTCCCTCCACCCTCTCTCTGGCTTCGGTTCCTCAAAAAAAAATTCTCTCTCCCTTTCATCTACATATAGAATTAATAATTTTTTTTAGGCCACCAGAAGGAGTTTAATTTGCTTTTGTTGGGTCCACGAGATCTAGCAAGTTATGTACTTTATGTTGAAGTTCACTGTTAGTATTCTATCACAACAATGAACTCACAGATTATGATACCAAAAATATATCAAGCACAGCGGAATAAAGAAACAAGCATAAAGTAATAAAAAGACACAAGGAATTGTTGACCTAGTTCGGCCATCGGCGGGATACCAATCCAGGAGGTGATTTACTATGTGTTCAATCGATTGTATACAACCACACACAATATTAAAACGTTAAGTTCGCCTTCACTTCAATCGCCAAGCGGATAATTATAGTGACCAAAACTATCACAAGTTTTGGTATAGGTCTCTCCCAAGTCCCATATATTCCAATTCCATAAAGAAAACCGTCTTTGAGTTTCTCTCGTCGAAGCCTATGAAGCAACCCTCCAAAGTGTTGATGTAGAAACAATGCACGGTTGTCAACTGGTAACAGTCTTTGAAAATTTCTCTAAGTATTTTACCAACACACTTAAAGAACCAAACACACGATCTCAATCAAGTCTGTCCAAGGATTCTTCGATCTTGCAGCAAATAGATATGTCTCGAACAAGAGGCTACAAATCGAAATGCTTTTCACTCGATGTACTCTAGATCTGTAGAAAGGATTTCTGAGAGCTTTCAATAATCAATATAAGGTTTGTCTCCTCATTCTGCAGAATCCTCTTTTTATCAAAGAAATTCGGCATCCAGGTAAGTAATTTGGACTTTCCTTTCTGCGAGCGATCTTGCTGCCTTGTTGACTCAATGCCAGATCTGGAAGGATTACCTATATCGAAAGATTTGGAAAATATCCCCCAGATCTTACAAAGAGCCATGGGAGCCTTTTACAGCTGGATCTAGGGATGTAAACGGGTAGTGTTGGGTACGTGTAGGCCACCTCCACTCACTACCCGAAATATAATTATCCTACCCTATTACCCTAAAATTAAATATTGGGTAGGATTCGGGTAATACCCGTCGGGTATGCGGATTATCCGCAGGTAAACGGGTACCCGAAATCTTAAATATTACATAGTTAACCGACTCTACCCGACCCAACTTTAATAAAGAAAAAACTTATTTTTCACCATGAAAAATTAAATAAAACCTTCATTATTGCACAAGAACAAAATTTAAAATAATATTTAAAAGAAACCGCTAAACCAACATAAATAAATACTGTAATATTTAAGAATATTCAGTAAAAAATTCATAAATCTTTTTACTGCCAAATCTCAAAGGTTAATAATTTGAAATATAAAAATAAATAAATAAATAAACAAACATATAAATATATCTCAATATATAATATAAATTAAATATATATAAGTATATATAGAAAAATATATATATATATATATTTAATCGGGTAATCGGGTAGGGTAATCGGGTAATATACGAAATCTGTACCCTACCCCCACCCGATATGATATATTTCGGTTTCGGGTAATACCCTACCCGATTACCCGATTATCTCTACCCTACACTACCCGATACCCGATTACCCGACGGGTTACCCGACCCTATGGGTAAAGTTGACATCCCTAGCTGGATCTCTTCAAGTTTATCTGGTTTGCACTTGAACTCTACAGACTAGGTGGTTCATCTAATGTGTTCGATCATCGGTGTTGAACTTCCATCAAAACCATGACTCAACGTTCTCCCCTTTTTGACAGGAAGTGAGCCAGTACAATAAATACAGCCAATGATAAATTAATACATGAATACATAAATAAATCTCATTCACTCAATCACTGATTACATTTCCCAAAAAGAATAAGCTCTTTACAGAAATATGACAAAGTCAAAACAGAGAGCTTTCACATATTATATCATGGGGAAATAACCAGCAGTAGTTCAACATGGTAATCAGTTCACAGTATCCGGCAACCAACAGTACCAACAGTCACAAGTCTTAACAAACATATACAGTTCACAAAAATACGATCACCACAGTCATCAGTTCATAAAACCCAAGTATCGAAAAGATAAGGGTTAGAAAGATGTTACCAAATGCAATAGGGGTGTGTTCATTTAATCGCGTTGAATTTCATCTCCTCAGCTAGATCTTATTGACTGTCAAAACTTCATTCTAACTCCTCAGCATCATCTCCATCCTCTTCTTCATCCTCATCAACGTGAATTATGGTGTTCTCCTCATCGGACCAAGTATCGATCAAGAAAGCTAGACCTTGTTCATATTTTCTCTGGATTTGAGCACTGGACTCCTGCAACTCCCTTAGCTGTCCAATCCCATCTGAGAAAATGTCCTTGGCTCGAATCAGAGCACTTTGACTGCTTAGAGTTCTTTGGGATCCTGGCAAATCTGAGATTTTCTTTTGCAGCTTTTGGGAGATGGTAAACTCATACACCGGCTCAATGACATCCTTCTTATCTCCTACTATTCCTTCTGATTCAAGAAATGCGGTTATCAGAGCAGGATATGGGAGTAGAGGCATCCCATCCTCTTTGATCCCTTCTGCAAGCTTGACCATCCGAGTTAGAATGAGTTGACCATAGTTAATTTGTTCCTTGTTGTTAATTGCATAGATGAGGTAGCACATCTCTCTTGTAACAAGTGAATGATTTGTTGTGGGCAAAACATTAGAATCACATAACTTGTAAAGCAAATAGAATTTCTGAGTCAGAAGTTTTTTTACTAAGACCTTTACCAGCCATCATTCTGATCTCATTCTTAATAACACCTCAAGCAACTTTATCACTATCAAAAATTGCACCTGGTTCATCAACACTCTTGAAAATTACCTCTTGTACTCTTAGCAGATTGTTGAGCTTCTCAGGAGTCAAGTCATAAAGCAAGCCCTTTGTGTAATTCTTGTTAAACCAAGGCTTATCACTTGCAATGACCTCCTTCCTCAAGTTGGCATAAAATTCCTTGACATGGTCATGTCAAGAACGGTTCCACATAGAAGCCCAATCAAGCAGAGATCTCTCAGCTTATAGTTAGTCCATCCTAATTCGATGAACTTCCTTCCGCAGTAGGTGTATTAGGATCTCAACCTCTTGTTGCTCAAAAGTTTGTCAAAATAGGTGCGGCTAGTAGATTATTAGAACTTTTTACTGGAAGCATTTCTTGGACTCAGAACTATTTGCTTTTCCTTCACAACAGCTTTTCCTTTAGTGTCCTATTTGGCCTTCTTTCTTGATTCTGGTTCATCCTCAAGGTCACGAAATCTCTTGGAACTATCAGCTGGCTGAGGTGGCTAATCCTGTACAGCTTTAGTGTTCATTTTGTTCCTGCTGAATCTCCTCTTTCTCTGAACTTTCACCTTCAATACCAGGTTCCTCAGAAGCCTCATACTCGCTATCAGACTTCTTTCCTTCTGATCCTTTTCAAGGGGAATTCTGGCAACTTTGGATCATGTAGCTACAAGTTGTTTTGGTTCTGGTTCCCCGAATTCTGAACATCATCAGCATTATCACTTTCTTCAACCAAATTATCTTCACTTAAATCATCTGCTACTTCATCCTCTTTCTGAATCTTCTCGGCTTGATCAGTTACAGGTTCATCAGCAGCTTTTTCGACATTAAGAACCCTTTGTGACTTGTCTAGAATAGTTTCTGGTTCATTCTCTTCTTCTGAACTCTCCTCACCAGTAGTCTCTCCTTCATCACTCTCTTCAACATTCTCTTCCACACAAGGATGTTTGGGAGGTGATGTAGATTTAACAATTGGTCGAGGGATTTGCACTGGATCAACTACAGTCTTAGGCTTAGGAGTTCCCTTTCTAGCATTGTTTCTCAGACTAGTTTGAGTAGTTCGTTTAACCACAGACAAAATTGGTTCATTAGAAGGCGGAATAGGATCTATAATAGGTTTCCGGATAGACAGAGGAACAACATCAATAGGTTTCTGAGCTACATCTGGCTTGGCAGAACTTTGAGACATGTGGGTCCTTGCTTTATCAAAGGCTTTAGCTACCGCCGCAGTAAGGAAATAACGTTTTGGTTATGAATCAACTTTACTTTTCAGAGATTGATGTCCCTTCTTAGTCTTATAAGAGGCAAACGACACCGAAATAGAAATAACAAGGGTCGGAGTAGAAACTGGAACTTCATGGCTTGGCTATGTCTTGGTGATTGGAATCTCTTGTCCTGTAGATGACTTAGAAGAAACGTCAGTAGACATAGAATGTGATTTAGTACCTTTCTTCATTGACTTCTTCTTTGAAGAAGCAGCAGCAACAACATCGGCCAAAGTCTTCAGATTCTATGGAGAATCCATGGTCGATTTCTCCTCTGTCTGATGAAGGACAACAATATTTGAAGCAGGAGAATTAGAAACCGCCATTGTAGCAATCTCCAGAGTTGAGGGTTCAATTGAACCACAGATTGAATGACATCCAAAGATTTCTGTACCAGCGTTGAACCTCCTCTTGTTTTAGGCTTCCATTAAGAAATTGGGGATTTAGATGCTGTAAGAAGAACTTTTCAAGCCTCTTGTTCTCACCATGGTTATGTTAAATCAAAACTCAAACATGAAGAACAAGGGATTCGAGAATGATTCCCAAAGTTACAGATATCAATCAAGTAAAATTATAAAGAAATCAAACTCTTTAGGTAATTATGCCCTTCATGCCATATGCTTTAGGTAATGATTTAGTCCGAATTTTACTCCTGGACCGAGACTTCTCAAAAGATTTCATCCAGATACGAAACATGGGCCGGTCCAGTGGGCCTTCTCTGATCTCCCCCTTAATAATATAATTTCTGCAACCCATGTTATTAAAAACAATATTTAACTAGTTTTGGGTTAGAGAATTTGACGATTTGCACAATGGGGAGATTCGATAAGTTTCATTCAGACAATGTTGCACAAACCAAGGTCTCTTCTCAATGCTTCAAAATCATCACTGCTTAGAGCCTTGGTAAATATATCTGCGTGTTGAAGTTCAGTCAACATGTTGAATGGACACGATTCAATCTTCAACTAATTTACGAACATAATGATGTCTGAGGTCAATGTGCTTTGTTCGGTTGTGTTGTACTGGATTCTTAGCAATATTTATTGCACTCATATTGTCACATTGCACGATCAACTCCATAATCCTTTAGCCTCTGCTTCATCTATAATAGTTGTGCACAAAAACTTCCAGCAGCAATGTATTCAGCTTCGTAAACTCGCTAATTTAGGGCTCTGGGTTACAACTATAAGCCCCCCTACTTTAATGCCTGTGAGTGGACAAAGATATAGAACTTCGCTTCTTGCTGTACCAACCGACAAAGTTGCTGTCAACATAGAAACAACATCCTGTTGTGCTCTTTCTATCATCAATGCATCATGACCAGTCAGCATCATTTTATTCAACAAGTTGCAAACTCGAATCCTTTGAATACCATATACCAAGGTTTGAGGTCCCTGACAAAAATCTGATTATCCTCTTAGCAGCTTGTAGATGGGACTCCTTTGGATCCGCCTGGTATCGGGCACATACTCCAACTGCATAGCTGATATTTGGTCTGTTAGCTGCAAGCTGATATCTACTCTAACTTCATAGGATCCTTGCTGATTTTTTCGATAGTCCGAATCGAAGTTCGACCAGGCTTACTGGACTCCATGCCAAACTTCATAACAATATTCTTAGCATATTTGGCTTGGCTTAGGAAAATCCCTTCTTTCTATTGAGTAAGTTCACCAACTAAACTCATCTCAAATTCCTTACTCATGATTCTGACGAATCATCTTTAAGGTTGTGTGAAGTGGATCTCAACACTATGTCGTTAACATGGATCTGGGCAATGAAGAATCCTTTTGCATCTCTTTTGATGAATAGTGTCTTGTCAGCATTTCATTGAACATAGCCATTTTCCATTGACAGCCTATCATACCAAGCTTTTAGAGCTTGTTTAGTCTATTAAGGGCCTTGTTCAGCTTGTAAACATGTTATGGATGGTGTGGATCCACGAATCCATTGAGGAATGCACTTTTCACGTCCATTGAAACGGTTTGAATTTATAAGTACAAGAAATGGCCATCAGCAATCGAACTACTTCTAATCTGGCTACTGGAGCAAATGTCTCAGTAATGTCGACTCCTTCAACTTGATTGTAACCCTGAGCAAAAAGTCTGGCTTTATTCCTTGTGATGTTCCATTTTCATCAGTCTTGTTCTTGAAAATCCACTTAGTTCCAATAACATTGGCATTCTCTGGTCTTTCAACCAAAGTTCAGAATTTATTCATATGAGATTGTTGGAGTTTCTCTTGCATTGCGACAATCCAATGTTCATCTGTCAAAGCTTCCTCAACCTTGCTGGATTCAATCCTGGAAGTGAAACAGTGAAGACCTGCTAGCTCCTTGTAATCAAATCTCTTCTAAGCCCTAATGTTTCTTCCTTCGTTGATTTCACCAATGATATCTTCCTCATAATGATGTTTGTGTACTTTCTTGTTGGGATTGGGAAGGTTCAACGATGAGTTCGAATCATTGGATTCAACATGTGTCTGATTAGTACTAGTAATTGTGGATTGATCTGTTGTCACATCACTAACTGTGTCCTTCTGTTGATCCTCAGTTTCAGCAACTGGTGACTCTGGCATTCTGTTAGGCTTATCCTCAATGATCACATTTGCAGACTCGATTAGCTTTCTGGACTTAGGCAAATAGACACGGTAAGCTTTCTGGTGGATGAGTATCCCTTGAAGAGACATTCATCACTTTTCTCCTGGAATTTGCCACAGTGTTCCATGTCATTAAGAACAAAACACTTGCTACCAAAGATATGAATGTATGAAACTGTAGTCCTTTTACAGTTCCAGAGTTCATATGGTGTCTTCAAGGTCTTAGACCTCACATGAACCCTGTTGATCACATAGCAAGCGGTATGCACAACTTCAGCCCAAAGGTATTCAAGAACCTCCTTTGAATTTAGCACAACTCTGGCCATCTCCTGGATAGTCCTGTTCTTCCTTTCGACTAAACCGTTTTGTTATGGTGTTCTAGGAGCAAGGATCTCTTGTTTATTTCCAAATTCAGTACAGAACTCTTGAAAGGCATGGTTTTTGAATTCACCACCATGATCACTTCTTATCCTTTTGACTTTGCACTCCTTCTCGTTCATGACTTGGTTGCACAGTTTAATGAATGCTTTGAGAGTACCACTCTTTTCCCTGAGAAAATAAACCCAGTTATAATGCCTATAATCAATAACACATACAAAAATATGTTGCTTACCACCAAGGCTTTTTTACATCTGTTGGACCGAACAATTCCATATGCAGGAGTTCAAGGCATTTTGTTGAACCAGCGTGATCAGATGATTTGTGTGAGGCTCTGTGCTATTTATTCTTCACACAGTCATTGCAAAGATTGGCATCCGCCTTCTTATGGTTGGTAATCCTCTTATTGCACATGTTCTGCGCAACTTAATCAAATCCTTGAAGTCTAAGTGACCCAGCCATTCATGCCATAGATGAGTTTGGAATGAACCTACGCTTTCAACAGAAAACAAGATCGTGCAAGCAAATAACAGTTATTCCAGAACTTTGTCATCTCATAAGGCATTCATCTCTTCAATCAAATACTTCACAGTATTCTTTATTAAAGTATACGATCAAGTTGTCATCGCATAACTGGCTTATGCTGATCGGGTTGGCTTATAGTCCTTCCACATAGTAGACAATGTTCAACGCGGGTATTCCAACACCTATAATGGACCCACCCTTGACCGATCACCTAGCTTTCTTCCTATCTCCGAAGACAACATAACCTCCATCAATTTCTTTGTAGTTAGCAAGAAAGTCTTTGTTGCCTGTCATGTGCCTCGTGCAACCGCTATTAAAATACCATAAAAATTTCTTTCAGGGTTTGGTGGATGAAGTGAGGGCAACTAAAATGACTATAGCTCCCTTCACACACCATTCCCTTCTTGACGTGTTCCGTTTCAGATCTTCATTCGGCCATACAACTGGTCTTCCAGATAAGGCATATCTGGCAACAATGTGGCAAGCACCTGCTTTGTGTCCATAATTTCTACAGTAATCACCTTCTCCTTGGTTCTCTGACTTGATCTATGATCTCATTGTTACTCCTCATTGGTATATCATCGGATAAGTGTCCTTCGCTAACAAATTGCCTTTGAGTAGTACTGGAGCTCCCTTAATCATAGCCTATACCATGTCTGCCTCCATGAGTTTTACCAGAAGATATGATTTCATCTAGAGTTCCTTTGCCTTTGTTAAGTTTGCTGAGCAACTCTTCATCACTGGCTACCTTGGCTTTCAACACTCGAACCTTTTCAGTAAGTGTGATCACCTATTTCTCGAGTTCAGTCTTTTGCTTGGACACGACTGAGATCTGATCAGTGAGTTCTCCATTGGTGCTTGTGAGTTCATCAACTTGCTTGGCGAGTTCATCCCTTTTGTTGGACAACTCCTCTGACCTTGGTTCCAAGATGTATACCAGATGGTTCAATATATCACGATCATTACAAGCATCTGTTAACTCCTCCATCTAAGCATAATACTTGCCTCTGAAGTGCTCATGCTCTTCTTTTAGAGTGCAGTGATTTCCTCTTAATGCCTCAAAATCAATCTGTAAGTTCCTCAACTCTTCTTCATTCTCTTCCAATTTTTCATGTGTCTCATCATATAGCTCACTAAGTGCTTCAATACTCTGTTTTTCTTTCCCGTCAGAAGTAGAAGGAGAGACATCATTAATTAACTGGAGTAACATAAATAGGAAAATTACCAACATCATATGATTCAAGGTCTGAATCAGAATCTCAAGTGCCAGCAAATGCAACTCTAGGTTTATCATCACTGCCACTTGCGTTGGTGCTTTCATCATCACTGAAAGTTGCACAGTAAGTTTTCTTTGTATCTACTGACTTGTTTTTTGCACAATCAGATCTCACATGCCCATAGCCATCGCATTCAAAACATTTAGGGCCACCTGGATCAGAAGACTATTTGAATTGTTTCCTTTCATTTCGGTCACTTTTTCGTCTTTCTGCTTTCTTCATTGAAGAGCTTTCTCCCTTCTTCTTCCCAAATTGTTTGGACTTCTTATCTCTGAGAAACCTGGCTATGCATTTGGTAACATAACCAAGTCCTCATCTTTATCGTCTAGACTCGACTCCTCTGCAGGTTTGATCTGAGGTTTAGACTCCAGTTTGAATGCCATAGTTTTACCTGTGAAATTCTTACAGTGGTCCACTTCCCATGACTGTAAGCTTCCCATTAACTCATCCACAGATATGTTGACATAATGTCTGCAATTCCAGTGCAACTATTTTTGGATTGAAACTTTCTGGAAGTGTACCTACAATTTTACAAACTATCTACTGGGAGGATTAGACTTTACCAGGTTGGTGGGCTTGGTTAGTTAGATCATGGATTCTACCAATGTAGCTATTAATCGGTTCATGTTCATCCATAATAAATTGATGAAATTGCACTTCAATAGAAATAATCTTAGAAGTTTTTACAGTGACTGTCCCTTCATGGGAGTTTACTAGTATCTTGCATGTGTCGTATGTAGTGGTACATGCACGAATCAATCTGTAGTGATCCTCAGACACTCCACTGAAAATAGAATGTAGTGCCTTAGGGTTCATGTTTGAGTAGATTCTCTCACCTGGAGTCTATTCTATTTTATCTTTGGGTTTAGGGACTAAATCAACAATAATGACAGGTGGTTCATATCTTGTGAGTACTGCATCCCATGCCATATGATCGATCGACATCAAGAATGACCGCATCTACGAAGAATGAGTACGCCAAACCAATGGCAGAAGAAGACTTTTGCTCGAAGTGTCAAAGACTGAAAAGATCTTCGATGCACTCTACGAGAAGCATCAGATTTGACTTTCTCTAGGCCAGAAATTGGCCACGGAAGAAGAGATCAATGGTCGAATGTACTGTAAGTGGCACAACATGTTTTCACACAGCACAAAGGTTCGCGTTCAGTTCTGAATGATCAATGATATGATCAAGATGATGAACTACCACCGTGACAACCTAGGGGTTTGCTTCATCGCATTCAAGATGGACACGGACAACTGGGGGGACGTGGAGGAAGAGGAACAACATGAGGTCTACGTTGTGGCCGACGAAAACCTTACACATACAAGCGTCCTCCAAAGCCAGAACTAAAGGCCATTCATAGAAATGTGGCTCAGACTTGGGTATATCCGGATGGCACATACCATGTCAAAGTTAGGAATGGGGTAGCCGTGTGGGGAATGCCTACTCGGAAACCTAATCCAAGACCAAAGAATACGTGGACTTTGAACTAGCCACGGCCAAAAACTGATGTGGATCCTCGGTTTCTAGGGATGCCTAAGTCCTAAATCCAAAGAGCCAAAATGAGATATGCGGAAGTGCATGGTCTGATGAAGGTAACTCGGGAAAAGACCCATAAGGACCAAGTCCCGCGCCCATGCAAATTAGCAGTTCAGACGAGAAGGTAAAGAAAAAGTTCCCGGGGATACTACTGAGACCTCATTTCCTGGACCCGCCATACCATTGGTGACTGTCCAAACAAAATCCAGCCTTGCAGTACGTCAGCTCAAGGACAAGATAAGGGAGGAGATCGAGCATGTGGAAGGTGAAGCATGGGATACATTCGACAGATTCAAATGTTACTATTGTAGAATAATCAACACCTATATGCCGTTGGAGATAGACGAGGAATTCAAAGATGAACTCCTCGGACTCGATGACGAAATGGAGGATGTCGCCATTTCGGGACAAAACTTCCAAAGGTGATCAATCTGCCAAGGACGGTCAGAACGTAAAGCCCACTCCAGAGCCTCAAAGTTATGCCGAGGTGGCCAGCAAGCTGCCTACCACCAGTGGCTCGGCGGACAAGGATGGTGCTCCAAGGTAGCCAAACTTCACAAAGTTGCCCATCAAAGATCCACCAATTGGCTCGGGGGGCAAGTACGAGTAGCGGTGAACCTACGAAAGGGCAGGTGACTGCGAGTAAGCCAGCCACGGACAAGCCTAAACAACCAGCGGAGACAATGGCATATGCAAGGCCCGTAGATCCCTGGGACTCTGAGGAAGGGGTGGCATCCAATCCAGTGTGTTGATTTCATATTTATAACTGACTTGCATTTGGGCAAGAATTGTCATGTGTATAGTTATTGTAAATATGATTAATAAAATGAATGCATTTACAAAAAAATATGTTACGAATGCAATGTTATTACAAGTATTTTATGTCTTCCTTCGGGAAAATTTATTATGTCAAAATACAAAGATAGTCCTAAAAGGCCACAACCTTATTACTAAAATGGAGAGTTGTGCCACAATAAAAAGTCTACAAATACTACGTCGGCACATCGTTCAAAAGGTATTTCATCAAGGACAAAACAGTGTCCAAATCGAACCGAGACCTAAACATTCATAGTCGGAATTTTATTGGTAATTTTTTTCAGATCTGGATTCTTGCCACACAATTCATCAAGATCATCAATAAGGCCATACGATTTATTCTTTAGGCAAGTTTCGTGCCAATCCTTATTGCGGTACGGATGCCATCGCGAATTCCTTATCTTGATACGATGAATAAGGGCCGAAGATATGAATCAAAAAGCCTGCTCGATAGTGGTTTTGCCACGTTGAGAAAACTCTAAACGTTCAAAATCAAGGTCAGAAAATCGTAGAAATCGCGACGAGTCGGGCCTATAGCGTATGGTGTTATCAAGAAAGATCTCAATTTTGCAGACCAAGTCCGGATATTGAATCGATAACCATGATGCCCATAATCGTCATCCATCCTTCTAACTTCATGAAGGATTCATGCCTGGAAAATGGAATTAAAAGACAATGAATAGGTCATCTTAAAAGAAGACCATCAAGTGGTCCTAAATGTCGGATCAACAAAAGACATTGTATTCATGATCGACAAAATATCCGAAATATGTGATGGCTGTTTCAAAATGATAAGTGGATAAAACAATTGACATATATATGTCCTAAATAAAATGCTTGTCTAAAAAATAAACTGTCTAAAGTCAAGACGGGGAGATCACCTCTACATGCTTTAACTCCTCGCATATCTCAGTCCATTTCTGAAGCATGTTCTGGGTTTTGGCCTCCATCGCCTCCCTGCGAAGGCTCAGTCTCTCGATTAGGGTATGAAGCCCTACCTCTAAGTGATCGATAGCCGCAACCTTTTGATTGAAAGTAACACAGTTGATTAAATATCCTGATCAACAGCCAGAAGATGGTCGGCTAGCTGTTCTCATCGCTCTTGCGCTCGACGAATCACTTCATAGACTTCATTTATCTCCTTAAAGATGGTAGCCCTCCATTCCCAAAGATGCTCGGCTTCAACCTTAACATTCTCAAGCTCTTCGCAATATCTATCAACTCGTGATTGAGGAGAATCACTTGAAGTCAACAAAGTTGTATCAGCAATCAAGGATATTCTTGCTTGATTACGAATGTAAAAATGTTCTAGAATTTCAATGCCTTGGGCTTAAGCATTACGATCGAAGCCCACTTTATTTGGAATATCCCGAGAGATTATAAAAATCAAGATGGCACAATTTATGTCTTGTATAGACACGGCCTCTAATGGCATTGCAAAAAAAATCTCGAGAAATCGCCTATTTTCACCCTCATACAGAGTTGTTGCGGCTTCCAATCAAAATGACATTAAGATGTCAGAAAGGAATGAACACACGCTAACAAACATGAGGAAATAAAGATTACCTCTTGATAATGGTCAGGCTGACAGGAAGAAGAAGGATTTGCATCCATTCCTCTAGCTTCTAGTGTTGGGTTATCCTCGGAAGCTTGGGCACTCCTTGTAACGGCTTCCCATGATGAGCCCCCACGAGCTCCAATCAAGGGCCTACCGTCTTGGGGACTTAAAGGCCCAGAATCTGTAGTGACACTCTGGACAAAGAAATTTTATGTGTTAATAGAGCAAACAGACAAAAGATCAAGATGATCAAAGAGAAGTTATATTTTCACCTCAAGAAGGCCTTTGCATGGCTGGTCCTGAGCACTAGCAATGGTCTCTATTTCACCACTAGTCGGGAAGGTCTAACAAAATTCATTTGAAAATGAATATCGAAAGGCCAAAGTAATGACAAAAGAATAAACATACAAATAAGTTGCTTACAGGATCAGAAGGTGTCAAACCAATAATTGCATCCGGTGAGTAATCAAAAATAATGGTCTTTGAAGAACCAGACCTAGCATTCGGCTTCGATCTCACAGTATTTGGAAAGGGTAATGTGGTGGATTCCAGTAAATTCTGCGGGAATTGAGCCGACGAAGTATTTGTTTCCTGCAAAAACAACGACATCGTAATGGTAATCCTGAATTGCTCATCGACTAAACGGATGATTGGGTGCTTACGCCCGAGCTGTTATAAATAACTGAATCGGGCCCTCTTTGCAGTAAACGGACGACATGTATGGGACTAGATGGCTGCAGTATAAAGCCACATAAAGTGAAGGCATTAATATTCTTAATCTGTTTGTAATTAAAGAACAAGACTAGTATTGAAGATAGTATGCAAGCACTAATGGAGCACACCTATGAAGGTGGTCCATGCCCAGGGATCGTTATTGGATGCCAACACATACATACATTCTATTATAATATATCTACTAGAATGTTTACGAAAATTACCTTTCCAAAGCAGATCTGCAACAACGTCTGATTGGAAACTTGGTTCCTTTTGTTTGTGTCCGTAGATCTGTAATATGCAACCACGAACAATCTCCCAAGCACACGAACGCGCGCACGAACAGATCTACCGCCTTGCACACCAACGAATTCAACACCAGGGATCTTCCGGACTGTTCCCGACCCCGTACAAACACCGGATGGATGGAGATATATCGAACGGATGGAGAGAAAATTGAATCTCCAAAAACCCTCTCTTGGCCGCCCCCTTTGACTCTCTTGGGAAGAGAATTATGATTATCTTATGGTGGCTAGGGTTTCTGGAGACTTATTTATAGACTCTCCTAGTTGGTCCTTGGGCCAGACTAGGGATCCACTAGAAGGTATCAGGCTCAGGATCAGACTCCTTTACAGGCTCAAATTCTTATGTTCAGCCCGTAACATAATTTGGCCTATAAAAATTAACTAATTCCACTAAATAATTAATGTTGCACTCCCGGCCTGATCCAGATTGAATCTGGGCTTCTATTAGACTCAATTATTCCCTATGTTTAAGATATCGCACGTCCACTAATTAATTAAGACTTCTGACAATTTTAATCAATTAATCTCTTTTAATACTTAAGTAGTACCACTCAAACTTCATCATTGTACGGAATAAATCAACCTGCAGGGTTCATACAATGATCCTTATTGAGCTCCTTAAGGGGACGTCATCAACCCGGATAACCAGGACACAGTGCTCTAGTGAGAATAAATAGACACCATGCAAATAATATTGGCGCCCAAAATACGAAGCATCTTGAATCAACTAGGATTCTCACTCATGGTAAATCAAAGCGACCAACAAATATTTCATGTGTCAGATTTATCTCTACTAGGGTTAAGAATTAATCAGAGTCACCGAGATCTTGATTCTTCTTATGACAGAATAAAAGAATGCATCTCAACTGTGATCCATTCAGCGACGCAGCACTCTATTGTAAACTAATAGTCAAGATAAACTAATTACAAGTTTCCAGTACAACATAAACCAATACGTATGTCCCAAAGTATCTCAGTTGTGAATACTGTTTATATCTTATAAGGAACCGACACCATGAACTTCTGTGTGACTCCTAACACACCATGTTGTCTACAATATTAGATAATTGGACATACTTGCAATTATATTGAAAACATACAAGCATCCATACAAAAGCAACAATGTGAATAACTAATTATTTCAGTCAATACAGAAATCGAATATGTACAAAAGTGCACTAAAAGTTTGCTTTACTATATACTCTATCAATCTCCCACTTATACTAAAGCTAAACTTTTAGTATATACCCAAACATGTTTCCCACTTATACTTAAAGTCTAGCTAGCTGCAAGATATCGTAAACCAAGAGCCTCTACAGGTTTCTCGAAGATCTTAATTGCCAGAGTCTTCGTGAAAGGGTCTGCCGAGTTTTTCCAACGACGCAATCTTTTTCACAGCCACGTCTCCTCGCTTTACGATGTCTCGTATGATGTGGTACTTCCTTTCTATGTGTTTACTTGCTTTATGAGCTCTAGGTTCTTTTGAGTTTGCCACTGCACCAGCGTTATCACAATAGATAATGATACACTCAGGCATACTCTCAGAAACCCCCAAATCATACAAGAAGCTCTTGAGCCGCACAGGCTCCTTTGCTGCCTCAGAGGCCGCAACATATTCAGCTTCCATGGTAGAATCTGCGATGCATTTCTGCTTTACGCTCCTCCATGAGATTGCTCCACCTCCTAAGGTAAATACATATCTCGAGGTTGACTTCCTCTCATCTCGATCAGCATGGAAATCTGAATCTGTGTAACCCAACGGACTTAGATTGCTTGACTGGTAAACTAGCATATAATCCCGAGTTCTTCTCAGATACTTGAGAATATGCTTTACCGCAATCCAATGTCCTTGCCCAGGGTTAGACTGATATCTTGCCACCATGCCAACTGCATAGCAGATATCAGGCCTCGTGCACAGCATGACATACATAAGGCTTCCTACTACCGAGGCATAAGGAACCTTAGCCATCTCCTCTGTCTCTTTTTGTGTCTTGGGACACATTTCTTTAGATAGAGGAACCCCATTCCTGAAAGGTAAGATTCCTTTCTTGAAGTTTTGCATGCTGAAATGAGCAATCACAGTGTCAATGTAGGCTGCTTGAGAAAGGCACAACATTCTCTTTTTCCGATCATGAATAACCTTCATTCCTTGAATCTACGATGCTTCCCCCATGTCCTTTATTTGAAATTGCTCAGAAAGCCATACCTTTACGTCTGATAATACCTTGACATTGTTTCCAATGAGAAGTATATCATCTACGTATAGTACTAAGAATACCACCACATTTCCGTTGCACCTTTTGTACACAACTTTCATTTGGACATTGATCAAATCCATAGGACTTGATCACTTCGTCAAAAGGAATGTTCCAAGACCTTGAAGCTTGTTTAAGTCCATATAAAGACTTCTTTAGCTTCCATACACGATGCTCTTGGCCTTTCTGCATATACATGTCTTCATCCTGATTCCCGTTAAGGAAAGTTGTCTTTACATCGATTTGCCAAACCTCATAGTCCATGTGACTAGCTATGGATAAGAGTATTCAGATTGACTTTAGCATGGCTACTGGTGAGAAAGTTTCATCATAATCGATGCCCTCTTTCAGAGTGAAACCCTTTGCCACCAACCGTGCTTTGAAGGTGTTAACCTTCCCGTCAGGTTCCCTCTTTCGCCTAAAAACCCATTTGCACCCAATGGCCTTTTTGTTATTGGGAAGGTCTTTAAGGTCATATACATCCATAGTATGCATGGATTCAATCTCAGTATCCATGGCATTTTGCCAAGCTTCTGCATCGACATCCTAGATCGCCTCCTTATAGGTCCAAGGATCCGGTTCTTGTTCGTCACTGGGAACTGAGTCCGGAGACTCTCCCGCCAATAAGAAATGACTGGGTAAGCGAGTTACCCTCCCACTACGTCGAGACGATTCATGCGTGGTGACATCAGTGTCAACACGTTGTGCAGTATTTTGTGGTATATCTTCTTGTACACTCGGTATGCTATTGTCTCCTCTTAGCTCAATGAGAATAATCTCACTCTTGGATTTATGCTCACTCACATAGTCTTCCTCTAGGAACCGAGCATTGGTGCTAACCACTACCTTTTGATCCCTAGGACTATAAAAATAACCCCCTCTTGTTCCTTTGGGGATCCTACAAATAGCCGCAGGTGCCAACTCGTCAGCTTCCCTGTCCAACACATGTGCTGGGCAACCCCAAATCCAAATGTGGTTCATACTAGGCTTTCGTCCCGACCACAATTCCAATGGAGTCTTTGGAAACTGATTTAGAAGGCACAAAGTTCAGTATGTACGCTGCTGTTTCCAAGGCATATTCCCAAAACGAGATGGGTAGGGAGGCATAGCTCATCATTGATCTCACCATATCTAACAGAGTCTTATTCCTTCTCTCGGCTACCACCATTCTGTTGCGGAGTACCAGGTGCAGTCAACTGGGATCTTATCACACTCTCTAACAAGTATTGCCTAAATTCAGTGCTAAGGTACTCGCCACCCACGATCAGACCACAGTGACTTGATACTCTTACAATGACAGTTCTCCACTTCTGCCTTAAATTCTTTGAACTTGTCAAAGCATTCAGACTTGCGGCACATCAAGTATATGTATCCATATCTCGAGTAATCATCAATAAAAGTGACAAAATACTCGAAACCACCCCTATCTTGAATTGACATAGGCCCACATACAGCAGAGTGAATCAATTCTAACACATCATTGGCCCTATTACCTTGGGCCTTATAAGGCCTTGAGGTCATTTTGCCTTCCACGCAGGATTCGCAGACTGCGAATGGTTACACTTGGAGAGAACCCATAAAAGCACTACTTACCAGTCTTTGGATCCTCCTTAGATTGACATGACCAAGTCTAAGGTGCCACAAATATGTTTGATTCATTTTAGAAGGTTCTTTTCTCTTGTTTAATGATGTGGATGCATGAACTTGAGTTTCAGTTTGTTGTGCACAAGTAATAGAATAAAGATCGTTTTCCATTGTTCCGGAACAGATAACACTGTCGTTTCTCATAATAATAAAAGAATCTTCATTTAAAACAACTGAATATCCATCCTTAAAAAGTTTTGAAACTGAAATTAAATTCTTTCGAAAACTAGGGACAAATAAAACGTTCTTTAAAACTAAAATAGAATCAGAAAAAGATAAGTGCACATCTCCCACTGCAACCACCGCCACTCGTGATGCATTTCCCAAGCGAATGGTAATCCTCACCCTCGCTCAGCTGCCTCGTTTGCAGAAAGCCCTGCAAAGTACAACAAACATGATCAGTGGCTCCAGTATCTACTACCCATGAACTGGTAGAACTAGCCGCAAAGCATATTTCGACAACTAATACAAGAAGCGTACCATTTTTGCCCTTTAGAAGAGGACAATCAGCTTTCCAGTGTCCCGTTTTGCCGCACTTGAAGCACTTTCCTTTCGGTTTCTTCACGCCACCAGAAGGCGCAATCGACTTGCTCCCACTGCTTTCAGCATTTCCACTGCTCTTTTTCTTAATGGGCATTTTCTTCTTCCCACCCTTAGACGAAGAAGGTCCACCCTGTACAGATACTAGAGCCTGTGGAGTACTTTCCATAAGGCCCTTCAGCCGCAACCAAGTCCACTAGAAGCTCAGCTAGTGTATAGTTCCTCTTAGTGAGGATGGTATTGAGGCAGAAGTTCTCATAGGACTTAGAGAGTGAGTGCAGGATAATATCGATTCTTGGTTTCACCATCAATACTACCCCAAGCAGCTCTATCTCATTTCAAATTTTCCATTATCTTGAAGACACGTGCTCACGCACTGACCCTCCCTCTGGCACAGAAGAAGTCCATAATCTTCCTCATTGCCTCAAACCTCGCAGACCTGTCTGACTCACCAAAAAAGCTCATTGAGACTCAACATCATCTCTAAGTAGCAGTAGGCAATACCTTGTGCTGCGGTTGCAATACATTTTTGGTCATGAGAGGCCAAGTATATAGCATACAAAGCCAATCTCAATTTGCCTTTATGCCACTATTCTGATTCAGGACCTCCCCTTTCCCTCTTGGTGTATGATACTATCAGTGCCTAGGGCCGCCGGAGCAGGAGTAGTGAGCACAAATTTGATACTCTTTCAGCGACAAGGATAATATTTAGATTTCGTTTCCAGTCCATATAATTTGGACCGGTCAATTTGTTTTGAGTAAGAATAGTCATAAGTGGATTGAACGACATGTTGACGGCTGAAATAAATAAAATATGCAAACATATAAGTATAAGCAATTTATTTACATTTACATGAAAGCATAATAACGTTGAAAAACCTCAAAATATTGAAATTATGCATTTCTCGACAGCTCAATAAATGAATATGCAAGCCATGTTAGGATGGACGTTTACACATGCATTTATTAAATAGACACCCACCTCTAATTTCATTATCTCATCATCAACTTATCTTTATGACGAATGAAATTAATTGTCGATCTTTTAAAATGTAAATGGCCTAAATAAAAACAGGGACACCGTTTGGGGGTTATGTTAA
>JAOANR010000006.1:44237776-44520033 GCA_030278955.1 Hygrophila difformis | reverse complement strand
ATTCAGGGACGTACTTTGACTTAAAGTTTAAACATAGTTATACAAGTTAAAATGAGCCAAGTTGGATCTTGTTAGATTCATCTTGTCGTTTAGTTTTTTATATATCAAAATTTTAGAATTTTTACTTATACAGATCTTGAGTTATTAGTAGTTTAAAATATGCATTGGATTGCATGAAAAAAGGGACAAAAAATTACTAACTCACCAATTTAGATTTTTTTGGAAAGAAAACGGACTATTTTGGCAAAAACCCTTGCCACATCAGTTAGTGCAGAATTAGTGATCGATGGGCCGATTGGAACATAATTAAGCAATGTAGCGGATCAGTTGGGCACAAAAATTAAAAAAAGACGGATTTGGATTTTTTCTAAAAAAAAGACCAATTTTTCATTTTTTTTCCTCAGATTAATAATAAATATATTAAAATTTCAAACCACTCTCATTAATAATTCCAATCCAACCTACAACCACACATCACTAAATCACACTGAAATAAATAAATTAAAATTGTAAACTCATTATAATCACAATATATAAATTCTTAAGTTACCTTTATTTAAACACTAATATATCACTTCATTTATTCCTAGCTATCCCTACATCAAGTACCGTGTCCGAAAATATTGGGATACTAATAAAAAATACGTTTCTTTTTTACTTTATAATTTATTTGAATTTGTATTTGTTTTACTTATTTAATAATATATTTAATATTTATTTTATTTTTTATGTTACTCCCTCCGTCCCATTAATAGTGTCTCAAAATTTTTAGGCAAGGTACGGGTAGGGATGCCGACTTTACCCATCGGGCCGGGTAAACCGTCGGGTAATCGTGTCTTGATTATGGATAGGATATACATTATCGGGTCGGGTCGGGTATTGCCCGAAACCAAATTAAATAATATCGAGTATGGGTAGGGTATGAAATTTATACATGACCCGATTACACGACCCGATTATATAATACTTCTTCCCCTATTTTTTTTATATAAAAAAAAAATTTTGCCCCCATTTGGGTTTCGGCTACTATCCACATACACACTTTAACTTAAATTTTTATCGTAGTTATACAGTTAAAATATAACAAAGTGAGATCTTCTTAGATTCGTCTCGTCTTGTAGTTTTTAAATCTCGAACTTTTAGAATTTTTACTTGTACCGAACTTGAGTTATTAATATATAACATATACATATAAATATATTATACTCCCTCCGTCTCAATAGGATTGCGGAAATCCATTTACCCTTGGGTAATCCGTATACCACAATTATATCCGATTCTTTATTTTTATGTAATATAGGATAGGGTAAAGGTAATTAAGATTTTGGCTAATGAGTATGTCGTCAATCCATACACGATGCGATTGAAGCTTTTAGGGACCAAACCTGCTACATAACTCTCAACTCTCTTTGAACTATAATTCTCATAGGATTGTTCAAGAGCATGCCTAATTTGCCTACCGAAGCGCACGGTATCAAGCTTGCAGTATTTATTTTTAATTGTCGGGATCGTTCTCTGGAGAGTAACACGATAGAAGTGCGTTAATAACATTCTAAATCTTAGAACACCAAAACTTCCTCTGGTTTATGATGGAGTAGTGATTATTTCTAATGAATAAGTGCTTAGAAATAACTTCATAAAAGCTACAAGAAAAATATAAGAAAGTAGTATGTAAAAGTAAAAATGAATGAAATGAATGCATTTATAGATTCATGAGTCAAAAGATATTATGGACTTAATGACAATCAAACAAAATAAGACTAAGATAGAGCAGTCATACTTCAATGAAATATAGAAAAATGGAAACTCAGTGAGTCAAAATGAATCCTCTAAACAGGTTAACCGAATCTTCATATATTTGATCATTTTCCCAAGACGAGTACTAGTGATCCAGTGTTATGACATTTTAAGCACTGAAATCATGGGATACTATTATTAAGAAATGATCGGTCAGACTCATTTCTTAGCAATAGATTTTAGAATTATCACTTAATCTGTCTCTTTCAAATTCAGATTAAGCCATTGAAAACTCAAGGTCACATCTAAATCATCATGCATTAGTCTGAACTTGAAGTTGTCCTCTTATTACTTTAACGATCGAAAAATATCTTAAGCTCCTGTCTTGGATGTCCTCTACAAGAAATGAAAAGCTAGATTTAATCTATCATCCAAGGGTTGCTTGTGATACCCCGTAATAAAGTAGTTGCATTATTTTAGTTTGGCTCGGCAATATGTATCCCAAATAAATTTTTGAACTACGTTATGGCTTGATCCCTTCACCGGGTACGTAGGCAGCTTAGAAGTTTTAATTCTAAGTTCAGTCACAAAATAATAAAACAAACAAAAAGACTTTGGCACGAGAAAAGCCGAAACACAACTTCGTGGACGAAGTTGATTCTTAAGGAGGGTAGACTGTAATACCCGAGAATTTTCCAACATAAAATAAATACAATAAATAAATAAGTTCAGCAAATAAAGAAGTAAATGTAGATGAAATGAGAAATGGAAATTAAATTTAAAAGGAATCAAAGTTTCGAGAACCCGGGAAGCCGAAGACAATTTAATCGAATAAATGGTTACACGGAAACCCAACACCGATGGACTCAATAACTCGAGTCCAAATGTAAATTTAGATCCGAATAAAATTAAGATAGGAAATCGGAGCCCGAAAATATCCCGGAAATCCGAATCCGAGAGCATAGAGAGATAGAAGTCCGAAAGAGAGGAGGAAAAGCCCGACGGATCGCACGACCCGGCCCAGACCGCAGCCTGGACCGAGGCCGCGCGGTGGCCGCGCGCCCATAAGGGGATGACCGCGCCACGAGCGCGCCGGCAGAGCAGTTGCGGCGTTCCGCGATTTTCTCGCCCGAACGTGGATTTTTCGACTTCGGTTGAACATCTTTCGACTCAAGACCCTTAGGGTCAGATCTTGGACGCCCTAGGTCTTAGCTATCTATAAATAAACCCCCTTGGAAGCCCGAACACTTTTACAAAACCTACAACTCTCTCTATACATTCGAAACCCTAATTCCGGAGTCGTCGGAGGCACGAAACCAAGGCGAATACTGGTTGGACGAAAATTCTGAGATCTCCAGCGTCGTGAGCGTAGAACCCGACGAACGGAGAGGAGAAACGGCGGACTGGAAGCCACGCCTTCGAAATAGACGATCCCGGACGTTCACAACTCTGTAAGTTAACCTTACTATGGTTTTGGGCGAATTAAAATACACCTAATCTAAAGATTTAAATCAAGAACTTAAAAAATTTGTCAAACGAAATCTTTAACGGCGCAACATTTTTGCATGATTTTTCGAACCCTTAAACCTGTTCAAACGAGAAAACTTAAAACACAAAAAACGTTCCTAAGATGTAGATCTAGCTTCTGTAAAAATTTCATAATTTTTCATCGTGTTTTGATATCCAAAAACGACCGCGAACAGACCTGCCTTTGGTTTAGATCTTGAAACGGGGGTAGATTCTTGGTCCGAACTTGAGGGTGATTTTTGACTTAGATCTAGACCGATTCAGGATTGCTGCTAAACATAAGAATTGTAGATCTATGCGTTAAGAACACCTCCGTAAAATTTCAGAATTTTTCGTGAAGATTTGATATATGAAATCCACCCGAAATCGAACTGCTAGGATGTGGATCTTGAAATTCTTGACGGAACTTAGGTCAGAACTTGATGACGTTTTTGACTAGGGTTCTAGGTTGATTTAGATCTTTTGCCGAACATGAAAGTTGTAGATAAACGTCTTAAGATGGTCGCTGTAAAATTTCATTAAATTTGGAGTTGATTTGCTATGG
Organism: Hygrophila difformis; assembly: GCA_030278955.1. NCBI lineage: Eukaryota > Viridiplantae > Streptophyta > Magnoliopsida > Lamiales > Acanthaceae > Hygrophila > Hygrophila difformis. The sequence goes on along the minus strand of JAOANR010000006.1, from coordinate 44,516,225 downwards.
TAGAACTCGATATCTTAAACTGTGGTATGTAAAATTCGGACAGATTTGTGTTCTGCGAAAATTGATGTTTTTGACATGTTTCGGTATCTCGGGTGGAAAAGTTTAAAACACAAAAGTTGTTCATCTCGACGGTTCCGAGTCAGTAGTGAAATTTCAGAATTTTTGGAATTAAATCTCAATTTAGACGAATTTTAGAGTAAACAGTGGTTTACCGGAAGTCAAATCTTGAAATCTTTTTGAAACATGAAATTAGCCTTTAAGGTTTAAATGCTGGGGGATTCCTTTGAATTAAAATACACATGAAATACGATGCTTGCCGAAAGGCAATTGAGATATAATGCTTGCCGAGAGGCAATTGAGATATAATGCTTGCCGAAAGACAATTGAGATATAATGCTTGCCGAAAGGCAATTGAAATATAATGCTTGCCGAAAGGCAATTGAAATATAATGCTTGCCGAAAGGCAATTGAGATATAATGCTTGCCGAAAGGCAATTGATAAATAAAGCTTGCCGAATGGCAATTGAGATATAAACTTGAAACATGAGACATGAGATATGAAACTAGGAGACTCGAAAATTGTTCCTTTTAGATTATACTTTTAAATTATGTCCTACCGTTACATTACTTTGCAAGTTATATTTATGAGCTTATGAAATCTCTATCTTTTAAATTATGCCATTTAATTATTGTTAGATAAATAAATTAAATGATGCGGTGTTGTGTACATGTTTTCTCAAATCTAAATAACGGCTTTGAAACCCCTTAATCATGTTTGTGTTAACTTACTCAGCAAGTTTTTGCTGACCAAACCATTTTTTTTCCTTTTTCTTTCAGAGTTGAGAATTATGCATCGTCATATGCATACATGGGAATTTTGGGAAGATATATTATTTGAAATTATTGTATTAGACTAGATCTTGCATGAACGGGCCTGTTTAACCCGTATTCTGGCCGTGTTGGCTATATTTAATTTCCGCTGCATTATACATATGTAATTATTGTTTTCTGCTGCAACTTTGATGTATTATTTTTAAATTATATATGAATGGGCTGTTTGAATATTTTTAAATTCTGAAAAAACCATAGCCTTGCATCTCTTTAGTGAGCTCGGAGAAACCGTGTCTTGCTAGAGAGGTGTGGCGGTGACATCCCGACCTGGGTGACCAAAAACCGGGGTGTTACAAGTTGGTATCAGAGCCCAGAATATTTTAAAGCTATTTATTTGAAAGAAAATATCTGATACCAAAGTTGGTATTAGAGCCCAGACTATTTTAAAGCTATTTATTTTAAAGCAAATATCTGATACCAAGTTAGTATCAGAGCCCAGACTATTTTAAAGCTATTTATTTGAAAGAAAATATCTGATATCAAAGTTGGTATCAGAGCCCGGCTACTTTTAAACTATTATTTTTAAACCATTATTATTTTTAAACTACTATTAATATTTCGACTATTATTTTAAATTTTAAAGTATTATTTCCATGGAGAAATTTTTATTTTAAAACCCATGGAAAAAAAAATATATAGTGCATTAAATTATTTTTAGGGGGAAATCATCATTTGCATTTGCATATTGCATCTCCTTTGTTTAAAGAACTTAGAATCTTGGCGAATTCTAACGTAGAATCTTGGCGAATTCTAACTTAGAATCTTGGCGAAGTTTAACCTAGAATCTCGGCGAATATTAACTTAGATCTTTTGCTTGCACTAGATGACTTAGACGCTAGACATCAAATTAGAAACGCTCACTAGAGACTGATCTTGCCTTAGTTCTAGATCGCGTTCATCTAAGCGTACGCCTAAGCATAACAAATCTCGGCTTTAGCCATTCCTATCCTGGTACGAACTAGAAAACTTCCTCATGTGGAACAATAAGAAAATCAAGTTTTATTAAAACACTCTTTATTCCAAAAATCTTGTTTGGATTTCCAAACAACAAATCCGAAAATTTGAAATTAGAAATTTACGAAACGTCTTGTTCGAGCAATCTATCTAAACCAAGATAAACTAATCTATACACGTTATAACAGAAAATGGCGCCTAGGAGGAAACCAAGGAAGGTGAGTCCAAACGGCACTGACGCTAACCTTTCCAACACGCCCAACAACAATGAAAGTCCTCAGAACCTAGGAGAGCAAGTGCCTCAAGCCCAATAATATGGAAGCACGTTTAAAAACGATAGAGGTATTCCTAGTAGCATTAGGAAATGCGGAGGTGCATAGGACACCTGCAGCAGTACCTCCGCCCGTAGCTCAAACCAACTATCTAGCGTTGGTGAATCCCTATCAACCACCACGTTATGATGGGCAGGAGGATCCCGCCAAACTAGAGGGGTGGATCCGTACATTTGATAAGCTCTTGGATGCTATCAAATGTCCTGATGAGGCAAAGACACGAGTAGCAACCTACTACTTAGGAGGCGAAGTCGATGAGTGGTGGCAAGACCTCCAGAGGAATTTAGAGGAAGCTGAAGAAGCTTATTCATGGACTAAACTTAAGGAGGATCTAAGGGACCGATTCTACCCCATGAGCACCAAGGCGGCAATGTACGAAGAGTTTTTATCACTGAAGCAAGAGGGACGGACGGTGCAGGAGTATTACACCCGGTTTAAGGAATTGGTACGATTTTCTACGAGGATAGTACCAACTGACTCTGACAAGGCTCAGAAATTCGAGATGGGTTTGAACCTTAATATCCGGGAGATACTTGCAGTAGGACAATTCACGAACCTGCAGACGGTTTATGATCGTGCGGTAGCGGTTGCACGAGTCCAAGGACTGAAACGGAAACCGGTAGATGAGGCTAAACAAGGACCACAAGGAGAATACAAGGTGGATAAGGACCATTTCGATGGAAACTCGAAAGGGCAACATCAAAGTGACAATGGGGGGAAAAAGGGGATAGTCTTCAACCATGGTGACTATGCGTCACCATGTCCAAAGTGTGGTAAACCGCATTATGCGAGAGGATGCCCTCAGCCTGGAGCATGCCTTCGATGTGGTCGACATGGTCATCAGCTGCGTGATTGCCGGACACGGAAAGAGAACATCGACAAGAGAGAGGATGTGACTACTCGACCTAAGCAACCACGAAACCCAGACGGTCAAGGTGGCAACAACCAAGGGCACCAATACCCTCAGAATAAAGACCAAAACCCGAAACCTCTTGAGAGTACTGAATAGGCAGTTATGGGGACATAACTGGAGTCCTAAGGGGGAGAGGATGTGATACCCCGTAATAAAGTAGTTGCATTATTTTAGTTTGGCTCGGCAATATGTATCCCAAATAAATTTTTGAACTACGTTATGGCTTGATCCCTTCACCGGGTATGTAAGCAGCTTAGAAGTTTTAATTATAAGTTCAGTCACAAAATAATAAAACAAACAAAAAGACTTTGGCACGAGAAAAGCCGAAACACAACTTCGAGGACAAAGTTAATTCTTAAGGAGGGTAGACTGTAATACCCGAGAATTTTCCAACATAAAATAAATACAATAAATAAAATAAATACAATAAATAAATAAGTTCAGCAAATAAAGAAGTAAATGTAGAGGAAATGAGAAATGGAAATTAAATTGAAAAGGAATCAAAGTTTCGAGAACCCGGGAAGCCGAATACAATTTAATCAAATAAATGGTTACACGGAAACCCAACACCGATGGACTCAATAACTCGAGTCCAAATGTAAATTTAGATCCGAATAAAATTAAGATAGGAAATCGGAGCCCAAAAATAACCCGGAAATCCGAATCCGAGAGCATAGAGGGATAGAAGTCCGAAAGAGAGGAGGAAACGCCCGACGGATCGCACAACCCGGCCCTGACTGCAGCCTGGACCGAGGCCGCGCGGTGGCCGCGCGCCCATAAGGGGATGACCGCGCCACGAGCGCACCGGCAGAGCAGTTGCGGCGTTCCGCGATTTTCTCGTCCGAACGCGGATTTTTCGACTTCGGTTGAACATCTTTCGACTCAAGACCTTTAGGGTCAGATCTTGGATGCCCTAGGTCTTAGCTATCTATAAATTAACCCCCTTGGAATCCCGAACACTTTTACATTCAAAACCCTAATTCCGGAGTCGTCGGAGGCACGAAACCAAGGCGAATACTGGTTGGACAAAAATTCTGAGATCTCCAGCGTCGTGAGCATAGAACCCGACGAACGGAGAGGAGAAACGGCGGACTGGAAGCCACGCCTTCGAAATAGACGATCCCGGACGTTCACAACTCTGTAAGTTAACCTTACTATGGTTTTGGGCGAATTAAAATACACCTAATCTAAAGATTTAAATCAAGAACTTAAAAAATTTGTCAAACGAAATCTTTAACGGCGCAACGTTTTTGCATGATTTTTCGAACCCTTAAACCTGTTCAAACGAGAAAACTTAAAACACAAAAAACGTTCCTAAGACGTAGATCTAGATTCTGTCAAAATTTCATAATTTTTCCTCGTGTTTTGATATCCGAAAACGACCGCGAACAGACCTGCCTTTGGTTTAGATCTTGAAACGGGGGTAGATTCTTGGTCCGAACTTGAGGGTGATTTTTGACTTAGATCTAGACCGATTCAGGATTGGTGCTAAACATAAGAATTGTAGATCTATACGTTAAAAACACCTCCGTAAAATTTTAGAATTTTTTGTGATGATTTGTTATATGAAATCCACCTGAAATCGAACTGCTAGGATGTGGATCTTGAAATTCTTGACGGAACTTAGGTCAGAACTTGACGATGTTTTTAACTAGGGTTCTAGGCTGATTTAGATCTTTTGCCGAACATGAAAGTTGTAGATAAACGTCTTAAGATGGTCGCTGTAAAATTTCATTAAATTTGGAGTTGATTTGCTATGGTAGAACTCGATATCTTTAAACTGTGGTATGTAAAATTCGGACAGATTTGTGTTTCTGCGAAAATTGATGTTTTTGACATGTTCCGGTATCTCGGGTCGGAAACGTTAAAACACGAAAGTTGTTCATCTCGACGGTTCCGAGTCAGTAGTGAAATTTCGGAATTTTTGGAATTAAATCTGAATTTAGACGAATTTTAGAGTAAACAGTGGTTTACCGGAAGTCAAATCTTGAAAACTTGTTGAAACATGAAATTAGCCTTTAAGGCTTAAATGATGGGGGATTCCTTTGAATTAAAATACACATGAAATACGATGCTTGCTGAAAGGCAATTGAGATATAATGCTTGCCGAGAGGCAATTGAGATATAATGCTTGCCGAAAGGCAATTGAGATATAATGCTTGTCGAAAAGCAATTGAAATATAATGCTTGCCGAAAGGCAATTGAAATATAATGCTTGCCGAAAGGCAATTGAGATATAATGCTTGCCGAAAAGCAATTGATAAATAAAGCTTGCCGAATGGCAATTGAGATATAAACTTGAAACATGAGACATGAGATATGAAACTAGGAGACTCGAAAATTGTTCCTTTTAGATTATGCTTTTAAATTATGTCCTACCGTTACATTACTTTGCAAGTTATATTTATGAGCTTATGAAATCTCTATCTTTTAAATTATGCCATTTAATTATTGTTAGATAAATAAATTAAATGATGCGGTGTTGTGTACATGTTTTCTCAAATCTAAATAACGGCTTTGAAACCCCTTAATCATGTTTGTGTTAACTTACTCAGCAAGTTTTTGCTGACCAAACCATATTTTTTTTCCTTTTTCTTTCAGAGTTGAGAATTATGCATCGTCATATGCATACATGGGAATTTTGGGAAGATATATTATTTGAAATTATTGTATTAGACTAGATCTTGCATGAACGGGCCTGTTTAACCCGTATTCTGGCCGTGTTGGCTATATTTAATTTCCGCTGCATTATACATATGTAATTATTGTTTTCCGCTGCAACTTTGATGTATTATTTTTAAATTATATATGAATGGGCTGTTTGAATATTTTTAAATTCTGAAAAAACCATAGCCTTGCATCTCTTTAGTGAGCTCGGAGAAACCGTGTCTTGCTAGAGAGGTGTGGCGGTGACATCCCGACCTGGGTGACCAAAAACTGGGGTGTTACATTGCTCAAGATTCAAACTTATCAAAGTAATTCCTTCAAGTAATTGTAAGAAATAATAGTCCTGTAAGTATATCAAGATGAATTTGCTAATCAAAGTCCTTGACTTATCTGGACTACTCAGCTTCATACAGATGTTTTAGCATGAGATTTCTATGTAAATAAATCCAAATACCCATGACTTAACTCAGGATTAATGAAAATGAGCATGTTGCCTAACATCCTACCCATAGCGAATGAATAGGATATCATAGGGCTATAGACCCTGGAGGTTAGCTCTTCCAAATCCTCATTAATTATTGGGACAAAAGATGGTTTTTGAAACATCTTTCCCTTTTAACGACAGGTACTAATTGTCCAACTAAAGAACAAGTTTGTTCTTAATCATACTGAGTAAAAGATGTTCGAGAACACTATATCATCATCTTCCTCAGTGTGTTTCAGGAATTAATGATGAGAAATGTAGATATAAAATGTGAGTTTATATTAAGAAGTAAGGATACTCATCTTAGTCTGGGAAATATCCCAAAATATCATAAGTAAAAGTAGTAATATATGTATAAAGAAACGATGAGGGTTCTGAATCCTCTTAAGCAAAATGCTAGGGTGCTCCCAGAATATAGATTGGGATAGACAGAATTAGGAAATCACTTTCCTATGAAAAAGATTTAAGCAATAATTATGCAAAATAAGTGTCCAAGACAGCTTGCAGTAACTGTCTTGGGTTTCAAACTATGAACACTCTAATTTTCCGCGCGCTATATCTGTACATCGTGGAGGGAGCTATTATTCATAAAATGTTCCTCAGATTTGGATAATACAGGGAATCAAATTCCTCGCATTGATATCTGTCATAGGGGATTTATATGTATACTAAAGAAAACTTTGGCTTCCTTAAGATAAGGAACCAATTCTTACGCTATAACATAATAAACCCTCGCTTTGTTCAAGTGAACATTGCGAGAGTTCTAAAATAACAATTTTGAAAGTAATGGGTTAGTGCAATCATTCCTCGCGTCATTCTTGTGATAGAATGTAGCGAGAATTAATTCCTTATATGAAGGAAAATACTGAGTTTAACCAAATTTACAATTCTGCCTCGCAACATTCCTTTAGAATAATGCGAGATGTAAAATCAAAAACCTTGGTTAGGTAGTAATTCAGAGTTTTTAGTTCTCAAAGATTGTCACACTATGCTTAACACTGCGTGGGTCTTTAAAAACTTAGAAAGATTCTAAACATCAATTCTTGAAGATTGCCATGGAAATTAACATCAAAGTATACTAACAGCTGCTAATTCATTGATTACACCATTCTGCATGAACAATACCTAACTCGAAATAATACTCAGGTTTTCTGATAATTTTACAAACAGAAAAGGTTTGAGATATAGAAACAAAAAATGATCTGTAAGTTGAAAAAGACAAAATCCCTGAGGAATTCAAAACCAATGTTCTATCGAGGATTATATCATCCGCACAAGGAATTAGTGACTTTCGAATAGTGGATTCTTAACAGGATTTCAGAATTCGAAGCTAAAGATTAATTCAACTCTGAAATTCCTAAATTTCACCATAAATTCCCCTGAAATCAACCATTACTCTACCAAATTCAGCTGTATTCATACAAAGATTGCAATCCAAAAGACAAAAATACATGATTTAACAATTGATCTTCCTTCATATATCATAAATTGCGAAAAGAATTGCAAACGAATACACCTGGAGATCTGATTAACATCAGAATAATGTGAATTCGATGAATGTAGTCTGAGAAAAACAAAATGGCGATCGGCGATATGGCGGAACAGGATCATTCTGAATGCGTCTTTCTCTCCAAGATATTCTAATTCTTATCTACTGAACAACAATCGAACTAATCTAAAACGAAATCGAACTAATCTAATACAAATTCGAAACTCAAATCTAAAGAACATAAAACGGAAATTTGCAGTATTCAAAACCCTAGCTACCCTACCTATGAAAACTTTAAAATGAACGGGAGAAACTGAGATATTCTGAAGTCCTCCGGCTACTTCGAGCTGATCTCCCCAGGGATCTATTTATAGATGTAACGAAATAACTGCCTCATGGCTGCGGTGATAACTGCTCGCACTTCAGATTAACTCTTGCCTCGCGCCTTGCTCCGTTCCATCAAAGCGTGGCTTCTTGTGACGTTACTTCTCTTGTCAAGGCGAGAATATCTCAGACTTCTTTGAATGAACTTCTTCTCTCCATAACTCTTCCAGCTTCTCAGCTCGCATAAACTCTCTTCTCATGCGATGTCAACTGACTATCGCATAGACTTTTCAGACTTTACATATTTTCCTTGAACTTGTCCAGATTTCAGCCTTAAAGTCCTTGGGATATTTCTTTTCTTAACTCGCGATGCTTATTCTGCCTCTCACAGCTTGTTTCCTGCTCAATTAACAAAGCGAGGATGAGTTCAAATAAAGACACAGCGTGGAACACTTATGTTAAAATCTTCAACTTTCAGGCTATTTCTTCGCAATTTCCAACTATCTCGTGATCTTAATTTTTTTTCAAAATATTCGCACAACCTCTCCAATTATTCATTAAAAATCTACGAAAACATGATCAGAAACCTTTCATCAAGACACTAAATTGGACGAAAATGACAGTCATAAGTGACTGTCATCAGCGATCCGTTTAGATCTATATGTGAGAGGATAGATAGCATTTATTGTAGGAGAATATTAGTGTTTAAAATAAGAATAAATTATGAATTTTTATGTGATTAGTTGTAACTGGTATAAATTTTTATTGGTTTATTTATATGTGATGTGATATTTTTAAGTTCAAAATTATTAATGATAGTGAGTTTTAAATTTTAGTATATTTATTGTTGAATGTGATGTGATGGTATATGTTTGGCGATTAATATTTAACTATTTCTTAAAATGGAAATGAAACAAAAATGTTGGAACGGAAAAAAGAAAAAAAAAGTGAGACATAAGTAATGGCATGGAATGAGTACTATTTATTTTAATTACATAAAATAAAAAATAATTGAAAAAAAACTAAAATAGGCCTCAGAAGAAGTCATTTCCACTTTTAGGCCATATCGCGTAAGCGCGTGCACTTCACACGGTCCGAATTCCGACCAAATGATCTAAATTCGGGCCCGATATTTTTCTAATGTCCCATTTTCCTACATCAAAATATGGTGACCCATAACTGAAAGGACATCCACATGACCTATTTTAGTTATTATTTTTCATATGTATATATATATATTATCACTTAAGCAATTAATTAGGTAGGTGTGGTAGGACGTTTGGCAGTTCCATCTCAAGTGGGAGCCATGGCTTACAAGAATCCAAGCATATTCCACTTGTTACTTCAATTTGCACATTTGCATATGACTTTATCAATTTGTAGTTGCCCATAAAATTATTTGAGAGCGTAATTGTGACATTACATTTAATTAAATTCATAGTCTTTAAAAAAAAAAAAAAAAAAAAAAAAAAACTAAGTTCCTCTCTCCTCTTGTTATCTTCAGCTGTACGTACATGCAATACATATGGATATTTTATTTTCTTTTTTTAGTTCAAATCGTCGAATAATTATCAATACAGGCCATTAAAATACCCCTTCATCCAAAAAACAATAGCGTGTCCTTGTGATAATTTATTTAAATAATTGATTAAGGTTGTGACAAAAAAACTAGGGAAAAATGCCAAAATGGTACCGCAACCATGCTTATTTTTTAAGTTTGTGAATAATTTTGGAGCTTCTACTTCGGCGCCATAGCTTTGGTAATGGTCTCCAAAATGGTGTCATCGAGCTTTAATTACCCCAATTTGCCGACGTATAATGAGAATAGTGTAAATAATCCATTTAGTTGTCTCATGTAGGTGTCACGTAGCCATTAACTGGGTTTAACGTACACAAGTGGATACTAAATGACACCTACGTGGCATAATTAAATTAATTATTTATAGTGACATCATGACACGTCATCAAATGCGGGTGATTATGGCCCAATTGGACCAATTTAGAGACTATTAGCAAAGTTGTGACATCAAAAACAACTCCAAAATTATGGTACCAAATTGGAAAATGGGTAAAGTTACGGTACCATTTTGACATTTTTTTCCAAAAAACTACAATAGAGTACTTTAATTTTCAATGTTCTGTATTGATAATTATATCCTTCTGATTTTTAACCATATTTCAATAATATATATTTATAGTAGTAGAAAATCAATTGAGAGGGTTATGGTAGCTTGTTTTAATAATAATCTCACAAAAGAAATTGGAGTACTTTGATCTGATTGGGAGGACTGGGAGTGGGAGTGGGAGTGTAGATTTTATAAATTATGATTCAATCACATGTCAAAATTGTCTCTCAAATAATTGTCTCCCGCCCTCTCACAAATGGACCATCGGAGGAGGAAATTAAACCATATATGCAAATTGACGAAACAACTTGATGCATTTATTTTGCTACTTTTGTGAATGGTTTTTCGGGTTTAATCAAGTTGTTGAGATATTTTTTTGGGTTGGGTCGGCTAGGTGATGGATGAGTCCATTTATGTGTCTGTTCATCTATGTATTACATCTGTAATTCCGAAGACACTTAAATATTAACAATGCACAATCGAATTTAAAGCATTTAAAACAAAAGGAGAAAACACATCACCCAATTCGGCCACAACCTACATGTGAAGAATACCAATTCAGAAGCGTTCCACCATGTTCAAACATCGGATCACATCTAGAACATTATTAAACATTAATCAGTCATCGCTCCAATCTCTTAGTGGAATTTCTATTAAAATCATACTAGATTAGATGAATCATATCAAATCATCGCCATTTCGATCATACCAGCTCAACTATATTAAGACAAAACCATATAAACAATATTTAGATTATAAAACAACATTAAAACTAAAATGAAGACCGGTACAATTGAAATAATGTATAACTAGAGAGAGTTAATAATTTTTTTAGGCCACCACCACAAGAGTCTAATTCACTTTGGGCCACGATAGATTGAATATCCGGTTTTAGACCACCAATAGGAATCTGGAGCCGTTTTTTGGGCCAAATTGACCAAGTCAACGCCATAATGGGTCACGTGTGTATCACTCTCCATTCACTCTCCACGCACACTCCACGCGATTAGGGGTGTCAATTTTACGTTTCGGGTCATGTTAATGTTGTGTTTGGGTCAGGTTGGTCGGGTCGTGTTTCAGGTTTCACAGGTTCGGATCGTGTTCGTGTCAGGTGTTAATAAGGGTATAACACAAATCTGTAATCCTGAACACGACACGAAACCCGAAATGAACTTGAAATACCAAACCCAAAAAAGATCTGAAAATTTTTAGGTCGAATTTCGGATTAGAGAAACAAAAAATGACTAAATCCAAAAACTCCAAAACTGCATCGGATTCGTGTCGGTCGGGTTCGTGTTTTTGGGTCGTGTCCAAAATTGACACCCCTACACGCGATGACTTGGAAATGATCTTCTTCTGGTGGCCTATTTTGAATTTTTTTCCAATTAATAAATAATACTTCCTCCGTCGGATTATTTATGTCTTACTGTTTTTTTGTCAGTCCCAATATTTTTGTCTCATTTTCATTATAGGAAATAATTAAATTGTTATTACTTTTTCGGAGTAACGCTTAATCCTCTAGACAGTGCTTTCAAGTTGGAAAGCGGGATGAGGACTATTCCAAAGAATGCTAGAATTTAGAGCATCGCAAAAAATAAACAAAAGAAATGCGAAAAGCATCAAAGAAAAGTAAAATATTGAAAAGTAAAATAGACATTGTATAAAATGTTAGGTGTTGTTGGAACCCTTTTTACAGTATTGAATCTACCTATTTATACAAATAAAGGTACCCTTCTACGAAAAGGCACCTTCTGGGAAAAGTCGCAACCTAACGGACACTAGTCTTCTCCCATTTTTATTCAACTATGGCGTGGATAAGCTTTCTACGAGGATAAGGGCGCTCCTTTGCACGGGATGACATCATCTTGAAGCGGTCTGGAATCGCCTTCCTCGGCTCGTGGTGCTCGGGCTCACTATCTTCGGGTTGCGCCTTTATTTAGGTAGGTGGCCTTCTCGGCACGACTTCCTCGGGCTCCATGGACTGGTCCTGGGTTGTCTTTCTCCATCCAAGCCTAGTTATTGGGCCCTATGTGTGGTTTGGTCCTAAAATCATATTGGGCTTTATTAACACATTTTTTATGTGTTAACAGATTGCCCCCATTTTTCTGCAAAGATGGGCCGAACATTTCGCCCCCTTTTGCTGAAAAGGTAGTTTCCTAGATAAGAGATTTTACATACGGGCGCCAAAAAAAGAAATCGTGAAGATTTAGTTTAAAAAATGTTCCTTTTGATGCTTGTTCGTATACCCGGATTTTCCTTATCTCGTCGTTTCTTCTCTCCCCTGAAACCCTAGGACTTTGTGATTCCTTTACTATCAGGATGTTGATCCCTCCAGCAGATGACCCTTCTTTTGCCCATATCGAGCGTCCTGTGCAGTCATCCAGAGTGATTTTTGCAGTAGGCCCTCTAGACATGCTGCTGAATGCATCCTCCGAGGCAGTACAAATTCTCCGCCATTTCTTTCGCACTCAAGAACAGGCAGGGGTCACCGCCGGTAGTTATTTGGCTGAAGGAGAGTCTGCCTTGGTGGGTTCCCCTAATGTTAGGGTAGAACTAATCGTACTAATCTCATGTTTGGTTGGAACAACGCCAGCAGATGTCGATCAATAGCCAATTTGGGGGAAAATTAACACTTTAGTGCTTTAAGTTTCAAAATTTACCAAAATGGCCCTCTTCATTTCAATTCGAAAAATTGGTTCCTTAAGTTTGATGTTTTCTCCAATTTGGTCCTTTCTGCATAATAAACCTAATTAATATGTAATGAAAATAATTAAATCATAAATATTGGTTCCACAACCCTTAATTAAATGGACCAACCCACAACACATTTATCAAAATCCATTTTATTAAAAAAAAACTTTTTCTTCAAATAAAATTACCTTTTATTAAAAATGAATTTTATTCAAACAAAATAATCATTTATCAAAAATCTACAACCTTAATTAAATGGATCAACAAACCACATATTTATCAAAATCCATTTTATAAAAAAAATACTCCCTCCTTTTTTTTTAAATGTTACGTTTTGACTTTTTTACTGTTTATTGTAGCACTTTAAACTCTATTTTTGTTATAGTTATAGAAGACAAAATATAGCCAAGTGGGATCTTGTTGGATTGGTCTCATCTTGTAGTTTTTAAATATCAATTTTCACTACAAGAAAAACAGCCTTTACCGACCGCACATTGCGGTCGGTAACACCATCATACGGGTCGGCTGAAGGGGTTCCCGACCGCACTCCCGACCGCAGAGGTTTGTCGGGAGTGACTTCGTCGACAACTTGCCGTCGACCGCTTATTTCGTAGTCGGTAACGTTCCCGACTCACCTACCGACCGACAATGCGGTCGGTAGCTGTTGCCGACCGCCTTGCAGACCGTATCTGCGGTCGGCAACTTCCGTCAAAAAAAAGTAAAAAAAAAGCTCCCGACCCACCTGCCGACCGCATATGCGGTCGGCAACCTCCCATATGGCCAACAGGCCATCCTGTTTTCCAGGAAACCAACCTGTAACCAAAAATTCCAAATCCAAAAACACCAACACTACAAAACATCATGAAAACAATACCATAACACTAGAAAACATCCTCAAAACAACATAAAAAAGAAGTAATCCCGACATAACCTCAAAAAGACATAATTTAATAAAAAGCTACATGTTTTCATACTCCGTAAAGTATATGGAATATGAATCCACAAATCCATACTAAGTGTGTATCCAAAATACACATCACTCAAAAAAACAAGTGAATCCAAAATACAAATCACCCAACATCCATCTACAAATCCCAACCTCACTCAACATTCAATATCAAACAAGTCCAAATATGCAAACGTCCTCAATGTGCAGTAATATCACCTGCCATGCCAAAGCCACCCCCGACATCATCATCATCACCATCGTCCGGGGAAGGAGGTCTGCGTCCTTTCAATCTCTCCACGTCCTCCTGAATCGTCTGCTGCCTCTGGGACCATTCCTCCATAGTTGTCTTTAAAGCATCGAATTCGTCCCTTCTGACATTGTACATCCTTGACTCATCAGTGGTGTCATCCCCGTACGTGGTCGGAATAGCCTTAGCAAGTGAACCTACATGTATAAGGTGTCAATATATGCAAATTTCAAACATGATGAGGGTGAACGATTTAAATAAGGTCGATTGAGCGACATGTAGAAAAAAAGAAATGCACCCTTACCTAAACCATATATCGATTTGCGCCTATCACGCCCACCTGCTACATCGACGAAAAGCTGATTTGGATCAAATTCCCCCTGAGTATCCGGATCTTGGGTTAATGTCTCCACAATAGCATTGTAATCCTCCTGTTTAAAGTTAACAAACAATTTAGATACTATATATATACGAAACTTGTAGCAAGTTTTAAATGCATTTGAAAACTAATTCATAAGCAATATAATCATGCTGTCAAAACTTTCAAATACAATCAATATTTTACAGTAATGTGAGTTTCTATTATTGTACCTGGACCTCCTGATCCCGTGGAGTAATCCACTGCTCCTTTTCATGCTTCCTCGTATGTGTGTGTTCGTGCAGTTCCGGATAGTACACGGTCCGGGCATGTTCAGTTTCCTAAACAGTAAATATTTTTTTTTTGTTGTTAACAAGTAATAAATTATTTATATAAGTGCCTTATGTTTTTTTAAAAATATAGAAAGTTTATACCAGTGCATCGTGGGTTGCAAGATGTGTTCTGGAACCGGATGTATGAGTGGGGAGGGCCGGTGCATTTTCATCACCCCGTCGCCGATTCAATTTTCCTTTTGCTTGTTTCTTCTTGAAATCCTCTGAATCCCAAATTTCCTGCCATCTGGCAGCAACTGCAGCGTCAGATGGCATTGGCCTTTTGTGCTTCCTAATATCTAGAGTGTAGTCTTTGTACCTACAAGTTCATGAATGACTAACATATTAATATTTTTTGACTTATCAGATTGTAAATTTAGTCACAAACCAATACGAAAACTCCGAATAGAAAGACATACCGTGCAATGTTTTTCTTCTCCCACTCCTTCTTGACCGTTACTTCGAGCTGGGGATTCCAACGGGCAAACTTCTGCAATGCATACACAATTTTACTGTCATTTGTCGTACATTGAATAAGCTAATTTAATTGGACGATTTCAACGAACCTGAAATTCACCCCAGTAGAAATCCTTCGTTCCTTGTGAGACCTTCCCCCAACTAATCCCTTCCTTGTCAGTCTTCAAATTGTAACACTCCGTAATTTTCTTAACGACTTTGTTGGGGAAGTCAATTCTGTAGCAAGTAGTAATTCCAGTTTAGTAAAAAATTATTGAATATATGGTTAATCATTGCAATAATTAACTTACACTCCCTTCTTGTTCAGTCCAATCTCTATTCTGTTAGCTGGCCCCTGTTGTTCTGGCGCGTTGATGGCAATATTTCCAGCTCCTAACAAAGAAAAATTATGACATTACATTATATAGCTAAAAGATAAAGTAATCACATGCATACCTGGTACATGTGGTGGCGGTGTCTCTGGTACAGGCTCGTCCTGGTCGGGGGCATCATGTGGTGGCTCTTCCGACCCTGAAGCATCAACTACATGCAAAAGTTTAAAACACACCAAGATTAATATGATATTATGTTGTACAAAACCGAGTAAAAGCATACATGCTCCCTGTCGACGGTTCCGCTCCCGCCTTTCTCGCAGGAGTGCTAGAGTTTCAGCGCAAGTAAGTCTTCTTCGTGGCGTCCCCGTCTGGGAAGATCTACCATGTGGAGTGCTAGAAGACGAGCCACCCCCCTGAGCATCCATCTGCAAATATGAAGGCAAATTATGATACAACTGACTCGTAAATTGTTATAATAATATGATCTGTGCTAGAATTAAATTGTTCAGAGAAATACATATGATTATATAGATTCACATTTTAAATTTGGAAATCTTCATCTGAAGTCTCCTGTGAGGGATCATCAAGATCATCATCCTCCAACGCATCACTAACACTCATATCCAATGATGATGAAGACTCGTTGTCCTCATCTTGCTGTAAGTCTACATATTGCACCATATCGTCAGTTAATCGTTGTCGGGTTGATGTAATCATGGAAGTCTCAAGTCCAAGTTGATCTGCCAAATCAACCTGGAATGCTTCGGTCTGTTCCCCCGTTTTCACAGTAATTACACCCCTAGGTTTCACTTTTCATACAGCCACCCAATCACTCCCTCTAGAGGTGGACCTCATTGTCGGGAAAGGGACATAATACACTTGCTCTGCTTGATTCGCAAAGATGAAGGGTTCGTAAACGGGTAATGACTTTGTTTTGTTCACTTCAACAATTTTGTAGTTCTTGTGGGTTCGGGACCCAATTCCCTCGCGAGGATCAAACCATCTACATTTGAAGAAAGTAACATGTTTGATTGGCAATGCAGGATATTCTACGACAATAACCTCCTCTAGTATTCCGTAGTAATCTCCTGACAGACTAGTAATGCAAACTCCACTATTGCATGTAGATCTATGATTGCCGTGACTCTCTGTGTGAAATTTCATTCCATTCACAAAGTACATGGAATATGAGGTTACAATTGGAAGAGGCCCTTGTGCGACATGAAAGAGACATGGGATTTCGGGTGGATTATCAGTCAAATACGACTCCAACCATTTCGGAAATACATTCTCCATCGCTTCATCACATTCTTTGTCGGTTATTCGAGGATTGTCTTTGTGCAGTTGTTCTTGGAACACCCTGTCAAATGTAAAGCGGTCACGAACATATAACGATGGGAACATCTTTTTCCAATCTCTCCATATCCTGCAACGTAATTGTCTTCGCGGTTAATGCACGGAATACATTGCTCAACTCCGTTACGGTCTCCCAAACATGCTTCGGAAGCAGTTCCCTCCATCCAATGGGCAGAAGACGTTGCATGAAAACATGACAATCGTGACTTTTCATCCCAAACATTCTGTGTTTGTTCATATCAATGCATCTCCCAAGGTTCGACACACAACCGTCCGGAAACTTTAAACTTGCAACCCAATTCAAGAACGCATCCCTCTTGTCCTTATCCATTGTGTAGACGGCTTTCGGGTATTTGCCCGTTCGAGGATCCTTATGCAATTCTGGTCTGTTACATAAGATGCGGATATCCTCGCGGGCTTTTGGGTTGTCCTTTGTCTTCCCTTGTACATCAATTAAAGTATTAAACAAATTTTCAAATACATTCTTCTCAATGTGCATGACGTCTAGATTGTGGCGAACCAAATGTGTCTTCCAATACGGTAAGTCCCAAAAGATGCACTTTTTTTTTCCATCCACAAGTCTTACTGATTGTTGTATTTGCCTCCTCACCACCCACATCAATTACACGACGGAGACCAAGGAATTCTTGTTCAGCTAAGACCTCTTCCCCACTTTTATATAAAGGTGGATTACCATGCTCTTCGCGGTCCTTTGAGAATTTTGACTTATCACGCCTAAACGGGTGATCCGACTCAAGGAACCTACGATGACAGTCAAACCATGATTGTTTCCCACCCTCTTTTAACCTCATAGATTTTGTTCCTTCCATACAGACCGGACATGCAGTCTTCCCATATGTACTCCAACCAGACATCATTGCATAAGCTGGGAAATCTCCTATGGTCCACATCAATGCCGCTTTCATCTGAAAGTTCTGTCTCGTAAATGTGTCCCAGGTCGTGATACCCACATCCCATAGCTCCAGAAGCTCATCAATAAGGGGTTGTAAATACACATCTATCCTCTGTTTTGGGCTGGATTTCCCTGGGATTATGCAAGTCAAGAACATGTACTCATCCTTCATACACATTCCAGGAGGTAGGTTATAAGGTGTCAATATCAATGGCCAACATGAGTATTGAGAGCCCGACTGGCCGAATGGTTGGAAACCATCAGCACATAACCCCAAACGAACATTTCGTCCCTCTGCTCCAAAGTCTGGATGAACTGTGTCAAAGTGCTTCCATGCCTTGGAGTCGCAGGGATGACACATCTCGCCGGACACCCCGTGATCATGTCCTACATGCCATGTCATGTGTTTTGCAGTCACTTCTGATGCGTACAACCGTTTCAATCGATTTTTCAGTGGAAAATAGAACATATACTTATGTGCCAAACGTGAATTGTTGTTGGATTCTTTAAATCGAGGCCTGGCACAAAACTTACAGTTCCCCAGTGCCGCATCATCACGCCAATACAACATACATCCCCTATCACAACAATCAATTTTCTCTACTGGTAATCCCAACCCCTCTAGAAGTTTCTTCGCCTCGTAGAAATTTTTCACCATAGAGTTTTGTTCTGGGAGTGTATCAATTATAAGTTGGCATAACGTATCAAAACATCTCTCCGATAGGTTATGTTCGGATTTAATGTTTAATAACCTGGCAACTGTTGACAATAATGTCATTTTCTCACAGCCAGGCCACAAATCCTTGTCAGCTGCTTCCAACATACGGTAGAACAGTTGCTCCTGGGGATTAGGCTCCTCATTCGATCTAGGCTCATCATCATCCATACCACTCGATGTATCAGGAATACCAAACCCCATTCCATCACACACCATTTCTCGATAACGGTCTGAGAAATCAGTTGTACCCGTTTGTATCCTACTTCTAGATGAACCCTCTATATCTGTATCATCGCGGTATGGACGGAAGGTGTGTGGTTCTCCGTGGCACGTCCATCTTTCATAATTTGGGACAAATCCATCCCGATAAAGATGTCCTTGGATGTCCCGATCAGATAGGTAAAATCTATTCTTGCATTTTTTACATGGACACCTTATCTCTCCTTTTGCATTCTCGTCAGTATCTGGGTTTTCATGAGAAGCCTGTATGAAGAATTCTACTCCTGCTTTAAATTCGGGTGCAAGCAAGGTACCGCTCGGCAGGTACATCCAGTTTCTATCCATCTTTGCTAACTGTCACCTACAATTCCATAATTAGTTTATAATATTAATTTAAGAATTATATTTGGGTTTCAGAAGCTTTTACATTTCTATATTTGTAGGTGATTTATTTATGAATTTGAGTATAATTAACTTAATGCATTTGAAATTTGTATTTACTTTAAGTAACCTAAAATTCCATAAATAATTTATAATATTAATTTAACGATTAAATTTGCGTTTCAGAAGCCTATACATTTCTATATTTGTAGGTGATTTATTTATGAGTTTAGGTCAATTAACTTAATGCATTTGAAATTTGTATTTACAGCTTTAAACAATTCAAGTAATTTAAATTTTAAGTCATTATTATTACTCACATATGATTTAAAATATCTATGCCTTTTTGAAATAAATTGTTTTATATAGTTATTAGTATTATATCTTAATCAAGTTTGGTTGTCACTATGTGTGGCCTCATTGGTTTTCTTTCATTCCTTGTAAGTTAATCATTCATAGTTTTACTTGGTATTTGTATGGGTCAATTTATATGTCAAAGAGAGTCTTCATTAGAAAATCCGACCCTAAGCAACTTGGACATTGATTTGTTAACAACTTTAACCACACTTCTCTGGCTTCAAATAATTCAAGAATACTAATAGCAAATTTAAGCACAAAATTGGTTCTAACACAAATAATTCTGTGGATTCAAATAACTCTAACTACTTTTGATATTTGGTACAAGAAATAAACTCTACCTACAACCACACACAATTAATTCATCAATCAACAACCATGTCGAGTCCTTGTACAAATGTAACAATACTAATAGTAAATTTTATAACAAAATCCCAATTCAATCATACAATATGCATTATCTCAACTCAGACTTATTCGACAGTTGTATGCAAAAAGTTGTAAGAATTCTAGTGGCCAAAATCATGAAACCATAACTCCCCCTAATTTGCATTTTCCAAATTTTTTCAGATTCCAACTACCATTTTTTTTTCTGGCTCAAAACTTTCAATTTCCAATTGGTAAATCTTGATTGCAATTTTTCCAATTTCTAAAACTTGATTCCAAATTTTCAGCCCTCAAATATTATTTTCAGTTTGAATAAGTAGCTCTCAATTTGTGAAATTGAAACTTGCTGTAAACTAAAAAATTCACCAAATGACTCACATTATAGTCTCAATTTGAACAATACACAATACACTCTCAATCAAGCATTTCAACCTAACAAGAACAACATACCACCAATAACAACATACCAACAGATGCCAATTTAACAAAATTTTCAATTACACCCAATCAAGCATGAAATTGTTAAATTGCAACCAACAATCGAAAAAAGAAAGGATGTACAAACCTGTGAATCAAGGGCTTTGGGAGACGACGAGCTCGACGATGGCAGGGGAGGTCCCGCGGCAGTGGCTATCCGGCGGGGTTTAGAAGCCTGTCCGGCGGCAGGGGTTGTCCGGTGGGGTTTAGGGGGGGTGTTCGGAGGTTCGAATGGCAGGGCAGTCTGGCGGCAGGGTGTCCGGCTGCTCGAGGATTCCGGTCTGGCGGCAGTGGAGGAGATTCCGATCCCGCGGCGGGTCGACGACTGCAGTGGAGGCGGCGGCGGTGCGGTGGTATCCCAAAGGTTGCTTGCCGGTTGGGGGGTGGCTCGAAGGCGATTCGGACCGTGCCCAACTCGTTGTGTGCTCGACGCAGGGTGGCTCGTGTTGGGGAAGAATCGTGGTGGGGTGGTCGACGCGGGAGAGGCTCGAGGTGGTCGGGAATGGAGGTGGTCGGAGGGTGGTAGGGTAAATCGTGAGTAAAAACTCTGATTGAAGGTGGGAGCGCCGCCTGTAAATACTACTTACAGCCCGTTGGGCACGGCAATTAATCCCTAAGTTACCGACCGCATCTGCGGTCGGTAAGGGGGTCGGGAGATCCGACCCGGTTTTCTGTGGTCGGAGGCTGCGGTCGGCGGCTGGGCTTTTTCTTGTAGTGTTTTTAGAATTTTTATTTATACCGAATTTGAGTTATTAATCCTTAAAAATGTGCATTGGCATATGTACAAATGAAAAATGTAACTTTTAAAAAAACGGAGGAAGTACTCTTTTATTCAAATAAAATTACCTTTTATTAAAAACTTATTTTATTCAAACAAAATAATCGTTTATCGAACATCCATTTTATTCAAATAAAAACTTAAGGGTTATGAGTTGACCCATTTAATTAAGGGTTGTGGGATTCATATTACTGGCCTGATCCTCCTTTATTACATGTTAATTAATTTATTATATAAAAAGGACTAAATTGGAGAAAAAATCAAACATAAAGGACTAATTTATCCAATTGAAACGAAGATGACTATTTTGGTGAATTTTGAAACTTAAATGACTAATTTGTTAATTTTTCCCCAATTTGGGTGGCCCGGATGACTTCTTTTTTTTTTTTTCAAGACTCGTTGGCAGAAATGAGGGATTGATCAAGCGAATGTAGTGTCTACTCAACTGCTTCGTCCCAGGTTAAGTTTATTCATGCCATTGCTTCTTTATGGAATCCCTTAACTAAATGCTTTATGTTTAAGCATTGATTCATAGGGCCTACTTTGGTAGACCTAGCTATGTTAGTGTGTCTACCCTAGTAGGGGATAAGGCCGATATAGAGACTGATCGACTAACTCATTCGGAATTCTTTCGGTCCCATCTTAGTTGGATGGGTTTTGTTGGTTCCAACATGAGTTCGAGTGATATTCCTTCGGAGATAGAACACGTTGTTTTCATATTTTACTGGCTAAACCGTTATGTAGTGGCTTCTCCGAGTAAGAAGGTTTTCATGTCTGTTCTACCCATGGCCTATAGAATTGCCCTTGGTGTTAGGATCAACCTCGGGGCATATTTTTTGGCTACCCTATATCATAGTCTCAACAGGTTTACTTCTTCTGTTAGGAAAGGCAAATCCAAAGCCGTGAAAAAAGTTTATGGGCCATTATGGTTTTTGGAGGATTGGTTCAGGCTTTATTATCCGAGCTTCTTTTCTGGCTCCATCTTCTCCATTCCTCACATCTTACACCCTTGGCTGTGATTATTTTTGAATCTACTCAAGCACTTAAGCCATTACCAGATTTGGTGTGGGGCATAAGTTCAAGCAAGAAGAGCCTTGGGATTTTTATGCATATAAATCCCATGATCGTATCACTTCATTCCCTTTATGGCCTAATCTTGCTCAGGATTGTCCTTATCCACTAGATGCCACAGATTGGCTCTTTGGTCTATCTTGGGAGTCGATTGTGAAACCCCGATTCTTTTTGCCTTTTAGTCGAAAGAAAACCATTCGGGCACAGGCTTCTAATCTGTATATTCTGGCTCGCCAATTGGGATGTGCTCAAGGCATTCCTCCCCTTATCTTTCCGAGTTATCATAATGATGACTTGGGGCTTAAGCAAGAGTTGGATAGGACCCAGAACAGAGACTTTGTTACTAGCTCATCAATTTGCAGTCTTAGCCGAATAGTCCCAAATGATCTCTACATCCCTAGGGGGATTTAAGGCTGCCAGCTTGACACTTTTCCAGGGGAATAGGTTTACCCCTTTCAGCAACTGCTAATTCTTCCTGATTTTGATAATTGGTATCCCATTTTGTGGGCATGTCTTGATACAGACAAGGAAGTCCTTAACACCAAGCTAGCTCTGGATTCGACAAAGCATAACCCCAATGGCAAAAAGGGTGGCCTGACTAGGATCGTCATTCGGGATCCCCCTCAGGGTCTTCAGCGAACTGTTTCTTCTCGCCCTGGAAAGCAGAAGTGGAAAGAAACTTGTTTGCCTCCAGTGGATAGACCTCCGAAATAGACGAACAAAGAATTGTTTTCCCCTCGAGGTATGTGTTGCAATCTTTGTGCGTTTGAATTTCCCCTTCTTTTGTAAAACGAAAGAACATTTTCATCTTACCGGGTGAGGCAGATGATGGTGAAGACACACTACTGTCCAGCCTTTTCTCAGGTATTGGCGCAGCGTCATCTGCATCCTTGCCTGCTCAATGGGTGTCATGTTTGAGTCCGAACATCCTCTGCCCGCGCCGTATGTGCTTGATAGAGTATACAGTAAAACAAACTTTTAGTGTGCTTTTGTATTTATTCGATTTCTATATTGACTGAAATAAATAGTTATTCACATTGTTGCTTTTGTATGGATGCTTGTATGTTTTCTATATAATTGCAAGTATGTCCAATTATCTAATATTGTAGACAACATGGTGTGTTAGGAGTCACACAGAAGATCATGTTGTCGGTTCCTTATAAGATATAAACAATATTGACAACTGAGATAGTTTGGGACATAACAATTGGTTTATGTTGTACTGGAAACTTGTAATTAGTTTATCTTGACTATTAGTTAACAGTAGTGCGCTGCGTCGCATTGAATGGATCTCCGTTGAGATGCATTCTTCTATTCCGACACAAGAAAAATCAAGATCTCGGTGACTCTGATTAATTATTAACCCTAGTAGAGATAAATCTGACACATGAAATGTTTGTTGGTCGCTTTGATTTACCGTGAGTGAGAATCCTAGTTGATTCAATATGTTTCGTATTTTGGGCGCCAATATTATTTGCATGGTGTCTATTTATTCTCACTAGGGCACTGTGTCCTGATTATCCGGGTTGATGACGTCCCCTTAAGGAGCTCAATAAGGATTATTGTATGAACCCTGCAGGTGGATTTATTCCGTACAATGATGAAGTTTGAGTGGTACTACTTAAGGATTAAAAGAGATTAATTGATTAAAATTGTCAGAAGTTTTAATTAATTAATGGACGTGCGATATCTTAAACATAGGGAATAATTGAGTCTAATAGAAGCCCAGATTCAATCTAGATCAGGCCGGGAGTGCAACGTTAATTATTTAGTGGAATTAATTAATGTTTTATAGGCCAAATTATGTTCTAGGCTGAACATAAGAATTTGAGCCTATAAAGGAGCCTGAGCCTGATACCTTCTAGTGGATCCCCAGTCTGGTCCAAGGACCAACTAGGAGAGTCTATAAATAAGTCTCCAGAAACCCTAGCCACTATAAGATAATCATAATTCTCTTCCCAAGAGAGTGAGAGGGGGCGACCAAGAGACGGTTTTTGGACATCCAATTTTCTCTCCATCCGTTCGATAGATCTCCGTTCATCCGGTGTTCGTACGGGGTCGGGAACAGTCCGGAAGATCCCTGGTGTTGAATTCATTGGTGTGCAAGGCGGTAGATCTGTTCGTACGCGCGTTCGTGTGCTTGGGCGATTGTTCGTGGTTGCATATTGCTGATCTACGGACATAGATGAAAAGAACCAAGTTTCCACTCAGACGTTGTTGCATATCGGCTTTGGAAAGGTAATTTTCGTAACCATTCTAGTAGATATATTATAATACCATGTATGTATGTGTTGGCATCCAATAACGATCCATGGGCACGGACCACCTTCATAGGTGTGCTCTATCAATTGGTATCAGAGACATGGTTTCGTGATTATTGGTTCTGCCGGAAAATACATAGTTGGTATTTAGATTATGTATTTTCTCGCATGTTCTTGGATGAAAAATAAAGTTAAATATAAATATAAATTTAATTTATATTTATATTTATTTTATTTTTTTCATGTGTTGTATGTTTTCCGTCGCAGCCCTATTGTTTTGTTGTAAACGTTTTTCCCACCAGATAATAAGTGTGGGCAGATTAGGCGTTTTTCATAGATCAAATGTATAGAGGATTTTCATGTAATTTTCATATTAAGTAATGTAATGATGGAGATGGGCATGAAAAAGAGCAAACAGAGACGATTTCACATGAAAAGGCGGCGGCGGCGGACCGGCGGCGGCGGCGGAATCGGTGGCTGGGCAGACGGCGGGGCTGGTGGTGGCGGCTGCAGGGTTGGTGGAAAAACTAGGGTTTTGGCCCACTGGGCCGAAATACTAGGGTTTCCGTCGGCAGAAACTGTTTGAGACGTAACTTTTGCCCCGTATGTCCGTTTTGGGCCCATGATACCTTTTCGGAAACGAACGGCGAAATCTACAGGTATTCTTTAACGTTTGATGTCCGGTGAAGTTTCATCACATTGCATGAGAGGCAGATCCAGGCATCGTTCGGTGCCCTTTTGAATGTTGTAATAGTTATTTTAGGCTATTAGATAGGTTCTTGGGGCTGCACGGGATTGCTTTATTTTATTGCTTTCTTTATTTTCTTTATTGATGTGATATTAAATTTAAATTTAAATTCATAAATAAATTTAAATTTAAATTTAAACATGCTAGAAATCACGTTTTAAGTAGCCTTGAGTTATGTTGTTTTAATTCTAGTGGCATGCTAGGGCTTATGTGATTTGCATTTTAGGAGCATGTTAGGAATTTAATTATTTCTTGATGCATGCTATGGAAAAACCTACAAGTTAAATGACTAGTCAAAATTATTGAATTTTAATTAATTCATGGGCCTCCACAATTGATCTCTATGTAAAGTGATTGTCATACGCGTGGCCCATGGGGTCTCCTCCCTAACGGATGTTGACTTTCACAAGTTTCATGGATGAGATTTCTAATTTAATAATTTAATTTTAAGTAAAGTGTGTGGCATACGCGTGACCCATGGGGTCTCCTCCCTAACGGATGTGCCATGCATAAGTTTATTAGAAAAATTATTTCAAGATAACTAGAGGAGATTATTTACATGCTATATGACTACCCCATCGGTCGCGTATTAATTGTGCATAATTATCCTTAAGGTTAAATTGTGGTCAAGACTTAGATGTGAATTTTAACATAACCCCCAAACGGGGTCCCTGTTTTTATTTACATGGCCAGTTTTAAAAGATCGACAATTAATTTCATTCGTCATAAAGATAAGTTGATGAGATAATGAAATTAGAGGCTGGGTGTCTATTTAATAAATGCATGTGTAAACGTCCATCCTAACATGGCTTGCATATTCATTTATTGAGCTGTCGAGAAATGCATAATTTCAATATTTTGAGGTTTTTCAACGTTATTATGCTTTCATGTAAATGTAAATAAATTGCTTATACTTATATGTTTGCATATTTTATTTATTTCAGCCGTCAACATGTCGTTCAATCCACTTATGACTATTCTTACTCAAAACAAATTGACCGGTCCAAATTATTTGGACTGGAAACGAAATCTAAATATTATCCTTGTCGCTGAAGAGTACAAATTTGTGCTCACTACTCCTGCTCCGGCGGCCCTGACTGATAGTTCTACCCAAGAGGAAAGGGAGGCTGATCAGAAGTGGCATAAGGCAAATGAGATGGCTTGTTGCTATATATTGGCCTCTATGACCAATGTACTGCAACAGCAGCATCAAGGTATGCCTACTGCTACTGAGATGATGTTGAGTCTCAATGAGCTTTTTGGTGAGTCAGACAGGTCTGCGAGGTTTGAGGCAATGAGGAAGATTATGACTTCTTCTGTGCCAGAGGGAGGGTCAGTGCGTGAGCACGTTCTCAAGATAATGGAAAATTTGAATGAGATAGAGCTGCTTGGGGGTAGTATTGATGGTGAAACCAAGATCGATATTATCCTGCACTCACTCTCTAAGTCCTATGAGAACTTCTGCCTCAATACCATCCTCACTAAGAGGAACTATACACTAGCTGAGCTTCTAGTGGACTTGGTTGCGGCTGAAGGCCTTATGGAAAGTACTCCACAGGCTCTAGTTTCTGTACAGGGTGGACCTTCTTCGTCTAAGGGCGGGAAGAAGAAAATGCCCATTAAGAAAAAGAGCAGTGGAAATGCTGAAAGCAGTGGGAGCAAGTCGATTGCGCCTTCTGGTGGCGTGAAGAAACCGAAAGGAAAGTGCTTCAAGTGCGGCAAAACGGGACACTGGAAAGCTGATTGTCCTCTTCTAAAGGGCAAAAATGGTACGCTTCTTGTATTAGTTGTCGAAATATGCTTTGCGGCTAGTTCTACCAGTTCATGGGTAGTAGATACTGGAGCCACTGATCATGTTTGTTGTACTTTGCAGGGCTTTCTGCAAACGAGGCAGCTGAGCGAGGGTGAGATTACCATTCGCTTGGGAAATGCATCACGAGTGGCGGTGGTTGCAGTGGGAGATGTGCACTTATCTTTTTCTGATTCTATTTTAGTTTTAAAGAACGTTTTATTTGTCCCTAGTTTTCGAAAGAATTTAATTTCAGTTTCAAAACTTTTTAAGGATGGATATTCAGTTGTTTTAAATGAAGATTCTTTTATTATTATGAGAAACGACAGTGTTATCTGTTCCGGAACAATGGAAAACGATCTTTATTCTATTACTTGTGCACAACAAACTGAAACTCAAGTTCATGCATCCACATCATTAAACAAGAGAAAAGAACCTTCTAAAATGAATCAAACATATTTGTGGCACCTTAGACTTGGTCATGTCAATCTAAGGAGGATCCAAAGACTGGTAAGTAGTGCTTTTATGGGTTCTCTCCAAGTGTAACCATTCGCAGTCTGCGAATCCTGCGTGGAAGGCAAAATGACCTCAAGGCCTTATAAGGCCCAAGGTAATAGGGCCAATGATGTGTTAGAATTGATTCACTCTGCTGTATGTGGGCCTATGTCAATTCAAGATAGGGGTGGTTTCGAGTATTTTGTCACTTTTATTGATGATTACTCGAGATATGGATACATATACTTGATGCGCCGCAAGTCTGAATGCTTTGACAAGTTCAAAGAATTTAAGGCAGAAGTGGAGAACTGTCATGGTAAGAGTATCAAGTCACTGTGGTCTGATCGTGGTGGCGAGTACCTTAGCACTGAATTTAGGCAATACTTGTTAGAGAGTGTGATAAGATCCCAGTTGACTGCACCTGGTACTCCGCAACAGAATGGTGTAGCCGAGAGAAGGAATAAGACTCTGTTAGATATGGTGAGATCAATGATGAGCTATGCCTCCCTACCCATCTCGTTTTGGGAATATGCCTTGGAAACAGCAGCGTACATACTGAACTTTGTGCCTTCTAAATCAGTTCCAAAGACTCCATTGGAATTGTGGTCGGGACGAAAGCCTAGTATGAACCACATTTGGATTTGGGGTTGCCCAGCACATGTGTTGGACAGGGAAGCTGACGAGTTGGCACCTGCGGCTATTTGTAGGATCCCCAAAGGAACAAGAGGGGGTTATTTTTATAGTCCTAGGGATCAAAAGGTAGTGGTTAGCACCAATGCTCGGTTCCTAGAGGAAGACTATGTGAGTGAGCATAAATCCAAGAGTGAGATTATTCTCATTGAGCTAAGAGGAGACAATAGCATACCGAGTGTACAAGAAGATATACCACAAAATACTGCACAACGTGTTGACACTGATGTCACCACGCATGAATCGTCTCGACGTAGTGGGAGGGTAACTCGCTTACCCAGTCATTTCTTATTGGCGGGAGAGTCTCCGGACTCAGTTCCCAGTGACGAACAAGAACCGGATCCTTGGACCTATAAGGAGGCGATCTAGGATGTCGATGCAGAAGCTTGGCAAAATGCCATGGATACTGAGATTGAATCCATGCATACTATGGATGTATATGACCTTAAAGACCTTCCCAATAACAAAAAGGCCATTGGGTGCAAATGGGTTTTTAGGCGAAAGAGGGAACCTGACGGGAAGGTTAACACCTTCAAAGCACGGTTGGTGGCAAAGGGTTTCACTCTGAAAGAGGGCATCGATTATGATGAAACTTTCTCACCAGTAGCCATGCTAAAGTCAATCTGAATACTCTTATCCATAGCTAGTCACATGGACTATGAGGTTTGGCAAATCGATGTAAAGACAACTTTCCTTAACGGGAATCAGGATGAAGACATGTATATGCAGAAAGGCCAAGAGCATCGTGTATGGAAGCTAAAGAAGTCTTTATATGGACTTAAACAAGCTTCAAGGTCTTGGAACATTCCTTTTGACGAAGTGATCAAGTCCTATGGATTTGATCAATGTCCAAATGAAAGTTGTGTACAAAAGGTGCAACGGAAATGTGGTGGTATTCTTAGTACTATACGTAGATGATATACTTCTCATTGGAAACAATGTCAAGGTATTATCAGACGTAAAGGTATGGCTTTCTGAGCAATTTCAAATAAAGTACATGGGGGAAGCATCGTAGATTCAAGGAATGAAGGTTATTCATGATCGGAAAAAGAGAATGTTGTGCCTTTCTCAAGCAGCCTACATTGACACTGTGATTGCTCATTTCAGCATGCAAAACTTCAAGAAAGGAATCTTACCTTTCAGGAATGGGGTTCCTCTATCTAAAGAAATGTGTCCCAAGACACAAAAAGAGACAGAGGAGCTGGCTAAGGTTCCTTATGCCTCGGTAGTAGGAAGCCTTATGTATGTCATGCTGTGCACGAGGCCTGATATCTGCTATGCAGTTGGCATGGTGGCAAGATATCAGTCTAACCCTGGGCAAGGACATTGGATTGCGGTAAAGCATATTCTCAAGTATCTGAGAAGAACTCGGGATTATATGCTAGTTTACCAGTCAAGCAATCTAAGTCCGTTGGGTTACACAGATTCAGATTTCCATGCTGATCGAGATGAGAGGAAGTCAACCTCGAGATATGTATTTACCTTAGGAGGTGGAGCAATCTCATGGAGGAGCGTAAAGCAGAAATGCATCGCAGATTCTACCATGGAAGCTAAATATGTTGCGGCCTCTGAGGCAGCAAAGGAGCCTGTGCGGCTCAAGAGCTTCTTGTATGATTTGGGGGTTTCTGAGAGTATGCCTGAGTGTATCATTATCTATTGTGATAACGCTGGTGCAGTGGCAAACTCAAAAGAACCTAGAGCTCATAAAGCAAGTAAACACATAGAAAGGAAGTACCACATCATACGAGACATCGTAAAGCGAGGAGACGTGGCTGTGAAAAAGATTGCGTCGTTGGAAAACTCGGCAGACCCTTTCACGAAGACTCTGGCAATTAAGATCTTCGAGAAACCTGTAGAGGCTCTTGGTTTACGATATCTTGCAGCTAGCTAGACTTTAAGTATAAGTGGGAAACATGTTTGGGTATATACTAAAAGTTTTGCTTTAGTATAAGTGGGAGATTGATAGAGTATATAGTAAAGCAAACTTTTAGTGCACTTTTGTACATATTCGATTTCTGTATTGACTGAAATAATTAGTTATTCACATTGTTGCTTTTGTATGGATGCTTGTATGTTTTCAATATAATTGCAAGTATGTCCAATTATCTAATATTGTAGACAACATGGTGTGTTAGGAGTCACACAGAAGTTCATGGTGTCGGTTCCTTATAAGATATAAACAGTATTCACAACTGAGATACTTTGGGACATACGTATTGGTTTATGTTGTACTGGAAACTTGTAATTAGTTTATCTTGACTATTAGTTTACAATAGAGTGCTGCGTCGCTGAATGGATCACAGTTGAGATGCATTCTTTTATTCTGTCATAAGAAGAATCAAGATCTCGGTGACTCTGATTAATTCTTAACCCTAGTAGAGATAAATCTGACACATGAAATATTTGTTGGTCGCTTTGATTTACCATGAGTGAGAATCCTAGTTGATTCAAGATGCTTCGTATTTTGGGCGCCAATATTATTTGCATGGTGTCTATTTATTCTCACTAGAGCACTGTGTCCTGGTTATCCGGGTTGATGACGTCCCCTTAAGGAGCTCAATAAGGATCATTGTATGAACCCGGCAGGTTGATTTATTCCGTACAATGATGAAGTTTGAGTGGTACTACTTAAGTATTAAAAGAGATTAATTGATTAAAATTGTCAGAAGTCTTAATTAATTAGTGGACGTGCGATATCTTAAACATAGGGAATAATTGAGTCTAATAGAAGCCCAGATTCAATCTGGATCAGGCCGGGAGTGCAACATTAATTATTTAGTGGAATTAGTTAATTTTTATAGGCCAAATTATGTTACGGGCTGAACATAAGAATTTGAGCCTGTAAAGGAGTCTGATCCTGAGCCTGATACCTTCTAGTGGATCCCTAGTCTGGCCCAAGGACAAACTAGGAGAGTCTATAAATAAGTCTCCAGAAACCCTAGCCACCATAAGATAATCATAATTCTCTTCCCAAGAGAGTCAAAGGGGGCGGCCAAGAGAGGGTTTTTGGAGATTCAATTTTCTCTCCATCCGTTCGATATATCTCCATCCATCCGGTGTTTGTACGGGGTCGGGAACAGTCCGGAAGATCCCTGGTGTTGAATTCGTTGGTGTGCAAGGCGGTAGATCTGTTCGTGCGCGCGTTCGTGTGCTTGGGAGATTGTTCGTGGTTGCATATTACAGATCTACGGACACAAACAAAAGGAACCAAGTTTCCAATCAGACGTTGTTGCAGATCTGCTTTGGAAAGGTAATTTTCGTAAACATTCTAGTAGATATATTATAATAGCATGTATGTATGTGTTGGCATCCAATAACGATCCCTGGGCATGGACCACCTTCATAGGTGTGCTCCATAAGTGCTTGCATACTATCTTCAATACTAGTCTTGTTCTTTAATTACAAACAGATTAAGAATATTAATGCCTTCACTTTATGTGGCTTTATACTGCAGCCATCTAATCCCATACATGTCGTCCGTTTACTGCAAAGAGGGCCCGATTCAGTTATTTATAACAGCTCGGGCGTAAGCACCCAATCATCCGTTTAGTCGATGAGCAATTCAGGATTACCATTACGATGTCGTTGTTTTTGCAGGAAACAAATACTTCGTCGGCTCAATTCCCGCAGAATTTACTGGAATCCACCACATTACCCTTTCCAAATACTGTGAGATCGAAGCCGAATGCTAGGTCTGGTTCTTCAAAGACCATTATTTTTGATTACTCACCGGATGCAATTATTGGTTTGACACCTTCTGATCCTGTAAGCAACTTATTTGTATGTTTATTCTTTTGTCATTACTTTGGCCTTTCGATATTCATTTTCAAATGAATTTTGTTAGACCTTCCCGACTAGTGGTGAAATAGAGACCATTGCTAGTGCTCAGGACCAGCCATGCAAAGGCCTTCTTGAGGTGAAAATATAACTTCTCTTTGATCATCTTGATCTTTTGTCTGTTTGCTCTATTAACACATAAAATTTCTTTATCCAGAGTGTCACTACAGATTCTGGGCCTTTAAGTCCCCAAGACGGTAGGCCCTTGATTGGAGCTCGTGGGGGCTCATCATGGGAAGCCGTTACAAGGAGTGCCCAAGCTTCCGTGGATAACCCAACACTAGAAGCTAGAGGAATGGATGCAAATCCTTCTTCTTCCTGTCAGCCTGACCATGATCAAGAGGTAATCTTTATTTCCTCATGTTTGTTAGCGTGTGTTCATTCCTTTCTGACATCTTAATGTCATTTTGATTGGAAGCCGCAACAACTCTGTATGAGGGTGAAAATAGGCGATTTCTCGAGATTTTTTTTGCAATGCCATTAGAGGCCGTGTCTATACAAGACATAAATTGTGCCATCTTGATTTTTATAATCTCTCGGGATATTCCAAATAAAGTGGGCTTCGATCGTAATGCTTAAGCCCAAGGCATTGAAATTCTAGAACATTTTTACATTCGTAATCAAGCAAGAATATCCTTGATTGCTGATACAACTTTGTTGACTTCAAGTGATTCTCCTCAATCACGAGTTGATAGATATTGCGAAGAGCTTGAGAATGTTAAGGTTGAAGCCGAGCATCTTTGGGAATGGAGGGCTACCATCTTTAAGGAGATAAATGAAGTCTATGAAGTGATTCGTCGAGCGCAAGAGCGATGAGAACAGCTAGCCGACCATCTTCTGGCTGTTGATCAGGATATTTAATCAACTGTGTTACTTTCAATCAAAAGGTTGCGGCTATCGATCACTTAGAGGTAGGGCTTCATACCCTAATCGAGAGACTGAGCCTTCGCAGGGAGGCGATGGAGGCCAAAACCCAGAACATGCTTCAGAAATGGACTGAGATATGCGAGGAGTTAAAGCATGTAGAGGTGATCTCCCCGTCTTGACTTTAGACAGTTTATTTTTCAGACAAGCATTTTATTTAGGACATATATATGTCAATTGTTTTATCCACTTGTCATTTTGAAACAGCCATCACATATTTCGGATATTTTGTCGATCATGAATACAATGTCTTTTGTTGATCCGACATTTAGGACCACTTGATGGTCTTCTTTTAAGATGACCTATTCATTGTCTTTTAATTCCATTTTCCAGGCATGAATCCTTCATGAAGTTAGAAGGATGGATGACGATTATGGGCATCATGGTTATCGATTCAATATCCGGACTTGGTCTGCAAAATTGAGATCTTTCTTGATAACACCATACGCTATAGGCCCGACTGGTCGCGATTTCTACGATTTTCTGACCTTGATTTTGAACGTTTAGAGTTTTCTCAACGTGGCAAAACCACTATCGAGCAGGCTTTTTGATTCATATCTTCGGCCCTTATTCATCGTATCAAGATAAGGAATTCGCGATGGCATCCGTACCGCAATAAGGATTGGCACGAAACTTGCCTAAAGAATAAATCGTATGGCCTTATTGATGATCTTGATGAATTGTGTGGCGAGAATCCAGATCTGAAAAAAATTACCAATAAAATTCCGACTATGAATGTTTAGGTCTCGGTTCGATTTGGACACTGTTTTGTCCTTGATGAAATACCTTTTGAACGATGTGCCGACGTAGTATTTGTAGACTTTTTATTGTGGCACAACTCTCCATTTTAGTAATAAGGTTGTGGCCTTTTAGGACTATCTTTGTATTTTGACATAATAAATTTTCCCGAAGGAAGACATAAAATACTTGTAATAACATTGCATTCGTAACATATTTTTTTGTAAATGCATTCATTTTATTAATCATATTTACAATAACTATACACATGACAATTCTTGCCCAAATGCAAGTCAGTTATAAATATGAAATCAACACACTGGATTGGATGCCACCCCTTCCTCAGAGTCCCAGGGATCTACGGGCCTTGCATATGCCATTGTCTCCGCTGGTTGTTTAGGCTTGTCCGTGGCTGGCTTACTCGCAGTCACCTGCCCTTTCGTAGGTTCACCGCTACTCGTACTTGCCCCCCGAGCCAATTGGTGGATCTTTGATGGGCAACTTTGTGAAGTTTGGCTACCTTGGAGCACCATCCTTGTCCGCCGAGCCACTGGTGGTAGGCAGCTTGCTGGCCACCTCGGCATAACTTTGAGGCTCTGGAGTGGGCTTTACGTTCTGACCGTCCATGGCAGATTGATCACCTTTGGAAGTTTTGTCCCGAAATGGCGACATCCTCCATTTCGTCATCGAGTCCGAGGAGTTCATCTTTGAATTCCTCGTCTATCTCCGACGGCATATAGGTGTTGATTATTCTACAATAGTAACATTTGAATCTGTCGAATGTATCCCATGCTTCACCTTCCACATGCTCGATCTCCTCCCTTATCTTGTCCTTGAGCTGACGTACTGCAAGGCTGGATTTTGTTTGGACAGTCACCAATGGTATGGCGGGTCCAGGAAATGAGGTCTCAGTAGTATCCCCGGGAACTTTTTCTTTACCTTCTCGTCTGAACTGCTAATTTGCATGGGCGCGGGACTTGGTCCTTATGGGTCTTTTCCCGAGTTACCTTCATCAGACCATGCACTTCCGCATATCTCATTTTGGCTCTTTGGATTTAGGACTTAGGCATCCCTAGAAACCGAGGATCCACATCAGTTTTGGCAGTGGCTAGTTCAAAGTCCACGTATTCTTTGGTCTTGGATTAGGTTTCCGAGTAGGCATTCCCCACACGGCTACCCCATTCCTAACTTTGACATGGTATGTGCCATCCGGATATACCCAAGTCTGAGCCACATTTCTATGAATGGCCTTTAGTTCTGGCTTTGGAGGACGCTTGTATGTGTAAGGTTTTCGTCGGCCACAACGTAGACCTCATGTTGTTCCTCTTCCTCCACGTCCCCCCAGTTGTCCGTGTCCATCTTGAATGCGATGAAGCAAACCCCTAGGTTGTCACGGTGGTAGTTCATCATCTTGATCATATCATTGATCATTCAGAACTGAACGCGAACCTTTGTGCTGTGTGAAAACATGTTGTGCCACTTACAGTACATTCGACCATTGATCTCTTCTTCCGTGGCCAATTTCTGGCCTAGAGAAAGTCAAATCTGATGCTTCTCGTAGAGTGCATCGAAGATCTTTTCAGTCTTTGACACTTCGAGCAAAAGTCTTCTTCTGCCAATTGGTTTGGCGTACTCATTCTTCGTAGATGCGGTCATTCTTGATGTCGATCGATCATATGGCATGGGATGCAGTACTCACAAGATATGAACCACCTGTCATTATTGTTGATTTAGTCCCTAAACCCAAAGATAAAATAGAATAGACTCCAGGTGAGAGAATCTACTCAAACATGAACCCTAAGGCACTACATTCTATTTTCAGTGGAGTGTCTGAGGATCACTACAGATTGATTCGTGCATGTACCACTACATACGACACATGCAAGATACTAGTAAACTCCCATGAAGGGACAGTCACTGTAAAAACTTCTAAGATATTTCTATTGAAGTGCAATTTCATCAATTTATTATGGATGAACATGAACCGATTAATAGCTACATTGGTAGAATCCATGATCTAACTAACCAAGCCCACCAACCTGGTAAAGTCTAATCCTCCCAGTAGATAGTTTGTAAAATTGTAGGTACACTTCCAGAAAGTTTCAATCCAAAAATAGTTGCACTGGAATTGCAGAGATTATGTCAACATATCTGTGGATGAGTTAATGGGAAGCTTACAGTCATGGGAAGTGGACCACTGTAAGAATTTCACAGGTAAAACTATGGCATTCAAACTGGAGTCTAAACCTCAGATCAAACCTGCAGAGGAGTCGAGTCTAGACGATAAAGATGAGGACTTGGTTATGTTACCAAATGCATAGCCAGGTTTCTCAGAGATAAGAAGTCCAAACAATTTGGGAAGAAGAAGGGAGAAAGCTCTTCAATGAAGAAAGCAGAAAGACGAAAAAGTGACCGAAATGAAAGGAAACAATTCAAATAGTCTTCTGATCCAGGTGGCCCTAAATGTTTTGAATGCGATGGCTATGGGCATGTGAGATCTGATTGTGCAAAAAACAAGTCAGTAGATACAAAGAAAACTTACTGTGCAACTTTCAGTGATGATGAAAGCACCAACGCAAGTGGCAATGATGATAAACCTAGAGTTGCATTTGCTGGCACTTGAGATTCTGATTCAGACCTTGAATCATATGATGTTGGTAATTTTCCTATTTATGTTACTCCAGTTAATTAATGATGTCTCTCCTTCTACTTCTGACGGGAAAGAAAAACAGAGTATTGAAGCACTTAGTGAGCTATATGATGAGACACATGAAAAATTGGAAGAGAATGAAGAAGAGTTGAGGAACTTACAGATTAATTTTGAGGCATTAAGAGGAAATCACTGCACTCTAAAAGAAGAGCATGAGCACTTCAGAGGCAAGTATTATGCTTAGATGGAGGAGTTAACAGATGCTTGTAATGATCGTGATATATTGAACCATCTGGTATACATCTTGGAACCAAGGTCAGAGGAGTTGTCCAACAAAAGGGATGAACTCGCCAAGCAAGTTGATGAACTCACAAGCACCAATGGAGAACTCACTGATCAGATCTCAGTCGTGTCCAAGCAAAAGACTGAACTCGAGAAATAGGTGATCAAACTTACTGAAAAGGTTCGAGTGTTGAAAGCCAAGGTAGCCAGTGATGAAGAGTTGCTCAGCAAACTTAACAAAGGCAAAGGAACTCTAGATGAAATCATATCTTCTGGTAAAACTCATGGAGGCAGACATGGTATAGGCTATGATTAAGGGAGCTCCAGTACTACTCAAAGGCAATTTGTTAGCGAAGGACACTTATCCGATGATATACCAATGAGGAGTAACAATGAGATCATAGATCAAGTCAGAGAACCAAGGAGAAGGTGATTACTGTAGAAATTATGGACACAAAGCAGGTGCTTGCTACATTGTTGCCAGATATGCCTTATCTGGAAGACCAGTTGTATGGCCGAATGAAGATCTGAAACGGAACACGTCAAGAAGGGAATGGTGTGTGAAGGGAGCTATAGTCATTTTAGTTGCCCTCACTTCATCCACCAAACCCTGAAAGAAATTTTTATGGTATTTTAATAGCGGTTGCACGAGGCACATGACAGGCAACAAAGACTTTCTTGCTAACTACAAAGAAATTGATGGAGGTTATGTTGTCTTCGGAGATAGGAAGAAAGCAAGGTGATCGGTCAAGGGTGGGTCCATTATAGGTGTTGGAATACCCGCGTTGAACATTGTCTACTATGTGGAAGGACTATAAGCCAACCCGATCAGCATAAGCCAGTTATGCGATGACAACTTGATCGTATACTTTAATAAAGAATACTGTGAAGTATTTGATTGAAGAGATGAATGCCTTATGAGATGACAAAGTTCTGGAATAACTGTTATTTGCTTGCAAGATCTTGTTTTCTGTTGAAAGCGTAGGTTCATTCCAAACTCATCTATGGCATGAATGGCTGGGTCACTTAGACTTCAAGGATTTGATTAAGTTGCGCAGAACATGTGCAATAAGAGGATTACCAACCATAAGAAGGCGGATGCCAATCTTTGCAATGACTGTGTGAAGAATAAACAGCACAGAGCCTCACACAAATCATCTGATCACGCTGGTTCAACAAAATGCCTTGAACTCCTGCATATGGAATTGTTCGGTCCAACAGATGTAAAAAAGCCTTGGTGGTAAGCAACATATTTTTGTATGTGTTATTGATTATAGGCATTATAACTGGGTTTATTTTCTCAGGGAAAAGAGTGGTACTCTCAAAGCATTCATTAAACTGTGCAACCAAGTCATGAACGAGAAGGAGTGCAAAGTCAAAAGGATAAGAAGTGATCATGGTGGTGAATTCAAAAACCATGCCTTTCAAGAGTTCTGTACTGAATTTGGAAATAAACAAGAGATCCTTGCTCCTAGAACACCATAACAAAACGGTTTAGTCGAAAGGAAGAACAGGACTATCCAGGAGATGGCCAGAGTTGTGCTAAATTCAAAGGAGGTTCTTGAATACCTTTGGGCTGAAGTTGTGCATACCGCTTGCTATGTGATCAACAGGGTTCATGTGAGGTCTAAGACCTTGAAGACACCATATGAACTCTGGAACGGTAAAAGGACTACAGTTTCATACATTCATATCTTTGGTAGCAAGTGTTTTGTTCTTAATGACATGGAACACTGTGGCAAATTCCAGGAGAAAAGTGATGAATGTCTCTTCAAGGGATACTCATCCACCAGAAAGCTTACCGTGTCTATTTGCCTAAGTCCAGAAAGGTAATCGAGTCTGCAAATGTGATCATTGAGGATAAGCCTAACAGAATGCCAGAGTCACCAGTTGCTGAAACTGAGGATCAACAGAAGGACACAGTTAGTGATGTGACAACAGATCAATCCACAATTACTAGTACTAATCAGACACATGTTGAATCCAATGATTCGAACTCATCGTTGAACCTTCCCAATCCCAACAAGAAAGTACACAAACATCATTATGAGGAAGATATCATTGGTGAAATCAACGAAAGAAGAAACATCAGGGCTTAGAAGAGATTTGATTACAAGGAGCTAGCAGGTCTTCACTGTTTCACTTCCAGGATTGAATCCAGCAAGGTTGAGGATGCTTTGACAGATGAACATTGGATTGTCGCAATGCAAGAGAAACTCCAACAATTTCATATGAATAAATTCTGAACTTTGGTTGAAAGACCAGAGAATGCCAATGTTATTGGAACTAAGTGGATTTTCAAGAACAAGACTGATGAAAATGGAACATCACAAGGAATAAAGCCAGACTTTTTGCTCAGGGTTACAATCAAGTTGAAGGAGTCGACATTACTGAGACATTTGCTCCAGTAGCCAGATTAGAAGTAGTTCGATTGCTGATGGCCATTTCTTGTACTTATAAATTCAAACCGTTTCAATGGACGTGAAAAGTGCATTCCTCAATGGATTCGTGGATCCACACCATCCATAACATGTTTACAAGCTGAACAAGGCCCTTAATAGACTAAACAAGCTCTAAAAGCTTGGTATGATAGGCTGTCAATGGAAAATGGCTCTGTTCAATGAAATGCTGACAAGACACTATTCATCAAAAGAGATGCAAAAGGATTCTTCATTGCCCAGATCCATGTTAACGACATAGTGTTGAGATCCACTTCACACAACCTTAAAGATGATTCGTCAGAATCATGAGTAAGGAATTTGAGATGAGTTTAGTTGGTGAACTTACTCAATAGAAAGAAGGGATTTTCCTAAGCCAAGCCAAATATGCTAAGAATATTGTTATGAAGTTTGGCATGGAGTCCAGTAAGCCTGGTCGAACTTCGATTCGGACTATCGAAAAAATCAGCAAGGATCCTATGAAGTTAGAGTAGATATCAGCTTGCAGCTAACAGACCAAATATCAGCTATGCAGTTGGAGTATGTGCCCGATACCAGGCGGATCCAAAGGAGTCCCATCTACAAGCTGCTAAGAGGATAATCAGATTTTTGTCAGGGACCTCAAACCTTGGTATATGGTATTCAAAGGATTCGAGTTTGCAACTTGTTGAATAAAATGATGCTGACTGGTCATGATGCATTGATGATAGAAAGAGCACAACAGGATGTTGTTTCTATGTTGACAGCAACTTTGTCGGTTGGTACAGCAAGAAGCGAAGTTCTATATCTTTGTCCACTCACAGGCATTAAAGTAGGGGGGCTTATAGTTGTAACCCAGAGCCCTAAATTAGCGAGTTTACGAAGCTGAATACATTGCTGCTGGAAGTCTTTGTGCACAACTATTATAGATGAAGCAGAGGCTAAAGGATTATGGAGTTGATCGTGCAATGTGACAATATGAGTGCAATAAATATTGCTAAGAATCCAGTACAACACAACCGAACAAAGCACATTGACCTCAGACATCATTATGTTCGTAAATTAGTTGAAGATTGAATCGTGTCCATTCAACATGTTGACTGAACTTCAACACGCAGATATATTTACCAAGGCTCTAAGCAGTGATGATTTTGAAGCATTGAGAAGAGACCTTGGTTTGTGCAACATTGTCTGAATGAAACTTATCGAATCTCCCCATTGTGCAAATCGTCAAATTCTCTAACCCAAAACTAGTTAAATATTGTTTTTAATAACATGGGTTGCAGAAATTATATTATTAAGGGGGAGATCAGAGAAGGCCCACTGGACCGGCCCATGTTTCGTATCTGGATGAAATCTTTTGAGAAGTCTCGGTCCAGGAGTAAAATTCGGACTAAATCATTACCTAAAGCATATGGCATGAAGGGCATAATTACCTAAAGAGTTTGATTTCTTTATAATTTTACTTGATTGATATCTGTAACTTTGGGAATCATTCTCGAATCCCTTGTTCTTCATGTTTGAGTTTTGATTTAACATAACCATGGTGAGAACAAGAGGCTTGAAAAGTTCTTCTTACAGCATCTAAATCCCCAATTTCTTAAAGGAAGCCTAAAACAAGAGGAGGTTCAACGCTGGTACAGAAATCTTTGGATGTCATTCAATCTGTGGTTCAATTGAACCCTCAACTCTGGAGATTGCTACAATGGCGGTTTCTAATTCTCCTGCTTCAAATATTGTTGTCCTTCATCAGACAGAGGAGAAATCGACCATGGATTCTCCATAGAATCTGAAGACTTTGGCCGATGCTGTTGCTGCTGCTTCTTCAAAGAAGAAATCAATGAAGAAAGGTACTAAATCACATTCTATGTTGTTACGGAAGTGTACCCAAATTAGCCAAATGCAGCAAAATAAACAGACACAGAGGATTTACGTGGTTCGGTCAAATCGACCTACATCCACAGGCAAATGAGAAACAAATTTTACTATGAGGGGAAATATTACAAAAGGGTTTGGACAATAATTTCCGGACCCACAAAACCCACTCAACAAATGTAGACTCCTCACAAAAGAAAAGCCTACCAAAACACCATAAGACTCTCTGGGGCAAATTTCCCCACTAAATTTAGCAGGCAGAAGAAAAAGCCTCAGGATTGCTTTTGCTTCTGCTGCTTGGTGTATCTTTGCACTGCCAGAGGAGTATATTTATAGGCAATTGATTTGCCAATGTTTGTTATTGGCAACGATGTGGGATGGGACTTTTAAAGCCGACCTACCACCCACGAGCACCACCTAACAAATCTCCACCTTGGTGCGACTCAAGCATCGTTGAAAAATGAGTAGGCTCCACCTTGATCTCAAACTCTCCCCGAAAACAAATGTACCATGCACACGTATGTGCCCAACGGTACTACAACTCTTCTTTTGCCTCCAAATTTCCCACCATGGGAAAACAAAATGCCTCGAAGAGGCAGTCAACAGCTCAAAACATTTAGCAAGTCCAAGCAATGTCGAAACTTGCTATGAGGTACAGGTTTAGTGAACATATCTGCAGGATTATCTGCCGTAGCAATCTTCTGCACTTTGATCCTCGATTCTGATCTCAGAAAATGATATCTCACGTCAATGTGTTTGGTTCTCTCATGATGAACATGATCCTTAGCCAAACATATTGCACTGAGGTTATCGCAAAACACAACTGCTTGATCTTGATGTAGACCAAGATCGCCAACCAGTCCTTTTAACCAAATTCCCTCTTTGGCAGCCTCTGTCAATGCCATGTATTCTTGCCTCCGTAGTAGACAGTGTTACTGTAGCCTGCAAAGTTGCTTTCCAACTAACGACAGAGCCTCCAAGAGTGAAAACATAACCAGTCATTGATCTCCTGCTATCCACATCTCCAGCATAATCAGAATCAGAATACCCAACCACCGAACACTGCAAGTCGCCTCCATAGATGAGACCAACATCAGATGTACCTCTCAAATAGCGAAAAATTCGCTTCACAGCGAGCCAATGCTCTTTTCCTGGGTTCGCCATGAATCGGCTAACCACGCTGACTGCCTGTGCCAAATCAGGTCTAGTGCACACCATGGCATACATCAAGCTGCCCACTGCACTAGAATATGGAACCTTTGCCATATACTCCTTCTCAGCTACAGATTTAGGTGCAAAGGTAGCTGAGAGTTGTGTATTAGTAGCACATGGAGTATTCAAAGGTTTCGCCGAAGACATTCCAAACTTTGATAGAATCTTCTGGATGTAGCTTTTCTGTGACAAGAAAAGCTTCTTCTGATCTCTATCTCGATAGATCTCCATCCCCAGAATTTTCTGCGCTGCACCCAAATCCTTCATGTCGAACTCTGCACTCAGTAGACCCTTCAATTTCTGAATATCGGCCTTGTTCCGTGCAGCAATGAGCATGTCATCTACATACAGAAGCAAGTAGATGTTCGAACCATCTTCTAACTTGTTGTGATATACACAACAATCATATGGACTTCTGTTGTAGCCAAGCTCAACCATATAGCTATCAAATCTTTTATACCACTGTCTCGGAGATTGCTTCAGACCATATAATGGTTTCTTCAATTTGCAAACATGGTTTTCTTTTCCTGGTACAAGAAAA
Source organism: Hygrophila difformis (assembly GCA_030278955.1). NCBI lineage: Eukaryota > Viridiplantae > Streptophyta > Magnoliopsida > Lamiales > Acanthaceae > Hygrophila > Hygrophila difformis. Next base: position 44,473,561 of record JAOANR010000006.1, on the reverse strand, counting down.
CCTTCAGGCTGAGACATATAGATCTCCTCCTCCAATTCCCCATGAAGAAAGGCTGTCTTCACATCTAGTTGTTCGAGCTCCAGATCCTGATGCGCTACCATAGCCAACAGGACACGAATGGACGTGTGTCTGACCACAGGTGAGAAAATCTCGTTGTAATCAACTCCTTCCCTCTGAGAAAATCCTCTAGCAACTAGTCGGGCCTTGTATCGTATGCCCTCAGCTGGTGAAACACCTTCCTTTCTTTTGAATATCCATTTGCAAGTAACAATCTTCCTTTCAGGTGGTTGTTTGACTAGCTCCCAAGTGTCGTTCTTATGTAACGACTCCATTTCATCTCCCATTGCAGCAAGCCACTGTACAGACTCGCCACATGATACGGCTTCTTTGTAAGTGGAGGGCTCGGAATAATTCAAATCTTCAGCTGTTTGTAGAGCATAGCAGACAAAATCTCGATATCTGCTAGGAGGTTGGACACCCACCCTTCTAGCACGATCATAAGCAATTCCTTGCTTCTGCACATCAGCTGAACTAGATGGTCGGTTGATTTCGGGTGGCTCAACTTCAGTTGATTGATTTGAATCCAAGTGCACTTCCTGCTCTTGCTCAAGCTCTCGTTGTTTATCTGAATCATCAGGTGAAAGTTGAAGCTCCACCTTACTGTCAGCACCCGAATTTTCTGAGACATTCACCACCTTCGTAGGCATACTGAGGATAGAATTCTCGTCAAACACCACACTTCTGCTCAAGATAACTCTTTTCTCAGAAGGTGACCAAATTCTGAATCCCTTAACTCCATCTCCATATCCTACGAAAACGCCCTTCTTTGCTCTGGGCTCCAGTTTTCCCTCGCTTACGTGATAATAAGCCGCACATCCAAAAGATTTCAAATTCGAGTAATCATAGGAATTACCCGACCAAACCTCATAAGGAATCCGACAATCAATTCCAGTATGAGGTCCCCGATTGATCAGAAAGCAAGCAGTGTTAACTGCTTCTGCCCAAAAGCTCCTTGGCAATCCAGAATTTGAGAGCATGCAGCGTGCCCTCTCCAAAAGCGTCTGATTCATACGCTCTGCCACTCTATTTTGCTGTGGAGTGTTCCTGACTGTGTGATGTCGTGCAATTCCATTGTTCTTGCAGAACTCATTGAATTCCCTCGAACAAAATTCCAGACCATTATCAGTTCGAAGCCTTTTAATCTTCTTGTTTGTCTGGTTTTCTACCAACGCCTTCCACTGCTTGAATTTCAAGAAAGCTTCGCTCTTTTCCTTCATCATGATTACCCAAGTCATCCTTGAATAATCATCGATAATGGATAAGAAGTATCTGCTGCCCCCAAGCGACTCAACTCGTGAAGGACCCCAACAGTCAGAATGAATGTAATCCAACGTCGATTTTGTTCTGTGAGTTGCCTTTCCAAATTTGGTACGATGTAATTTACCAAATGTGCAGTGCTCACAGAACCCGAACTCAGCTAACTTGTGACCTTCAAGAAGACCACGGCTTGACAGGATCTGCATTCCCCTCTGACTCATATGCCCAAGTCTAATATGCCATAGCTTGGACATATCAGAAGTTTCAGCAACAGCAGCTACAGAATCTACTACAGTAGATCCCTGCACAACATACAGAGATCCATGCAAGAGTCCTTTCAAAACCACGGACGATCCCTTCATGATGTAGAGTTCTCCATGCTCCCCTTCGTATCTGAAACCCTTATTGTCAAGGACTCTTAAGGATATCAGATTCTTCTTCAGCTTTGGAACATGTCTGACATCGTGCAGAGTTGCAATTTCACCGGCATGTGTTCTAAGCTTGATAGAACCAATCCCAGCTGTCTTACAGACAGAATCATTTGCCATAAAAACATTTCCTCCATCGACTGGTTCGTAGCTCGAAAACCACTCTTTGTTAGGACACATGTGGTATGATGCTCCAGAATCAAGAACCCATACATCATCTTGCGATGGTTGCACGCTTGTGACCAAAGCCAAATGATCCTCTGGATCTGTATCGCCGTTGACCGCAACAGAGACAGACTCCTGTTGCGTTCCCTGTTGTTGCTTCTTCATCATCTTGGGACACTGGGTCTTCCAATGTCCTTTCTCTTTACAATAATTGCAGACATCACCTGGCTTGGGACCTTTAACAAAAGACTTTTTCTTCTTTTGTTTTACAAATTTTCCATGTCCCTTGCCACTGCTAACAACGAGCCCAGCAGCCTGATCTTCTACATTACTCGAAGATGCCTTATGGCGCAATTCCCTACTGTGCAGAGCAGCACGTACATCTTCTAAACTGACAGTATCTTTACCAACTATAAATGACTGTACAAAATTTTCAAATGATAGTGGTAAAGATACTAATAATATTAATGCAGCATCTTCGTCCTCGATAACGACATCAATATTACGCAACTCCAGCAAGATAGTGTTTAATCTATCGAGATGGTCTCGAAGAGATGTACCTTCCTGCATCCGTAGGCTGAACAAACGTTGCTTTAATAGCAACTTGTTGGTTAACGACTTAGTCATGTAAAGACTTTCTAGTTTTAACCACAAACCAGACGCCTTTGTTTCCGTCGCAACTTCGGTAATGACATCATCTGCCAAGCACAGTAAGATGGTTGAATGAGCCTTCTCCTCTAGGCTCACCATCTCAGCATTATCTGGATCTACCTTTTCTTTTAATGGAGCCCACATGCCTTGTTGTTTTAACAAAGCCCGCATTTTGATTTGCCATAGGCTAAAACTATTCCTCCCCGTGAACTTATCAACCTTAATATTTATGGCCGACATTTTGCTAACAAGAGGCACAAACAAATCTCACAAAAGGGTAGCTTAACCGAGATGCGTTTCTGATGTGGAAGATCAGATTAACTGCGACCACAGAGCATACTACGCAATCAGGGCTCTGATACCAGTTTGTTACGGAAGTGTACCCAAATTAGCCAAATGCAGCAAAATAAACAGACACAGAGGATTTACGTGGTTCGGTCAAATCGACCTACATCCACAGGCAAAGGAGAAAAATTTTACTATGAGGGGAAATATTACAAAAGGGTTTGGACAATAATTTCCGGACCCACAAAACCCACTCAACAAATGTAGACTCCTCACAAAAGAAAAGCCTACCAAAACACCATAAGACTCTCTGGGGCAAATTTCCCCACTAAATTTAGCAGGCAGAAGAAAAAGCCTCAGGATTGCTTTTGCTTCTGCTGCTTGGTGTATCTTTGCACTGCCAGAGGAGTATATTTATAGGCAATTGATTTGCCAATGTTTGTTATTGGCAACGATGTGGGATGGGACTTTTAAAGCCCACCTACCACCCACGAGCACCACCTAACATATGTCTACTGACGTTTCTTCTAAGTCATCTACAGGACAAGAGATTCCAATCACCAAGACATAGCCAAGCCATGAAGTTCCAGTTTCTACTCCGACCCTTGTTATTTCTATTTCGGTGTCGTTTGCCTCTTATAAGACTAAGAAGGGACATCAATCTCTGAAAAGTAAAGTTGATTCATAACCAAAACGTTATTTCCTTACTGCGGCGGTAGCTAAAGCCTTTGATAAAGCAAGGACCCACATGTCTCAAAGTTCTGCCAAGCCAGATGTAGCTCAGAAACCTATTGATGTTGTTCCTCTGTCTATCCGGAAACCTATTATAGATCCTATTCCGCCTTCTAATGAACCAATTTTGTCTGTGGTTAAACGAACTACTCAAACTAGTCTGAGAAACAATGCTAGAAAGGGAACTCCTAAGCCTAAGACTGTAGTTGATCCAGTGCAAATCCCTCGACCAATTGTTAAATCTACATCACCTCCCAAACATCCTTGTGTGGAAGAGAATGTTGAAGAGAGTGATGAAGGAGAGACTACTGGTGAGGAGAGTTCAGAAGAAGAGAATGAACCAGAAACTATTCTAGACAAGTCACAAAGGGTTCTTAATGTCGAAAAAGCTGCTGATGAACCTGTAACTGATCAAGCCGAGAAGATTCAGAAAGAGGATGAAGTAGCAGATGATTTAAGTGAAGATAATTTGGTTGAAGAAAGTGATAATGCTGATGATGTTCAGAATTCGGGGAACCAGAACCAAAACAACTTGTAGCTACATGATCCAAAGTTGCCAGAATTCCCCTTGAAAAGGATCAGAAGGAAAGAAATCTGATAGCGAGTATGAGGCTTCTGAGGAACCTGGTATTGAAGGTGAAAGTTCAGAGAAAGAGGAGATTCAGCAGGAACAAAATGAACACTAAAGCTGTACAGGATTAGCCACCTCAGCCAGCTGATAGTTCCAAGAGATTTCGTGACCTTGAGGATGAACCAGAATCAAGAAAGAAGGCCAAATAGGACACTAAAGGAAAAGCTGTTGTGAAGGAAAAGCAAATAGTTCTGAGTCCAAGAAATGCTTCCAGTAAAAAGTTCTAATAATCTACTAGCCGCACCTATTTTGACAAACTTTTGAGCAACAAGAGGTTGAGATCCTAATACACCTACTGCCGAAGGAAGTTCATCGAATTAGGATGGACTAACTATAAGCTGAGAGATCTCTGCTTGATTGGGCTTCTATGTGGAACCGTTCTTGACATGACCATGTCAAGGAATTTTATGCCAACTTGAGGAAGGAGGTCATTGCAAGTGATAAGCCTTGGTTTAACAAGAATTACACAAAGGGCTTGCTTTATGACTTGACTCCTGAGAAGCTCAACAATCTGCTAAGAGTACAAGAGGTAATTTTCAAGAGTGTTGATGAACCAGGTGCAATTTTTGACAGTGATAAAGTTGCTTGAGGTGTTATTAAGAATGAGATCAGAATGATGGCTGGTAAAGGTCTTAGTAAAAAAAACTTCTGACTCAGAAATTCTATTTGCTTTACAAGTTATGTGATTCTAATGTTTTGCCCACAACAAATCATTCACTTGTTACAAGAGAGATGTGCTACCTCATCTATGCAATTAACAACAAGGAACAAATTAACTATGGTCAACTCATTCTAACTCGGATGGTCAAGCTTGCAGAAGGGATCAAAGAGGATGGGATGCCTCTACTCCCATATCCTGCTCTGATAACCGCATTTCTTGAATCAGAAGGAATAGTAGGAGATAAGAAGGATGTCATTGAGCCGGTGTATGAGTTTACCATCTCCCAAAAGCTGCAAAAGAAAATCCCAGATTTGCCAGGATCCCAAAGAACTCTAAGCAGTCAAAGTGCTCTGATTCGAGCCAAGGACATTTTCTCAGATGGGATTGGACAGCTAAGGGAGTTGCAGGAGTCCAGTGCTCAAATCCAGAGAAAATATGAACAAGGTCTAGCTTTCTTGATCGATACTTGGTCCGATGAGGAGAACACCATAATTCACGTTGATGAGGATGAAGAAGAGGATGGAGATGATGCTGAGGAGTTAGAATGAAGTTTTGACAGTCAATAAGATCTAGCTGAGGAGATGAAATTCAACGCGATTAAATGAACACACCCCTATTGCATTTGGTAACATCTTTCTAACCCTTATCTTTTCGATACTTGGGTTTTATGAACTGATGACTGTGGTGATCGTATTTTTGTGAACTGTATATGTTTGTTAAGACTTGTGACTGTTGGTACTGTTGGTTGCCGGATACTGTGAACTGATTACCATGTTGAACTACTGCTGGTTATTTCCCCATGATATAATATGTGAAAGCTCTCTGTTTTGACTTTGTCATATTTCTGTAAAGAGCTTATTCTTTTTGGGAAATGTAATCAGTGATTGAGTGAATGAGATTTATTTATGTATTCATGTATTAATTTATCATTGGCTGTATTTATTGTACTGGCTCACTTCCTGTCAAAAAGGGGAGAACGTTGAGTCATGGTTTTGATGGAAGTTCAACACCGATGATCGAACACATTAGATGAACCACCTAGTCTGTAGAGTTCAAGTGCAAACCAGATAAACTTGAAGAGATCCAGCTAGGGATGTCAACTTTACCCGTAGGGTCGGGTAACCCGTCGGGTAATCGGGTATCGGGTAGTGTAGGGTAGAGATAATCGGGTAATCGGGTAGGGTATTACCCGAAACCGAAATATATCATATCGGGTGCGGGTAGGGTACAGATTTCGTATATTACCCGATTACCCTACCCGATTACCCGATTAAATATATATATATATATATATTTCTATATATACTTATATATATTTAATTTATATTATATATTGAGATATATTTATATGTTTGTTTATTTATTTATTTATTTGAATATTTCAAATTATTAACCTTTGAGATTTGGCAGTAAAAAGATTTATGAATTTTTTACTGAATATTCTTAAATATTACAGTATTTATTTATGTTGCTTTAGCGGTTTCTTTTAAATATTATTTTAAATTTTGTTCTCGTGCAATAATGAAGGTTTTATTTAATTTTTCATGGTGAAAAATAAGTTTTTTCTTTATTAAAGTTGGGTCGGGTAGAGTCGGTTAACTATGTAATATTTAAGATTTCGGGTACCCGTTTACCTGCGGATAATCCGCATACCCGTCGGGTATTACCCGAATCCTACCCAATATTTAATTTTAGGGTAATAGGGTAGGATAATTATATTTCGGGTAGTGAGTGGAGGTGGCCTACACGTACCCTACACTACCCGTTTACATCCCTAGATCCAGCTGTAAAAGGCTCCCATGGCTCTTTGTAAGATCTGGGGGATATTTTCCAAATCTTTCGATATAGGTAATCCTTCAGATCTGGCATTGAGTCAACAAGGCAGCAAGATCGCTCGCAGAAAGGAAAGTCCAAATTACTTACCTGTATGCCGAATTTCTTTGATAAAAAGAGGATTCTGCAGAATGAGGAGACAAACCTTATATTGATTATTGAAAGCTCTCAGAAATCCTTTCTACAGATCTAGAGTACATCGAGTGAAAAGCATTTCGATTTGTAGCCTCTTGTTCGAGACATATCTATTTGCTGCAAGATCGAAGAATCCTTGGACAGACTTACTTGAGATCGTGTGTTGGTAAAATACTTAGAGAAATTTTCAAAGACTGTTACCAGTTGACAACCGTGCATTGGATTGCTTCATAGGCTTCGACGAGAGAAACTCAAAGACGGTTTTCTTTATGGAATTGGAATATATGGGACTTGGGAGAGACCTATACCAAAACTTGTGATAGTTTTGGTCACTACAATTATCCGCTTGGCGATTGAAGTGAAGGCGAACTTAACGTTTTAATATTGTGTGTGGTTGTATACAATCGATTGAACACATAGTAAATCACCTCCTGGATTGGTATCCCGCCGATGGCCGAACTAGGTCAACAATTCCTTGTGTCTTTTTATTACTTTATGCTTGTTTCTTTATTCCGCTGTGCTTGATATATTTTTGGTATCATAATCTGTGAGTTCATTGTTGTGATAGAATACTAACAGTGAACTTCAACATAAAGTACATAACTTGCTAGATCTCGTGGACCCAACAAAAGCAAATTAAACTCCTTCTGGTGGCCTAAAAAAAATTATTAATTCTATATGTAGATGAAAGGGAGAGAGAATTTTTTTTTGAGTAACCGAAGCCAGAGAGAGGGTGGAGGGAGAGAGAATTTTTTTAAAAAAAATCTTATTTTTAAAATATCTTAATTTGGTATTATTTTTAAAGGTAACATCACAATAAATTCTTGACTAATTTTTTGTCCCGCTCTCTCAAAATCAGCATGTGAAAATTAATACTGTAAATTCATATGCAAATGTGCAACTAGCTCGGAATCGGACTGCCCAACGACCTACCATATTTAATTACTTCAGTGATTAAAACGAATAAAAAAAAAATTCCGTCCTCAACAACTGAACAATTGGTAGAATTATTCACGGTAAAAAAAGAAATGGTCAGATCAAAATTATTCAGGTGCTAATGACTTTGGAACATAATGTAGAATCATATTATCATTACAATGAATTTTTAGTTTAATAGTGTTTAGGGATCATGTTTAGTCGCCAAAAAATTTTTAAAAAAAATCAATTTAGCAGTGTATTACTACCTCCATTCCTTTTTAATTGCCACGGACCCACATTTCACACAATCCAATACACATTTTCAATCTTCAATAACTCAAATTGCGTATAAGTAAAAATTATGAAACTTTGATATTCTAAATCTATGCGATTAGACGAATCTAACATCTCACTTGACTATATTTTGTCCTATATAACTGTATTAAAAAATCGAATAAAAGTTACTCAATGAACAGTAACAAAACTCCTACCGTGTCAAATAAAAAGGAACAGAGGAAGTATTAAAGAGGCTCGAAATCTGGCCACTCCTCTCCCTCGCCCCACTTCCCACCTAGCAACCTACCTATTAGTAGGGTTGGATCGGCACGGTATACCGAATTTCTTCACTCATACCGTTACCATACCGTAAATATCGGTATATGAAAAATGAATACCATTATCATACCAAAAATTCGGCATACCAATATTCGATATATCAAAACATTCGGCATAAAAGTTCGGTATTATCGATATGCCATTATAAAATTATTTATGAAAATGAAAGAAAAATCTCATATAAAAATTTTAATTTAATTGTAATAAAATAATTTGATACACATCACATGATATCAATAGAGTTTTAAATGAACTTTAGAGGTCATTCATAATCTCTTATAGCAGAATGACATTTATTTATTAATATATATGTTCATGATTACGTTCTAAGTCATATTAGAGTTGAAGATCAAAGATAGTAAGCTTGACCAGAAGATACAACTATTACAAAAAATAAAAGTTATAGATATATGTTAGATTAAACAAACTTAAATAAATAAATGTAATCATTTAGAATAAAATTAAAATTTAGAATTAGGGTTTGCTTTATATAATAAATATAAACATAATTTATATTATTCAAATTTGAGTTTGGGACTTAACTATGTTTTTTTTTTTTTGGATTTAGTAATGAATATGTAGTATTTTTTTATTTTAAAAACATGTAATTATATATTTTATAATATGTTGGTATTTTGGTATTTTCGGTATACCGAATATATTGTATTCTTATACCGATACCATACCAAAAATATTCGGCACGGAAATATACCGTACCAAAAATTTCGGTATACCATAAATTTCAGCATTTTCGATATTTTTCGGTATAGTATAAACGATGTACCGAGTTTTCGGCAAAATTATCCAGCCCTACCTATTAGACATCTACATTACACCACCTGTCAAGATAGATAAGATAACTACTCATTTAATTTGATTTCATAACTTGACACTAATAGCGATTTCCTACATATGCATTTTAAATAACTTATTAGGTTTATACCTATATTCATGATAACCCATTCAATTGTCCAACGTTAACCCACTAATGACAATAATTGGTATTAGATTTTTTTTTATTTATTTTTTTTTCTAAACAGCCTATACAGGCTAGGAAAGGGGTGGTGGGAACCCATGCCACACAATTACAAAGGGGAATAAAAGGAAGGGATAGGGGCCGGTGGGGAATCGAACCTCTAACCTTCCGTTGGAAGTCGAGAGACTTAACCACTTGGACTAATTTCTCTTCCCCAATTGGTATTAGAATTAATATAAATTTAGTCGAATAACTCATCCTAAAACCAATTTCATTCGAATACTTTCTAAAATTTTCTCAATCTCCCCTCTAACTATACTATTGAGTTATTGGCCACTCATTTAAGCAAGTCCCTTGATGATTTTCATTTTTGACGAAGAGATAATTACTCCCAGTTAGTGGCCGATCCAGAAAATTTTCCAAGTGGTGTCCTAAAAAATAGTAAAAGCTATATTGGGATTAGGGATAGTAGTTACGATACAAAAAATATTGAGAAAGTTTGGTTGGAATGAATGATTTTGCACTACAAGAAAAACAGCGATTACCGACCGCAATATGCGGTCGGTAACCAAGAAAAGCGGGTCATCCGCACGGTTCCCGACCGCACGCCCGACCGAAATGTCGGTCGGGAATCCCTTGGTAGGTGATTCTCGGCCGACCAAAAACTCTGTGGTCGGTAAACCTACCGACCAAAATGCCGACCGCAGATTGGTCGGCATTTTTCCCGACCAAATTACCGACCAGTTTTTTGGGTCGGTACCCAACTCAAGGGACCTCGTGGTCCACCCCTTACCGACCGCGCCTGCGGTCGGTAATTTACCGACCAGGATGCGGTCTGGGGTGCGGTCGGTACCCAACTGTAGGGTGCACCAGAAATGGATGTTTTCACAGCCATCCCTGCTGCATCAATACCAACAAATAATCCACAATATGTTTTCCAATACCTTCAGCACAATATGGCAATCCATTTCATAAACATCAACAATTAAACACATGTACAATCACAAATCTACAACGCATTTCACATTCCAAATTCAATAGATGTTGAAAACGATAATGACAATCCCAAAATGCAATTTGAAATGTCAAAGTATGAAACGGAAAACATTAACATATTCTTGAAAATCTCTACAAAGTAGACACATCTATACGTCTCATAAATAAAAAAAAAAGACACTAACCAAGTCATGTCCCTCAACACTCAATGTGCACCCAAACCACCTCCACCCAGGCCGCCTCCAAAGTCATCTCCATCTCCGTGTCCAGGGGATCGAGGGGCTCTGACTCCTAGCAATCTCTCCACCTGATCGGCCATAGTCTCTTGTCTCTGTGACACTCGCTGAATAGTCTATGTGAGCTGCTGAAACTGCTCCTGTGTCACATAAGTGGAATCAGATGGCGGAGCGGTGGTGGAATAATTGCCTCCGGGCCTAAACGACTTGGCCAACGATCCTAAGCCGTATACAGCGTGGCGACTATCGTGACCACCGGCTACGTCGTAGAAGACATCGTCAGGATCGAAGTCAGGCCCAATCTCAGGGTTCTGGCTCAATGTCTGGGTAACTGCATTGAACTCCTCCTATATTCAACATTTGAAATACGTAAAGAACATAATATAGTGACCCAAATTAGTAGATATAGGTAAATGTGATATTATGTAGGATTTCTTACATTCACCTGCGCCGACCTATCACGAATCCAATTGTCCTTCTCGTGCCCCCGCGTGTGTGTGTGCTCGTGTACCTCGTGCAAATGCACGGGCCTTCCCAGATCAGTAGACTGCAAGATTTCAAGGACTACAACTCAAGAGCCAAAATCCACATAAATAATTGAATATTAAATGTAAATATGCTAAACATACCAATTTATCTTTTGTGGCTAGGAATGTCTTTGATCCCGCGGTGTGAGTTGGGAGGGCCGGTGCATCCTCCTGTCACCGTCGCCTGTTTAGCTTTCCCCTTTTTGACTTCTCCTTAAATTGCGGGGAATCCCAGATCCGCCTCCAGTTCTCTGCCACCAACTCGTCTGCGGGGTAGGGCTTCTTCTTGCTCCTTATGTCGAGCGTGTAGTCCTTGTATCTGAAATATAGAAACATGTGAAGTTACACGTGAAGCCATTCGATATGCAAACATTTATTTAATTAAAACAATAAAATACCGAGCGATATTCTTTTTCTCCCATTCCTTCCTCACAGCTCCAGCGTGCTCCGGCGCCCAACGAGCTGCTTTCTGCAGGTTATGTAAATCAAGTTAAGTACAAATCCAAAGTATAATCCCAAATGGGTTTTGTTTACAGTTATGAAATACCATAAACTCATTCCAGTAGAAATCTTTCGTCTCTCGAGAGACCTTTCCCCAGCTTATCCCATTCATATCTGATCGCATGGGATATATGTCTGTGATCTTCCTCACCACAGCATTTGAGAACTCTATGTTGTCGAAAACAATAAAGATAAACCGACAAAAATATAATCTAAACCAAAGTGTTATAATGTCAATGGAAATTTGATACGAATGAACTAAGACATAACACTTACACCCCATCGTCTCTGGGCTCAACGAGCAGCCTATCACGACCTAACTGGGTGGCTGGAGGCGCCCCCTGTGTAGAACCCGACGAACCTAGGAATATACAAAACATTTTAATTGTAGTAAATAAATAACGTAATATTATAATTATGAATTACTCGTACCTGGAGTGTGAGGTGGGGGAGTCTCTGGGACCTGAGTCATCGTCCCTGCAGGTGCCTCCGCGGGCTGTTCCTCTGAACCAGCTTCGTTCACTATTGTTCCAGAAATGGTAAGTGTAAATACAAACCAATAGTAAAAAAAATGAATGTAACACATGTTGTCATAAATACCTGCAGTCTGGCGCTGAAACGCCTCCCGGGCCGCCCGAAGAGCAGAAGCCAGTCTAGACCCCCTCGCTGGGGTCCCCGAACCCCGCCTTTGGGACCCTGTCCCTCGCGGTGTGCCCGATGAAGAGCCACCCCCTTGGTCACTCATCTGCAAGAATTGAAAAATATTAGACCATACAAGAGGATATTACGCAAAGAATATACTTTATTTAAATTTCATTAATTAGATGTCACATTTTATATTTCGAAGTCATCCGAAGTCTCCTGTGATGGATCGTCGGTGCCAGTCTCTTCTGAAGTAGAATCAGAGCCTATCGAAGATTCTGATTCAATACCCTCGTTGAGTTGTAGATCAACATATTGCACCTCACCGTCTGTCAAGGGCTCTCGCGTCGACGTGATATTTGCAGTGTTGATGTGACCATGCTCGGGAACATCATCCTGGTATGCTTCTGCCTCTTCACCTTGCCTAACTGTTATTATACCTCGTGGTTTGACTTTACATACAGCCAACCAATCATTGCGATTAGCCGCTGGTCTGTTTGTTGGGAACGGTACATAGCAAACTTGCTCGGCTTGATGAGCAAAAATAAAAGGCTCATATACGTTCAAAGATTTTGACTGGTTTATTTCAACAATCTTATAGTTCGCATGAGTTCGTGTCCCAATTCCTTCGCGGGGGTCAAACCACCTGCATTTGAAGACTGTTGTCTGCTTGATAGGCAGCGCAGGGTATTCTATGACTATAATCTCTTCGATGATACCGTAGTAGTCTCCCTGTTCTTCCGACGTGATACACACTCCACTATTGTATGTCGACTTCTGCCTACCATGAGATTCTGTGTGAAATTTCATTCCATTGGTAAAGTACATAGGATATGATGTACCAATTGGAAGCGGGCCCTGTGCCACGTGGTAAACGCATGGATTCTCGGGTGGATATTCGGTCACGTAATCCAAAAACCATTTAGAAAAGTCTGCGGACTGCGCTGCCCATATATCTGTAACACTTAGACCAGGTTGATCTTCCAGCAGCTGCTCTTGGAATGTCCTATTGGCCAGACAAGTATTTTAGTAATGTTAAACACATTGATAGTTTACTAATTGAAAGATTATAATTAGAACTTACTCGAGGTACGGTTCGATCTCTTTACAATTTAAGAGGAGGTAATTATGTACGGCGTTCAACTCTTCCCCAGACAGTCGTCTCTTTGTTGCTTTCCCTTGGGCACGTCCGGAGTGCGTAAATACACTAGGTAGGCTATCATCATATTGAATAATGCCTCCGTCATCATTCCTTGGCACATTCCTCTCACGTGTGAACACATGCTTCTCAAAGTAATGAGAGCAGAAAATTGAGGCCTCTCTCACCATATATGCGTTGCAAATACTCCCTTCAACATGCGCCTTGTTGCGCACAGTCCTCTTCAATCGATTCAGATATCTGCAAGTTATAATGCAATACAATATTGGTCATCACATTGAATAGAATCATTTCAGACACTGCATAAAAATATAAATGGATGTAAAAATTCACCTCTCATACGGGTACATCCATCTGAACTGCACGGGACCGCCAAGCCTGGCTTCGTGAGGTAGGTGGATGGGAAGATGTTCCATGCAGTCGAAGAATGATGGTGGGAAAATTGCTTCCAACTTACATAAAAGTACTGGAATATCGAAGGCCAATTTGTCTAACTCCTCAATCTTAATTGTTTTCGCAGTCAAGGCTCTGAAAAAGTTGCTCAACTCGGCTATGGGTTCCCACACACTCTTCGGGAGTAGATCCCGCCAACCTATCGATAGGAGACGCTGTAAAAAAATATGACAGTCATGACTCTTCATTCCAAACATTTCATGTTTGTTCATATCTATGCATCTGCCCAGGTTGGAAACAAATCCATCGGGAAACTTTAACCCTGCAACCCATTTCAAAAATATATCCCGTCTCTCCTTGTCCATTGTATAGACTGCTTTTGGATATCTACCGGTACGATTGTCCCTATGTAGTTCAGGCCTGCTGCACAATGTCATGAGGTCCTCCCGTGCTTTCGCATTATCTTTTGTCTTGCCCTGAACGTCCATAACTGTGTTGAAAACATTCTCGAACACATTTTTCTCAATGTGCATGACATCCAAATTGTGTCTAACCAAATTCGTCTTCCAATATGGTAGATCCCAAAAGATACTCCTTTTTTTCCATCCACAAGTCTTACTAAGCACTGCATTCTCCTCAACTCCTTCAAATTCCGTAACCCGTCGCATTCCATGCATTTCAATGTCCTCTAGCACCTCTTCACCACTCTTATACCTTGGTGGCGACCCGCGTTCTTCTCGGTCTTTCGTGAATTTTGACTTATCAACTCTGAAAGGATGATCGGGAGGCAGAAACCTCCTGTGGACATCGAACCACGACTGTTTGCCACCCTCCTTTAGCCTAATGGATTCGGTCTCTTCCATACATACCGGGCAAGCCGTTTTCCCATATGTGCTCCAACCAGACAACATAGAATACGCTGGGAAGTCCCCAATTGTCCACATCAATGCCGCCTTGAGCTGAAAGTTTTGCTTGGAATATTTGTCGTATGTTGTGACCCCAAATTCCCATAAATCCAATAGCTCTGCTATCAATGGCTGTAAGTATACATCTATCCCTTGTTTTGGGCTTGATCTCCCAGGGATTATACATGTCAGGAACATGTATTCATCTTTCATGCACATGCTGGGCGGGAGATTGTAAGGGGTTATAATAACTGGCCAACAAGAGTACTGTGAACCTGACTGACCAAATGGTTGGAAACCATCCGTGCATAAGCCCAAACGGACATTCCGTCCCTCAGCAGCAAAAACTGGATGAAGTGTGTCAAAGTGCTTCCATGCCCTCGAGTCGCATGGATGACACATCTCACCGGAAGACCCATGGTCATGTCCAACATGCCAAGTCATATGCTCTGCAGTCGTCTCTGAAGCGTACAACCTTTTTAGTCGGTTTGTTAGTGGGAAATAGAACATGTACTTGCGTGCAAGCCGTGAAGTGGAATTTGTTTCCCTAAACCGAGGCCCGTCACAGAACTTGCATCTATCTAATGATGCATCGTCGCGCCAATACAACATACAACCTTTAGGACAACAATCTATTTTCTGAACAGGTAGCCCCAACCCCTCGAGTAGCTTCTTCGCCTCGTAAAAGTTCTTTACCATGGCATTATCCTCGGGAAGTGTATCTATTATGAGTTGGCATAAAGTGTCGAAACACCTCTCAGACAGATTATGTTCAGCCTTAATATTTAACAACCTAGCAATTGTTGACAATAAAGTCATTTTCTTGCATCCAGGCCATAGATCCTTGTCCGCTGCATCCAACATACGGTAGAACATACTCTCTTGTGCGTTAGGTTCCTCGGGGGCCCTATGCTCATCTCCTTCATCACCTTCATCGGGCGGTGTCGTATTCGGAATACCAAATCACATACCATCGAACACCATCTGTATATAAGCATCTTCAGGGGCAGGCCCCGAAGAGCCGGCCGTTTCAAGAACCTCTGAACTAGTGGGGTGGTGTGACTCTCCATGACACGTCCACCTTTCGTAGATCAGCACGAATCCATTGCATTGTAGATGATACTTGATGTCATCATCAGGTAGATAACACTTATTCCTACACTGTCTACACGGACACCTTAGTTTTCCCTGTGCTCTATCCACGTTTGGTTTTGATGAGACATAAGCAGGAACAAATCAACTCCATTCTTAAATTCTGCGGTCAGTACTCCCAATTCACGACGGGAGCGGTACATCCAACTCCGGTCCATCACCTACATTAATATGTTTTCCTCGTTTTGGTTAATATAGACTAAGTGGATGTTACATTATTTGTTCCCTTGCATTAATTCAACTCGTGAAATTAATTTAATATAAATTTACCCTAAGGTGGATTAGACTTATTGAATGTTACTTGAATATGTTGTCATCGTATATTCACCTTTAAATTAACTCAATTTTATATATAAAAACAAGTGGACATGTTCATATTAATCCAATCAATTGTCTAGATTCAGTTCATCCTATACTTAACATATTTCAATTCAACATCTCCACAATCATTCCGAATATACAATCCATCTATATAGCCTAATTTAAATACTAAGTTCAACCTATATCATAAACAAACACTTGCACAATATGCATACTATACAAACCAATGATTAGAAAGTTTCCACTAATAGTTCAACAAGCCATAAGTTTCTCATACGACATCCAAATTAAGCGTATCATATATGCAAATTCATCTACTCGACGAGAGCTTTCCAATTATGAGCTTTTAATTTCTAGAATCTAAACATTTTCTAGGGAAAAATATGAAAACAGGTTGCTGCCCGGAACTTCCACACATACATTCTCGATTTTTTCCTCCTATTTTGCGAATTTGCTAACAAACACATCAAACATAATAATGTCCAACACCCAATTCTTTCAATAATCTAAGATTCCAACATCAATTAAAAAAAATAAAGTGAAATTAACCTCAAGCTAATAAAACGAAACACAACAAAAATTTGCCCAAAATTTTGAACAATCGAATATCTAAAATGAGAAGGTGTAGCCAATCGAATACCTTGGGTGATTGCACGAATGTAATCAAAATGCTCCCCTCGAGAAGAAACCTCCACTGCTCCTTCTCGAATGGCTTGCGGGGGTGGCTCGAAAGTGTTCCACGAAAGAGGGAGGACGACGGCGGCGGCGACGGACGGCGGCGGGGTCGGCGGCGCTGGCAGCGGCGGTCGGAAAGGTGGTCGGAGCCGAGAGGGAGAAGCTTTTTTCGCGTGAGAGAAGAGGTGGGAGGGGCTGCGAGTGTCTGATTCTGTTCGCGAAATGGGATTTTTAATCCCTAGATTACCGACCGCATATGCGGTCGGTAACGCGGTCGGTATCACCGACCAAAACGCGTGTGGTCGGTGATTTGGTCGGATTTTAATACGGGACCCCACAACGGCTACAATTTACCGACCACCGCGTGCGGTCGGCGCTGCGGTCGGTAAATCCGACCCGCACAGCGGTGGTCGGTAATTGCGGTCGGTAACCCTAGTTTTTCTTGTAGTGTTGGTGTCACCGTAAAAATTAAATAGTGTCACTAAACCTAATCTAGTTAAATATACAAAAAAATTTCACTTTAAAATGACAGTTTGATCAATTTAAGTGGTATCCCGTTGCACCACTATCTTACAAATACATCCGCCCCTGCTCCCAGCATATCACAATTAATTTGATCATGATTTATTATTATATGTTTTTATTTTTAATTATATTACTTTTTATTATTATATAATACTTCCTCCGTCCCAGTTGAATTGTCTCATTTGACTTTTTCACAATGTTCATTGTTCAAATTTGACTCAATATTATTGTAATTATATATTTGAAAAAAGTAATCGAGTTTGGTCTTGTTAGATTCGTCTAATCGTACAGTTTTAGAATATATATTTTATATAATTTCTAGTTGTATACATTTTGAGATATTAAAGATTAAAAAAGTGTATTGGATTGTGTGCAGAAATGATATGAGACATTTCAAATGGGACAGAGAGAGTACTAAAATTATTTATTATTATTATTATTATTATTATTATTATTATTATTATTATTATTATTATTATTATTATTATTATTATTATAATATTCAGTTTTTGGTTTGGTTCGGTTTTCCATGTATTTCATATTGGAAAACGAAAGTTAGAAAATGTTACCAAATCAAAAAAAAAACCAAATTTTAAATTTTGGTTTTGTTCAATTAATCCATCGCTTTAATTCCTCCCATTGTAATTGTGTGGCATGGGCTCCCACCACCCATTTCCAGGCCTTCAATGGCTACTAAAAAAAAATAAAAAAAATTAATATGACCTAGATGTCATTTTACCGCAATCAACTTGGCGTTTGAATCAACACTCCCACAACATTAAGACGCGTTTTACAATGGAAATATATCTACACCTATATAAAACATGTTTCATTGCCTTCTTGAATCGATGTGGGATATTACATTGTCTTTGTCAACAACGGATGTCGTTAATGGGCTAAAGAGTTAAATGTTTCATCAAAAGTGTAATTATTGAACAATCAGATGGGCTCTAAAGCTAAGGTTTCCGCTCCTGCAACTAGGTCTTCGTCAACGACTCTTCCGACGGCGCCCCACGATCCGGGAGGGAAGCCTCCTTCTTCTGTTCATGATCCTGTTACATCGGAACCGATATGTGCTGCGGTAGGTAACGAGACTGTGCCATCTGTTTCGTTCCGTAATGCCGTCATGGCAGATACGACGCCTAGGGCGCTATCTGTATGCTCTCCACCGGTTACTCGAGATTCGCTAAAAGAGAATCTAGCGTCCATTGATTGCGAGGGGCCCCATCGTCGGCGCCCTAAAAACCGATTTGAGAAGTCTGCCCTGGAGGAACTTTATGAACCGTGGAAGGAGAATCTTGTTCTTAAAGTTCTTGACCGTACGGTAGGATATACTGTCATGAAAGAAAGATTAACCCGTGCATGGAAGCTAACGGGTTCGTTCGATCTACTGGACGTGGGTTATGGCTGTTTAATTGCTAAAATTGGTAGACCGGATGATCGGGAAAAGGTGCTAACGGGCGGTCCCTGGATGATTTTCGATCACTGCATTGTGATCAGGAGATGGTCAGCGGATTTCAATCCCAAGACGTCCAAGGTGAATACTTTACAGACGTGGGTTCGTATTACTGAACTCAAACAAGCTTTTTATAATGAGAATGCCCTGAGGGTTATTATCTCGGCGTTGGGCACCCTTATCAAAGTGGACAAAACGACTATGGGCATCTCCAGGGGCGATATGCAAGGGCTTGTGTTGAGATCGATCTTGATAAGCCTCTATTAGGGATGCTAGAGGTTGAAGGCGAGGTAATCCATGTTGCTTATGAAGGCCTTCACGTGATGTGCATGCACTGTGCTCGGTTTGGCCACGTGCAGGAGAATTGTCCAAATCTTACTACTAAGGCATGCAGGGAGCCTATTCCAGCGACTGACCAACCAAGGGCAAATTCCCCCTCATCTACGCCTACTGATGGGCGTGGTACTCTTGATCCTGGAGAGGGCTCGAAGATGGCAGGGGTGGAGGACAAGGTGGAGAATTCGCCAACTTTGGTGAATGAGGAGTATGAGGAATTAGGGGTAGAAGAGTGGATGGTGGTGAAGAGGCGGAGGCCGAGGAATATAAAACTGGGAGTGCTAGAACGGTAAAGAAGGATGATACCAAGCAGCAGGATGGTGGGGGCAAAAATCATACGAAGAACACTGTCATGGTACAGGAGCCACAAGCTAAAGGGGCAGCTGAGCCATTGGAGTTGTCTAATGCTGAGGCTATGCGTGTTCCGGCTGGGCTGACTAATACAGGAGATGCGCAAAGTGTCTTGGATGGTATGCGCCGGGCAAAGAATGATCTCATGGTTCAGGAGCCACATATTCAAGAGGATCACTTGGATTTAGTGATATGTGAGGCTCCACATGTTCCGGCTGGGCCTGCTAATAAAAAAACATGCAAGAATTGATAAGCTCCTGCATGGTGTGAAGAAGAGTCGCTTTACCATGAAGCCGGCTCGTGGAGAGGATGGAGAGGCTGCCACTAAGCAGGATGTGGAGAAAAGGTTTCCAGCTAAATATCGCCATTTGCTGAATGGTGGGTCGCGTGATGAGGTTATTACATCCCCTGGTATATGGAGTAATATGGTGACCAATCCAGCTTTTAAGGGAGAGGTGGCCATGGTGATTAGTAAGGACCAGCCAAGGCGGGCATCTGATGGGAGCAGTGGGGACGACTCCGCTACTCAAGATTTGGCCTTCGTGCCGCAATGATTGAGTTTAAAGATTTTACCATCCTTGCATGGAACGTACGTGGCACCATGCATAGGTTTACACATCGCCACTTGATGGATTTACTTCATATTTATTCTCCTTTGCTACTTATTTTATAGAGCCACGAGGGTTGTTTCATCGACCTCATGTACTCCTTTATAATCATAATTATGAGGCAGTTCAAATTAATGAGTGTGTTGGTCAAGCAGGGGGCTTATGGATTCTGAAGAGAATTGGCCTGCCGATCACTATATCGGTGGTATCCATCTTCTCATGTATTATTACTCTACATCTAGCATGTGGCCAGGTTTCTTGGTTCATGTCCGCCGTCTATACCAATCCGTGCGCAAGGGGTCGGGAGCAGGATTGGACTCATATGCGACAGGTTCGGAGTTTGGTTGATGGAGCTTGGTTAGCACTTGGGGATTGGAATGATGTACTCTATTCATCCGAGGTTGATGGTATGGTATATGATCCCCGTCGAGGCCAAAACTTTCGAGATATGCTAGATGATTGTGGGCTAAGGACTGTCCACACAACGGGAGATGCTTATACTTGGCAACGGAATAATTCGGGTGGCTCTCTTGGCCGTAAGCGACTTGATAGGGTCGTGGCCAATGCTGCATGGACGAGCATGTTTCCTGAGGGTTTTGTGGAAATTCTCCCACGAAGAACCTCGGACCATAGTGTTCTCTTGCTGCGATGCTATTGGCAAATTGGATTTCAAGGGCAGCGGCCGTTTAGATGGGAGCAGGCGTGGACGTCCCATCATGCCTATGAGCATATTGTGGAGCTGGCATGGAATGAGGGTGGTAATTCTATTCAACAAAAGTGTCAGCAAGTTAAAGAATCTTCCTTGTATTTCAATACTCACACCTTTGGTCACATACGGAAAAGGATAAATCGGTTACTTCGACGCTTAGCCGGCATTAGAAAAGCAATGGTCCGAGTTTACTCTGCCTTTTTGACCCTACTGGAAACCAAGCTCTCTCTTGAGTTGGAAACTGTTCTACGCCAAGAGGAGATGTTGTGGGTGCAGAAATCAAGAGATAAATGGATTAAACAAGGTGATGGCAACGGTCGAAGAAGGAATGCGATTGTTGGTCTTGATATCAATGGTCGATTGGTTTCGGATGACGCGACGTTACGAGCACATGCAACATCTTATTTCAGCTCTATTTTTGCTCCTTCACAGCGTCCATCAGGGGCTAATAGTAGGCTGGTGCGATTGCTTCCAGTTGAGCTTGCTGAGGCGCTTGCTATGGAAGTTGGCAGGGAGGAAGTGACCAAGGAGATTAAAGGTATTAGTGGTCTTTCTGCCCCTGGTCCGGATGGGCTACCAGCGCAATTTTACAAGTCTTACTGGGAGGTGGTTGGAGAGGTGATGGTCAAGTTTGTCCAAGATGCGGTCCGGGATGGCGCCTTTGACGTCTCCCTGGCTGCAACATATATATGTCTCATACCGAAGCTGGAAGTGCCAAAGGAAATGCCACACTTTCGCCCTATAAGCTTATGCAATGTGAGTTACAAGCTATTGACCAAGGTGTTGGTTAATCGTCTACGGCCGGTTCTTCAGTCCTACATTGGGCCGTATCAGTCTGCTTTTTTACCCGGACGGGGCACTGTCGGGAATGCAATTATCTTACAAGAGGTTCTTGCCTCCTTCAAGAATAAACAGCGGCGAGCTCAAGCTATTCTTCTCAAGATTGATCTTGAAAAGGCTTATGACAACATTCATTGGGATTTCTTGGAAGAATGCCTCATGGATATGGAGTTGCCTCCTTCACTTATACGGATTGTCATGTTCTGCATTCGCTCCCCAAGCTATTCTATTATTTGGAATGGGAATGTTCTACCATCCTTCATTCCGGGAAAGGGTATTCGCCAAGGAGACCCCTTATCTCCATATCTTTTTATTATAGCAATGGAATAGCTCTCCCGCTCTATCTGTGCTCGTGTTGAGGACGGTTCTTGGCGACCAATCTCTCTTGGTCGTGGTGTCAGTCCGATTTCCCATTTAATGTTCGCCAACGATCTCTTATTATTTTCTGAAGCATCTCTTGATTGTGTCCGTTGCTTGGACAGTGTGTTGAATGATTTTGCGGGGCAATCATGTCTCAAAGTGAACCCCCAGAAATCTGTGGCTCTTGCCTCGGGCTAGGTTCCATTGTCAACTATCCAACAATTGTCCTCGGTGCTTAATATTGAGTTTGCCTCATACATTGGACGGTATCTCGGATTTCCTACCATCTCAGGTGCTGCTCGGTCTAATCACTTTGAATTTCTTGTTGAGAAGATACATAAGAAAATGGCTTCATGCAAAAGAGGTCTGCTTAACAAGGCAGGGCGCCTCACTTTGGCCCGGGTGGTGCTTACTGCCGTGCCCACTCATGTCATGCAACTCATGTGGCTCCCTTCGACTACATTTGACAACATTGATCGTATTGTGCGTCGGTTCCTATGGAAGGATAGTCGGGGGCATGGGATCCATTTGGTTAAGTGGGATAAGATCGCTATCCTCGCAATATGGGGGGCCTTGGTCTGAGAAAGTGTAGAGATATGAACATAGCCTTGTTGGGGAAGTTGGTCATGGAGGTGATTACTAGAACGCCGAAGACTTGGGTGGCGCTGTTCGTAACCAAGTATGGCTGTGCTAATGGCCAATTTGCTCAACGTCCGGCTGCATCTGTCACATATAAAGCTCTTCAATGTGCTGCACCTATCCTTCAAAATGGCGTTCGAACTCGGTTGGGGAATGGAGAATACAACTTTTGGTATTCGGATTGGCTTCCAGGGGGTCCTTTAGCTCCTCGAATGCCTTATGTGCATATCTCAGATGTCCACCTCAAGGTGTGAGATATGTTCGTTGGGGATAGATGGCGATGGGAAAATTTATCCATCATTCTTCTGAGTGAACTTGTGCATGAGATCCTTCAATTTGGCTCACCGGCATTACACCCTACTGCCATGGACAAAAGATGCTGGCATGGGGAGTCTACAGGCAAATATACTGTTGCGTCTGGATTTAAATGGTTGATGCAGGAAAGGGGTTTTCACAAGGATAAGTTTAAAGCGTGGATCTAAAAACTCCCATGCCTCACAAAGTCCGGCTTCTTGTCTGATTGCTTGTTAATAATGCCTTACCCTCGAATGCGCTGAGGTATCACCGTGGCATGGCAGCTGCGGCTAGCTGCTTGCTATGTGGTGCACGGGAAGAAACGTCATGGCACATATTTTTTAACTGTTCATGGGCGGCTCATGCATGGACTCTCTTGGGAAGGACTCCACTGCCTCAAGCTCTGGTTGGCGATCAAGACATTCCCAAAGTGTTGTACGCTTGTCGTCGCTGGCCTGGAAATATTGGGCATTGGTATGGAATATATGGCGCGGGCGAAATTCTTTCTGCATGCAAGGTGAGGCTGTTGACAGCCAGGAGGTAGCTAGGAAATCCTTCTACCTGGGTACTGTTTACGATCGAGCATTTACCAAGCAGAGAGGGTCGAGGCAGCTTCAATTGGTCACCTGGAATTCGGAGCATCACATGGGCATCCTCCTACATGTTGATGGGAGCTCGATGGGCAATCCGGGCCCGGCAAGATTTGGAGGTGTGATCCGAACTGGAGATGGGGAATGGGTGGAGGTTTATTTTGGCTCTATTGGCATTGCCTCTAACTTGATAACGGAGCTCTATGGCATATTGCGAGGCTCTCAATTGTTATTTCAGAAAGGGATTATGCAGGCGGCGTGCTTTTCCGATTCGAAGGAGGCGATTCGGGTTATCCAAGAAGGCGTGGAGGAAGCTCATGTATTATTCCCACTTGTTAGGAATATTTTGGATATTCTTCACATACGGCCCCAGTATACGTGGAGGCATATTTTTAGAGAAGGCAACTCAGTTGCTGACCACTTAGCTAAACGAGGTGCTAAGTCCTTGGAGTTCTACACTACTAGGGCATTCCCTCCGGACAAGATTCGCGCCAACCTTGCGGCTGATCAGTTGGGGACTTGGTTCCCGCTTATTTAGGTTTTTTTTTTTTTGTTTTGTTTATTTTTCTTTCTTTGTCTCCACCCTTAACCCCCCTTCTGTAGTTTTTTTCTTTATCTTTGCCGACGTTTTCACGTCACCGTTATCAAAAAAAAAAAAAAGTGTAATTATTGAACTGATTGAGAAATTTAAAACACATGGTTGAAATGTTATTTAATCGATGAGGTTGTAGTGGAAATTGTCAATATCCTGAGGCTTACGTATATCAGTACTGTCGTATACTCCTTCCGTCCCACTAATATCGTCTCATTTCTTTTGGGCATGGTATTTTATGTGGGGATAGTTAGTATTTAATGTAGGGTATATTAGTGTTTAAAGTGGGGATAATTGATTTATTTATGTGTAAATGTGATAGTTATGTGTTTGAAACTTTAATATATTTATTTATTAATGTGATGTGATGGTAGTAGGTATAGTAATTAAAGTATGTAATTATTTTCTAAAAGGAAAATGTGACAATTGTAATGGGACGGACCAAAAGAGAAAATGAGACAAAATTAGTGAGACGAAGGGAGTAGTTAATAAGATACATTATTCCCTTTTTAATTTTAGAAATTATATTAATATGAAAATAGAATAAAGGCATTATTTATTGAGTTAATTATCACTATAGGTTACTTTAATATTTTTATTTTTCTTTTAGGTCGGACAAAACCGATCGGTACAATGGGCCACAATTTTAAGACTTAGCTACTGAATTTTTGAGTGGCTGAATTGAATTTTTCTCCTAGTGGGTGGAATGGGCCACGATGACATTATTATTTTCTAGGTGGGCATTATTTAGTAGGTCACACAAAACAAAAATAGCGCGGGACCGTAATCTATTTTAGTATTAAATCTAATCGGAATTCGGGTGGGAATTGGGATAGGCCGATCTTGGATGAATGGTCTGTTCTGCATGGAGTAATTTTTGGGAGCTTAGATTTTATATCAAAACAATAGTGTCATTCTTTACACTAACTTTTAAAGGTTTTAGCTATAAATTGCAGGTCCACAAAGCTCTGCAAATAGAAGCCACCTTTAATAGGTTTTGGTAGCTTTCACCAGCTACTATATAAATTAATTATTTTTTTCTAACTGTTTTAAACATTGTAGCTACTTCTAAAATATACTACCTCCGTTTTTGTGATTTTGCAACATTTCAATTTTTGATACTATTCATTGTTTAACTTTAATTCAAATTTTTATCATAGTTATACGAGGAAAAACATAGTCAAGTTAGATCTTGTTGTATTCGATATATACTACAAGAAAAAGGGCAGTTACCGACCGACATGTTGCGGGTCGGATATACCGACCGCAACACCGACCGCAAGATGCGGTCGGTAAAATAGAGCAGTCATGGGCCCGGGCGTTAATTGGCGACCTAGACGACGACCGCTCGGGTGCGGTCGGTGATTACCGACCGCATCACTAACCGTCTTTGCGGTCGGTAACCTAGGGCAGTATATTTCGCCCAAATCGCGATTACTGCGTCATATTACCCCCCTTCCTTCCCCAATTTCACCCCAAATCCAGCCCCACACACATCCGACCCGCCGCCCGCCGACCCCCTGCCTCCGACGACCCCTCCTCTGACCGTTGATGCACCTGGTGAAACCACATTTAAATGAACCTAAATTGTGTTAAAACGAACCTAAATTGCATGCATGAGACTCTATTTTACTGCTTTTTAGTTTATATTTCATGTGATTTGTAAATATTAATAAGACTGGTTAAATTGAGCTTATCCGAGTCCAATTTACCTTGTTTTATGCTTAATAATAAGACTTTGGCAATTCTAATACATTGCAATGATGTTTCAGGCATTAAAATGAAGAAAGAAGATGTTCGGAGGACAAAGGATGTCAAATTCGGAATTTTCAACACTGGAAAAGCTCCAGAATGCGCCACACAGGCATGGCGGCGCCTAAAATCATGCTCAGGCGCCACATCAGGCGCCGCATCAACACTTAGGAAAATTTCGGATTGGAAAAAGCTTCAGGATGCGCCGCACCTTCTTGGTGGCGCATAAAATGCCCTCCAGGCGCCACTTTTTGCGCTGCGGGCTGAATTTTAGGAAATTGTCAGAATGCACCGCACCTTCTTGGCGGAGCCAAAAAGCACCTTGGAGCGCCACTTTTTGCGCCGCAAAAGAAAATTTGGAAAATGTCAGGATGCGCCAGCTCTCTTTGGTGGCGCCGAAAACCTCTTCCGAGCGCCACTTTTTGCGCCACAGTCGCGGTTGGGCAGTTTTCTAACATCCCGAACTCGGTTTTAAACACCGTTTTTCGTCATTTCTTCATACACAGACTGCGAAAACACCACAAAAACTCTCTGGAAACATTTGCTAATGGGAGAAGAATGCCAGAAACACATAATCATGCCGGAGGAACGCATCTGGAACGCTGTTCTGGGCGTGTTCTTCCTATTCTAGGTGTTGCCTTTCTTTTTCTTGCTTTGTAATGAATTGAATTTGCTTTTAAATGCAATCTGCTATTATGTTTTTAATTTGTAGACGGATTTCTGTATTGTTCGTGTTAAGATGATCTAGAACGGGAGTTCAGAATCACTTTTGAAGTATGAATTTATGTTTTATGGAAGCAATATAATTTATCGATGTTTCATGTGTTAAATTTGGAGTAATCTGCAAAGATGTTAGAATCTGTATTAGGATTGTTAATCTGCTGCATAAATTTGATCGATAAATCTATTTGGGCAACAATATGATGTTTTATATTTTTATCTGCTAAATATTAATTGTTCGATCAATCTGCAGTTTCTACTTTTAGTAATCTGGAAATAATCCTAATCTGTCTACATCTTAGAATTAGTAATTTAATCCATTTTACCATGTTTTATTGTTATTTTACCATAATTGTTAGATTATTTACACTGTTCTGCATAATTGAATGTTAGAATCCAATTCTGTGATTTCTGCTTTGCTAAATCGGGAGATAAAAAGTAGAATTAATATTTTAGTACCGGAATTGGGAATAAATTACATTATAAGTGGATTCTGGCATGTGCACAATGATTTGGGAAATGAAAAGTGCCTTTTAATTGCTATAGGAAAATTTGTATGCTTGGGAAAGACTCAAATTTAGGCCTAGAATAATGATTGCAGAATGTTAGATGATTTAACCAGCTTCCATGAAATCCGTTTAAGCATAATTTGAACTGTAGAAGATTACAATATTTTTAATCTTTATAAAATAATTAATTTTAAGAAATTGATCTTTTTAGACATTGGAAAATGCTAAATCATTATGCAATTTCTATTTTATATAAAGATGGCAATATTTAAAATATTACAAGCATCTCCCATTTATATTTTTATTAATTATAATTTTAACTTGTTTTATTCTAAATTTAATGTCACTATTTTTAATTTAATCACCATTAGAATTAATCAAACTCTTTTTAAAATATATAAAATATAATTAATGAAATTAAGAATAATTAAAATTTTCTCCGGAATGAAATAATATTATGAAATTCCCCGTGGTTCGACCCGGTATTCACATGTTTTTATTACTTGATGACAACCATCCGCTTGTGGTAAAATATGGGTAGTGAAAATCACCCATCAAGTTTTTGGCGCCGTTGCCGCGGAATTTGTTGTGAACTTTTAATTATTTTTAGTTTATTAATTAAAATTCATTAAGTTAAATATTAATTTAACTGTTACTTATTTTATTTTATTTTTATTTAATATTTGCAGTGCGAAGCAAACAGGCAGAAATAGCTTATGATCCTGAAATTGAGCGTACTCTTAGAGCTATTAGATTAGGGAAACGTAGGAGACCAGCTCAGTTGGAAATTTTAATTAATTCATCCTCTGATGAAGAAAACTATTCTCCAACGACTGGAGTTTCAACAATTCAAACTAATCAATTAGTTGCTCAGTTCAATAGGTTAAACATGGCAGCAAATAACAATGATAATCAGAGTAATAATGGAGGTAACAGTGGTGATTTGGAACACGATGATCAAGCTGAAATGACCATTGAAGAACACTTACAAGGAACTAGTGGGAATCTGCTCCATTGAAGAACACTTACAAGGAACTAGTGGGAATCTGCTTAATAGAACTCCAAGGCCAGATGTAGATGCTTTAAGCTTTACCCTTCAGCCTGCACTAATCACAATGGTTCAAGCTAATCAATATAATGGAGCACCTACTAATGATGCTGTAGAACACATAAGAAACTTTCTGGACTATTGTGACACAGTGAAAATAAATGGTGTTACTGGTGATGAAATTAAGTTGAGATTGTTCTCATTTTCACTCAGAGATAAAGCTAAGACTTGGGATAAAATGTTAGAAGCTTTCTTAGAACAATTCTTCCCACCATCCAAGATTATTGAATTGCAAGAAAAAATCAAAGAATTTGTGCAAGATGAGGGTGAAACTCTACTTGAAGTATGGGATAGATACAACACTCTGTTGGCGAGATATCCAAATCATGGCTTTGAAGATTGGCAGCAGATGCACTTCTATTACAATGGACTAATTGATCATTGGAGGAATTTGTTGGATGCAGCAGCTGGAGATTCTTTTCTATCTATAGGACCTTCTAGAGCTAAGGAAATCATAGAGAAAAAGATTTCTAACATGAAAAAATTTCCTGGTAAGAAAAATGCTAGAAACAAAACAAAAGTAGGAATCTATGAGGTAGAAAAGGCAGTTGCTGTAGATTTTAAGTTAGATGCTTTGATGAGGGAGGTTTCTACGCTTAAGAAAGGCCAAGCTAAAGTTGTGAGATGCGGTATTTGTCATGGACCTCACGAGTCATCAGCCTGTCACCTGCTCGACCAAGGACTTCAAGAGACTATGCAGTGTGAGGGGACTGAGGAGCAAGTGGAAGATGTGAACTACATAGGAAATAGGCAGCAGAATTACAATCAAAACCGTCCTCAAACCCAAAACTTCTATCCAAATCAAAATTCTCAATTTCAACAAAACACCTACCCACAAAACAACCATCAACCTTACCCACAGAACCAAAATCAGAATTACCCAAATCAAAATCAAAATCAAAATTTTCAAAACCAAAACCAGAACCAAAACTATAATCAGAACAGAAATCAAAATCAATCTTTTTATCCTAACCAACAATCTAGGAACTTTCAACCTCAACAACAGCTGCAACAAAACCAAGGAGGTGATGAGGTCAATTTAAAAGAGTTAATGAGCACAATCGTGTCTCAACAACAAACAATTCAGCAAATGCAAGCCTCAATGAGAAATTTAGAAGTTCAAGTTGGTCAAATTGCTAGGGATACCTCAAATAGACAGCAAGGAACACTACCAAGCATGCCTGATCCTAATCCAAAAGAGCAGTGTAAAGCAATCACTTTAAGGAATAAAAAGGAACTGCCTAATCCTTACCCTACCTTAGATGATCCAGAGGTTTTAGCTGATACTGTAGATGATCGAAGTGAGGATATAGAGAAAGAAAGTCAGCATAAGAACACTGATGAGCCTAAGGAGAGTAAGAAACTTAGGGATGAACAGGATAAGGGAAAGTCTACTGTCCCAGTCAAGCCATACCAGCCACCTATTCCATATCCACAGCGTCTTAAAAAGGCTAAGGAAGATAAAGATTATGCTAAATTCTTAGAAGTCTTTAAGAATTTAAGAATTGATATTCCTTTTTCTGATGCCATTGCACAAATGCCCGTGTATGCTAAGTTCTTAAAAGAAATTCTATCAAAAAAGAGTGTTGATGATGAAGAGAAAGTGACATTGACAGGGGAATGTAGTGCAATCTTACAAGAAGGCAACCTATTAAACAAAAAGATCCTGGGAGTTATACTATTCCGTGCATTATTGGCACTAAAGAATTCAACAAAGCTCTGTGTGATCTCGGGTCTAGTATTAATTTGATGCCTTTACATGTCTTTAGAGAACTTGGGGTAGGAGTTGTAAAGCCTACTAGGATGCAGCTACAGCTTGCTGATAGGTCTATTAGGACTCCTTTAGGCATAGTAGAAGACGTTCCTGTTCAAGTAGAGAGCTTCATTTTCCCTGTCGACTTTGTTGTTCTTGATATGGAAAAAGATATTGATATTCCTCTGATTTTAGGTAGACCATTTCTGCAAACTGGTAGGGCTATGGTTGATATGGATGATGGTAAAATTACACTTAAAGTAGGTAATGAACAAGTGTCGTTTGATATTTCTAAGACAACTAAAACACAACACGCTAGTTCTGACACCTACCCGTGTAATAGAGTTACAGCTATCTATCAGGAGGATGAGGTGATTGAGGGAGAGTTCTTTGCTAGACATGATCCCTATAGGAAATTTGAGCAGTTAGTGGAGAGTTGTGAGGACTTAGCTGAAAGTAAGTGTGAGGGAGGATTACCTGTGCAGGTAACATGTGCGATAGAAGAGTCTAAGTTAGTCCCGTCTGTTGAAAAGCCACCTATATTGACATTGAAGGAGTTGCCATCACATTTGAGGTATGTTTTTCTTGGTGAGAATGATATTTTACCTGTTATTACAAGTAATAAATTAAATGATGATCAATTAAATGCATTAACCCAAGTGTTGAGTAAGCATGTTGGAGCAATAGGTTGGATGATAGCCGACATCAAGGGACTGAGTCCAGCATTGTGTACACACCAGATTTATATAGAGGAGGATGACAAACCAGTGAGACAGCCCCAAAGGAGACTGAATCCACATCTACAAGAAGCTGTAAGAACAGAGGTGATTAAACTACTCGATGCATGTATTATCTATCCTATCTCTGATAGTCAGTGGGTGAGTCCAGTTCAAGTAGTGCCTAAAAAGGGAGGTATGACTGTGATTAGAAATGAAAATGGTGAATTAGTACCTACTAGACCTACTACTGGATGGCGTGTATGCATTGATTATAGGAGATTGAATGATAAGACTAGGAAAGATCATTTTCCATTGCCTTTTATTGATCAAATGCTAGAGCGTTTAGCTGGTCATGAGTTTTATTGCTTTTTAGATGGCTATTCTGGTTATAATCAAGTTCCAATTGCACCTGAGGATCAAGATAAAACTACATTTACATGTCCTTACGGTACATTTGCATATAGGATAATGCCATTTGGTTTGTGTAATGCTCCAGCTACATTTCAGAGATGCATGATGTCTATATTTTCTGATTTAATTGAGACGTGCATTGAGGTATTTATGGATGATTTTTCTGTATTCGGGTCTGACTTTGTGAAATGTTTAATTAACTTGGAAAAGGTTCTGATTAGATGTGAGGAGTCAAATTTAGTTCTTAATTGGGAAAAATGTCATTTTATGGTTAATGAAGGTATTGTCTTAGGACATAGGATTTCTAAAAATGGCATTGAAGTTGATAGGGCTAAAGTAGAAGTAATTGCAAAAATTCCACCTCCTAATAATTTAAAAACTTTGAGAAGTTTTCTGGGACATTCTGGATTTTATCGAAGGTTTATAAAAGATTTTTCTAAAATTGCATTGCCTCTATTTAAGCTGCTGTGTAAAGATGTCGAGTTTGATTTTACTGACGAGTGTATTGATGCGTTCAATAGGATCAAGGAAGCACTGGTGACAGCAACAATTATTCAGCCACCTGACTGGAGTTTACCATTTGAGATCATGAGCGATGCTAGTGACTTTGCTGTTGGAGCAGTATGGGTCAACGAAAGGATAAGAAGCTTCATGTTATTTATTATGCTAGTCCGGCTTTAAATTCTGCACAAAGAAATTATGCCACCAATGAAAAAGAACTTTTATCTGTTGTGTATGCATGTGAGAAATTTAGACCATATTTGATAGGCTCTAAGACTGTAGTTTACACTGATCATGCTGCTATTAAATATCTATTTGCAAAGAAATATGCTAAACCACGGTTAATTAGATGGGTATTATTGTTATAGGAATTTGATTTAGAAATTAAAGATAGAAAATGAGATGAAAATCCTGTAGCTGATCATCTATCTAGACTGGAGCATGAAAAAGGGGAAGAAAGATTAATTAATGATGCCTTTCCTGATGAAAATTTGTATTTAATAAATAACACTTCCTCTGATCCGTGGTTTACTGATTTTGTAAATTATTTAGCATGTGGTGTAATTCCTGATCATTTACAATGGCATAGTCAAAAGCAAAAATTTAAAACTGATGCTAAATATTTTATTTGGGATGAACCTTATTTGTTTAGACTGTGTTCAGATCAAATCATAAGGAGATGCATCCCTGATGAGGACTTTGAAAAAGTTTTAAAGGCTTGCCACGAAGGACTTGGAGGAGGACATGTTGGACCTAACAGGACAGCTCATAAGGTACTCGAAGGTGGTTTATATTGGCCTAATATTTATCGTGATGCTAGATCATTTGTGCAAAAATGTGATGTATGTCAAAGAGCTGGTAATATCACTAAAAGAGATGAAATGCCACTAAAAGGAATTATGCCTGTTGAGTTGTTTGATTTGTGGGGAATTGATTTTATGGGTCCATTTCCACCATCTAATGGGAAATTGTATATTCTTGTTGCTGTAGAATATGTATCAAAATGGGTAGAAGCTGAATCATGTGCTTTAAATGATGCTAAACAAGTGACTAAATTTTTGAAAAAGCAAATCTTTACTCCTTTTGGTGTGCCTAAAGCAATCATTAGTGAGGGTGGATCTCATTTTGTCAATAGGGCTGTTAATCAATTGTTATCTAGAATTCATGTTCATCATAGGATAACAACACCCTATCATCCCCAAGCCAATGGTCAGGTAGAAGTCACTAATCGTGAGATTAAAAAGATTTTGGAAGCCACTGTAGGAAAATCTAGAAAAGACTGGGCTTTTAAGTTAGATGAAGCACTGTGGGCTTATAGGACAGCCTTTAAAACACCAATAGGTATGACTCCTTTTAAATTAGTTTATGGTAAAGCTTGTCACTTACCTTTTGAACTTGAGTTTAAATCACTTTGGGCTATGAAGAAGTTGAATTTTGAATTTAAAAAGGCTCAGGAAAAAAGGAAGGTAGATATTACTGAATTAGAAGAAATTAGACGTCAAGCGTATGATAATGCTCTAATTTATAAGGAAAGAACAAAGCTTTATCATGATAAAATGCTTAGGCCTAAGGTGTTTGAAGCTGGACAGTTAGTGCTTTTATATAATTCTAGATTTAAGGTGTTTCCTGGTAAATTGAAGACAAATTGGTCAGGGCCTTTTAGGATTGTTAAAGTGTTGGATAATGGTGCAGTAGTTTTAAAAGCTGAAGATGAAAGGGAATTCACTGTAAATGGTCAAAGACTTAAACATTATTTTGGAGATGAAGTTAAATTCATCGAACAAATTAATGTTAAGCCTTTGGTTATTTAAATCTGCTTATTGAAGTATTTGCATTGCATGTTTAATTACGTTAAGTTTTTATTAGTTAAACCTATAAAAACCAATAAAAATTATAAATGAAAGAAAAAGACAAAAATATTCTACATTTTATTGTTTATGTGCTTTTATTTGCTTTGTTGTTCTGGTTTAATTTAATTTAAATGTTGTTTTTAGTTTAATTATGTTGCTTGAGTTTTATGCTATGTTAATTGCATGTATTTGAATAAATTGAGTAGGACATTGCCTATGAATTGGAATAACTAGCAAAACATTGAGAAATGGTAGAACTGTGTGTGCTTAGTTATTGAACTTCACATGTGTATTTTGACTCGGTGATAAATTGAGGAGGAGGATCTATATGGACTAATTGGTTTAATTGAGGGGAACTATGAACCGGAAGGATTTAAGGAGGCTATATATGCTAAATTTGACTTGCTAACCTTAGGGAGTAAATTGACTATCATTATGGTCGAGTTTGAGCTGAAATTCGAGTGTCACAGACTCAGTCCAGGCGCCACACCTTCTTGGTGGCGCCTGAAATCAAGCTCAGGCGCCACATTATGCGCCATTTTCAAACCTGGGAAAATTTTAACTCAGTTTTTGCGCCACACACACCGTGGCGCATAAAACTGCTCCTGAGCGCCACAAATTGCGCCACCCTCAGACTTAGAAAATTCTTTGATCAGTCCAGGCGCCACATGCACTGTGTGGCGCCCAAAAGGGGGTTTAAGCGCCACTTTGGCGCATTGGGCCGGCGGGTCAGGTCCCTGACCCGGACCAGAAGTGGGGTTTTAAAACCCAATTCCTTATTTCTTCCTCATTCTATCGACCGAGAGCTCTTTCTTCTCCCTTCTTCTTCGACCGAGCGCCATCCCAAGCGACACACTTGCGCCACTCCGGTAAAAATTCTTCCAGTTCTTGTTTCCTCCTATCAATTCTTATCCACATTGTTTAAATTCTCATTCCAAAACCCAAATTCTACTTTGTTTGAATCAAAATTAGGGTTCTTTAACCCTAGTTCTTCAAGTTTGGGGATTCTACTCCAAAGTGCTCCAATCCTTCAATTTAGGTAAGAATGACTATCCCAATTCAAATTTTATCATATTCTAGTGCTTTGGAATACATTAATTGTGGTATTTGGGTTGTTGCTCAAATTTTGGGTATTGCTAGAATGTGGGATTAAACTTGTTTTTAATTGTCTAAATCTTAGTTTGAACATGAACATGTGTTGTAGAACATGGATTGAATGCATAATGTGAAAATTCTTGGATTACATTTAAAAATTTGGGATTTTGAAAAATTAAAATCTGAAAATTGCTTTAAATTAATTAAAATGACATTTTTGATTAATTAAATGGATGAAAAATCACTAGAACATGTCATTTTAGTTATATTAAAAATATAAAGTTATTTTCATGTCAAAAATTCCATGTTCTTTATAATGTGAGTCAATTGGAGCATGTTTTGATAACTCTTTTATTTATAACTTAGTTAATTAAAATAGGTGAATTTAACATATAAATAAATTGGAATGGATTTAAATATTAATTTAAACCATTTGTAATGCACTAGTTTAATAATTTAGGTTGTTTTTATTTATTAAATCTGAAAATTTAATAAAAGAAGGAGTTTTTATTAAAAAGTATGCTCTAACATGAATCTTAGACTCTAGAATAAAATAGATGATATATTTAAACAAAGTTTAGTATTCATAACTTTTAAAATGCAACATCTTGGTCATTGAATTATTTAAATCCCACATTCTAGGTTGATGTATATGTTTGCTTTATACTTAACACTTAAGTTAAACCTTTGGTTTAAACTTAAGTGTGAGGATGGGAGGCAATGCATATATATTATACTAACCCAGAGTTTTTGTACAACCAGGTATTGAAATAATGTATAATCCTCCAAACCCCCCTAAGAAATCGGGTTATAGGTATATACCCATGCCCGAGGGAAGGATGGGGATTTATGATCCACAATCACCGGATAGCATTCCTACTCCTATTCCTGATGAGCATATTTTTGAACATCGCAGACTCCGTACGAAAAATTTGATACAGATGGATCCACCACAGGGCTCAGGAGGTGCTTCCAAGTCTAAGGGACTTCTCTCTTATTTCAGAAAGAGTAAGTCCAAGAGTGGTGCTTCTTCGAGGCATATTACTGCACCGCTGATGACCAGCAGGAGGTCAATCAGCCTGACCAGCCCGTTCAGCCTGAGCAGCCTGAGGCATCTGACCATTCACAGGCCCCCTCTAGAGCCTCTCGGGGGAAGGCACCCGCCCTGAGTTCCACTTCCTCTCGACCTAGGAGAGGGAGATCTGCTGCATTAGCTATCCAGGAGCCTGTCCCTGAGGCTGTAGGAGGGGAGGAAGATGATGATGAGGTTGATCAGGAGGAGCAAGAAGAGCAACCGGCAAGGGGAGGACAGAAAAGGCAAGATCCTAGAGCTTATGTCCCTGAGTTGTTTTATGTCAAGGAGGGGATATTGGATGCCACTATATTCAGGAGTGCCAGGGCATATGAGCTGTACAAAAGATTCCACAAAAAGAGGATCATTGCAGATAGGGGTTTTTCAGACAGAGACTTACAGCACCCTTTGCTTCGAGATGCTATCAGATCCAGGGGTTGGGAGAGATTTGTGAGACACCCAGCCGGATCATATTCATGGGAGCTGACTAGGCTGTTTCTAGCCAATGTTGAGGAGGAGGATTCTTGGATTTTTGGGGTCAGAGTGCCCATCACTCCTCAGCACATTAATCAGATTTTTGGAGTAGTGGATGTGCCCTATGGCAGAGACTTCTGGGAGTCGGTGATGAGAGCAGATGACAGGGAAGATTTTAAGAAACTTGTACTGATGTCTATGTTTGAGGGTCAGGAGGACGTCCTCACATATGATGATGATGACATGAGTAGGCTACATGGGCCTGATATGGATGCTCCTATTTACCAGCTTCTCATGTTTTACAGATCAAGATTGAGTCCTTCGATATGGCAAGGTGGGGAGCCCGATCAACATGGGAGAGCTTGTATCGCTCGAGCTGAGACAGACACCGGGGGTGTCTAAGAGGTCAGCTCTTATGTTCCCTAGTTTGATATGGCAACTTTGTGCTCAGGCAGGAGTGAACATGGGGCAGTTTGATAGAGATTGGAGAATGAGGCCCCCGATTCCATTTGGCAAGAAGAACTTCAAGTTGCCTGGCATAAGATGCCAGCCTATGATACTTCCCAGAGAGTTGCCTAAGCAGTCACCGCCTGCACCATCACAGGGTAGCCATAAGCATTCTGAGGCTCCTTCACAGTCCACTCGGGATACACGAGGTGGTAGGGGCAGAGGTAGAGGGCGAGGCTGAGCTCAGCCACAGCAGTCACAGCAGTATCAGGGAGAGCCTGATTGGGCTAGGGCATTACGGATTGACCAGCAGACAATGATGACCAACCAGCAAAATTGGATGAACACCATGGATGAGCGGATGAGGTTGGTAGCTCAGAGGCAACACTTTTTGAGCGATCAGATTGCAAAGAATGCTCGAGCCCAGGCTTACCACGCAGCCCGACTGGAGTTCTTCATGTCCCAGAGTTTAGGACAGAGATATGTTGCTCCTTAGACACCTTCTGAGGACGATGATGATGAGGACTATGTAGGCTCTGGAGATGTAGCGAGGATGGAGATGATGATGCTGAGGATGCTGATGCTGGAGATGGATCTGAGGAAGTAGGAGACAATGACGATTCTGATGATGATTCTGACTGATTCGGAGGGATATAGATCGGCTTTGATCTTGATAGGTTTTATGTATTAGTAAGCCTATGTATATTGATGGATTATGTTCTGCTACATTCTAGTTATTATTCATGTGGATTGTATTGTCCTAAACTCTATTTCCTACCATTTTGCTATCTTAGATATATTATTTCCGTTATTCGAGTCTTTTTGATTATATGAAACATTAGATAGTTTTTATTTAGCTTATAAGGTTTTGAGTTGTTTTTAAATTCAATAAAGTAGCTCTTACCAATAGCATGTTAAATTGAGTTGTTTTGAACTGTTGAAAAGATTAATGAAGTTTATTTGGACTTGATTTAGGTGTGGAAGAAGTGAAATCGGTATTGTTGAGTGATTTGGAGATGTTGGACATCATGGGGAAGAACTTAGGAAAAACACATTCTGCCCGAATTGGCACAGAATGCGCCAAATGTGCTTTGTGGCGCCTAAATATGCCTTAAAGCGCCACTTTTGGCGCCGCAAAATGAGAATTTTCCAAGTTTGCTTCAGGATGCGCCGCATCAACTGTGCGGTGCATAAAACCCCCCTTGAGCACCACAAAATGCGCCGCAGATTATTTTTAAATTTTATTTTATTTTTAAAATGCGCCACACTCACTGTGTGGCGCCTAAATTGGCTTCGGAGCGCCACTTTTTGTGCCACCGACGCGAATTTTTGAAAAATCCGCGAATCCAAAAGATTCAAATCATATCTAATCGATTTTTGGGATCCTAAACAGCATTATACTGACTCCAAATCGTATGTTTAGTGTATATTTGGATCTAGATTAAATCAATCACTCCGTATCTCAACAAAATCAAGACTTCACCACCTTTAAAAAGGGGAATACCGATCGTCACTCTCACCTTCTACCAAATCTATCAATTCTTTTCTCTTCCAGTTTAATTAGCTTTCTAATCTCAATCCCTTCTTCCTAAATTCTGCCATCATGAGATCAAAGAGAAAGAATAACCCGAGAAACAATGGTGGAAAGAAACAGAAAGCCATAGAGCATGCCCCATCACCGCCACTTGTTATTAGAGAACCTGATCCGGAACCGGCTGTTGTGGGTACTGAAGATATGTTTGTGAATAATTTGGTGTCTCCTGATTCATATAATGGAAACGAAAGTTCCTTCAATTCTGCTCAAACCAACAGAGTATGATCCACAGCAAGAAGAGGATGATGCTGAATCTCCGGAGGAAATTTCACCGGAGGGTCCACGTGGTTCTAAAACCAAGAGGAAGAGTCATAATAGAAAGGATGATACACCTCCTCTAGAAGAACTAACTCGTCATCTTGATATACCTAGTACATCTGGTACTAGGGCAGAGCCTACAGAGATCGCAATTAATAAGATGACCTATGAGATTCACCAGCTTAGAGCCGAGATGAAGAGGAAGGAGGATAGTACACGGACAGAGTTTGCACGACTTTCTTCCAGACTTGGGTATTTCATGTATGAAAGTTTAGGTGATCTATATGCTCCTCCTACTGATTCGAGCTCTAAAGATAGTGATGATGGTCCTAGGGAAGATGAAGTAGATGATTTGGATGGATCTTTAGAAATCTAGATTTTTGATTAGATAGGGTTGCTCCCTTTTTGGTTTAATTTGTAATGGTTAGAATAATTTTGGTAATATTTTGCTTATTTGAATTAGTATCTTTATGTAATAGTTGCTAGAACTTGTGGTATTTAGCTTTCGGTAAGTTTATGAAATTTAATATTTTATTGAAATCTGTCCATTTTTATTTAATTAATAAAAAGAGTTAATAAAAATTAAAAATCTGAAATTTAAAATTTAAAATGATAAAAATCTGAATTTAAATAAATTATGGATGGAATTTTATCATTATAATTCATAAATTACCATGTGTTCTAACAATTATCTTTTGTATGAGCAAATACCATATAAATATATAAAAGAGCAGGATATGCCATGAAGAAACAAGCAAAAGGGGACATCCAAGATGGTGAAAGAATTTCTAAGATCTAAACATTGCAGGTGTGATCTTTTCATGTTATATGTTATCAATTTGCATGAAGTATGTGGTAAGAGCTTGATTTAATTTTATGTTACTGTTTATTATGCTTTGAATAAAATGGTACGTGCATGATTAATTATTTTTAAATTTAAATTGTGTTTTCCCAGTGGTGCTATTATTTAGAGATGATCACATCATTGCATATCTGGAGAAAATCTAAATAAGTCTAAATGTTCTGCTTTAATCTGATTTTACAACTTAATGAGTGTTAGGTTTCTTAGTTTAAAGTCCTAGACTTTGTCAAATTGTTATGCAAGTTGTTGGAGCTATTGGTGACAATTCTATTTACCTCGCAGAAAACTATTTGATTAATTAGACTAGTTATTTAAAATGTGGAGAGTTATCATTATTTATAAATAAATATGCTCCTTCCAAGTCTTTTTAAATGCTTAATTACAATAAAGTCAGATTGAAAACCCTATATTCGAAAAAAAAATGATGAAAAATGAAACTCAAATCTTGCAAACAGAAAAAGAAAAAATTATATTGAAGAATGCAAGATCAAAAAAAAAAAGAGAATAGCATATTAAAAAGGGGGATTCAATAAAAATTCATAAACTCTTGACGGGATGACTGACACATATTCGGTGACATGAGTAGCTTTGGAATTCAACCGTCTACAACTCAGCCAAAGTGTCTAGAATATAGTGAAACCTAGCCATAGATTGAGCATATTTAAAGACTGGAATAGAAAAGCATATTTACATTATTCACTTTCCCATATTGAGTGCTATGTATAATTAATCTGTTTTCTGTATTGTAAGTGCTTTGGGTATCTGGTTCTAATAGCTGATGCATATCAATTTGCCTAGTTCTAGTACATTAAACTTTGAACCCTTTTAGCTTATTGTGTTGTTGAAATCTATGATTTGACAGAACTATAGAGACTTTATCTTTATTATCTTGATTGGCAAGTTGATGTGTTAATTGATCTCATTGCTCAAGGGACGAGCAATATTTAAGTGTGAGGATGTTGATGCACCCAGTGAAACCACATTTAAATGAACCTAAATTGTGTTAAAACGAACCTAAATTGCATGCATGAGACTCTATTTTACTGCTTTTTATTTTATATTTCATGTGATTTGTAAATATTAATAAGACTGGTTAAATTGAGCTTATCCGAGTCCAATTTACCTTGTTTTATGCTTAATAATAAGATTTTGGCAATTCTAATACATTGCAATGATTTCAGGCATTAAAATGAAGAAAGAAGATGTTCGGAGGACAAAGGATGTCAAATTCGGAATTTTCAACACTGGAAAAGCTCCAGAATGCGCCACACAGGCATGGCGGCGCCTAAAATCATGCTCAGGCGCCACATCAGGCGCCGCATCAACACTTAGGAAAATTTCGGATTGGAAAAAGCTTCAGGATGCGCCGCACCTTCTTGGTGGCGCATAAAGTGCCCTCCATGCGCCACTTTTTGCGCCGCGGGCTGAATTTTAGGAAATTGTCAGAATGCACCGCACCTTCTTGGCGGCGCCGAAAAGCACCTTGGAGCGCCACTTTTTGCGCCGCAAAAGAAAATTTGGAAAATGTCAGGATGCGCCAGCTCTCTTTGGTGGCGCCGAAAACTTCTTCCGAGCGCCACTTTTTGCACCACAGTCGCGGTTGGGCAGTTTTCTAACCTCCCGAACTCGGTTTTAAACACCGTTTTTCGTCATTTCTTCATTTACAGATTGCGAAAACACCACAAAAACTCTCTGGAAACATTTGCTAATGGGAGAAGAAGGCCAGAAACACATAATCATACCGGAGGAATGCATCAGGAACGCTGTTCTGGGCGTGTTCTTCCTATTCTAGGTGTTGCCTTTCTTTT
Organism: Hygrophila difformis; assembly: GCA_030278955.1. Lineage (NCBI taxonomy): Eukaryota > Viridiplantae > Streptophyta > Magnoliopsida > Lamiales > Acanthaceae > Hygrophila > Hygrophila difformis. The sequence continues at coordinate 44,432,474 of JAOANR010000006.1, read as the reverse complement.
TCTTGCTTTGTAATGAATTGAATTTGCCTTTAAATGTAATCTGCTATTATGTTTTTAATTTGTAGACGGATTTCTGTATTGTTCGTGTTAAGAGTGATCTAGAATGGGAGTTCAGAATCACTTTTGAAGTATGAATTTATGTTTTGTGGAAGCAATATAATTTATCGATGTTTCATGTCTTAAATTTAGAGTAATCTGCAAAGATGTTAGAATCTGTATTAGGATTGTTAATCTGCTGCATAAATTTGATTGATAAATCTATTTGGGCAACAATCTGATGTTTTATATTTTTATCTGCTAAATTTTAATTGATCGATCAATCTGCAGTTTCTACTTTTAGTAATCTGGAAATAATCCTAATCTGTCTACATCTTAGAATTAGTAATTTAATCCATTTTACCATGTTTTATTGTTATTTTACCATAATTGTTAGATTATTTACACTGTTCTGCATAATTGAATGTTAGAATCCAATTCTGTGATTTCTGCTTTGCTAAATCGGGAGATAAAAAGTAGAATTAATATTTTAGTACCGGAATTGGGAATAAATTACATTATAAGTGGATTCTGGCATGTGCACAATGATTTGGGAAATGAAAAGTGCCTTTTAATTGCTATAGGAAAATTTGTATGCTTGGGAAAGACTCAAATTTTGGCCTAGAATAATGATTGCAGAATGTTAGATGATTTAACCAGCTTCCATGAAATCCGTTTAAGCATAATTTGAACTGTAGAAGATTACAATATTTTTAATCTTTATAAAATAATTAATTTTAAGAAATTGATCTTTTTAGACATTGGAAAATGCTATATCATTATGCAATTTCTATTTTATATAAAGATGGCAATATTTAAAATATTACAAGCATCTCCCATTTATATTTTTATTAATTATAATTTTAACTTGCTTTATTCTAAATTTAATGTCACTATTTTTAATTTAATCACCATTAGAATTAATCAAACTCTTTTAAAAATATATAAAATATAATTAATGAACTTAAGAACAATTAAAATTTTCTCCGGAATGAAATAATATTCTGAAATTCCCTGTGGTTCTACCCGGTATTCACCAGTTTTTATTACTTGATGACAATCATCCGCTTGTGGTAAAATATGAGTAGTGAAACTCACCCATCACCGTCCATCATCCGACCACCCCTCCTCCAACGTCCACCCATTCGAGTGTGAAACGAGCACACCCCAACTGAACTCCTCCGATTGAAACCGCTGCCACCACCGTCGCTGCCCACCCTCCGCCTCCGCTGCTGCCGGACCCGCCCCCGGCCGCCCCTGCTCCAGCGCCCCCTGCCACCACATCCTGCCACCACCGGCCGCCACTCCACCACAGCGAGCCACTGCCACCACCATTCGAGCCACGGTGCCTTTGTTGACAGCCATCCATTCGAGACGAGGTAATTTTGTTTGTACATTTCTCGTTCGATTGGAAATTTACACATTCGATTGTTCTGTATAATGTGTTCATCCTTAATTTCAAATTGTTTTAGATAGTTCAGTCTAGGATTGTTATGCATACAATTACACATTCGATTATTTTTCTCTAATTGATTGTTATGGCTTTGATAACATATATATTACAAAAAAGAAATTATTTTTGCATAAAGTGGCTGTCATTATCCGTTTTGGGCTATTACGGAGTTCATATTTGGAGGCTTGACTGTTTGGTTGGTAATTGAAATCATCTCGTAGAGTAGATGAATTTTCATATATGATATGTTCAATTTGGATATCGTATGATAAAGTTAGGTGATTTTAATGTATAAATGTCGTTTTTGTTCGATTTGGGTGTTTGTATATCCGATGTTGTCGTTATATGTTGCTACTGGATTGAAAAAATTAGATGTAGCAACTTTTGTGGTGTGTTATGGATATAGTTTAATTTGTTAGAACACTGTCATGATTTGAAGTATTTGTTAGAATTTTTCGTCGTTGGTTTTGAATTTGGAAGAATTTAAGCGAATAATTAGTTGTAACCATTTGAAATTGGGGATTTAATTTAATTGATGTACATGGATTGAAAATAGGATTATTGGCTCACTAGTAGATGTGAGATATCATTTCTATAAAAATTTATGGTTTATATGTTTAAAAATATAAGTATATGTAGAACACTAAAATATGATTTCTTTGTCATATTAAAAACTTTAATAGGTAGGAGTTTAAATGAATTTTAAAAGATTCGAACGATGATTACTCAATTGGCATAACCAAAAAAAAATACTTTTTCTACCTAAGTGTAATCCGTTGAACACATATCCATTTTTTTCATAAATTATCGGTAAGTGAATAAACCACTAAGTGTCTAATAACTACACGTACACAAACTAAACACAAAGAACTAATGAAAATGATTCCCTTCAGTGGCCTATTGCCATATTTGTAGGTGATGAACCGTAGTTGGATGTACCGCTTCCGTCGGGAAGTTGGAGTACTTACATCCGAATTTAAAGCAGGAGTTGAATCGTTCATACGTATGTCTCATGGAAACTCAAATGTCGATAGGTCCCAAGGAAAACTTAGGTGTCCGCGTAGGCAGTGTAGGAATAAATGTTACCTACCCGATGCTGACATCAAGTATCATCTACACTGCAATGGATTTGTCCACAACTACGAAAGGTGGACGTGTCACGGAGAGCCACACCAATTTACACGGTACTACGATACCGATGCGGGCAGCTCTTCAGTGTCAGCACAGGAAAATGATTATATACAAATGGTGTGCGATGGAATGGGAATTGGTATTCCCGATACAACACCACCAGATCAGGGTGAGGAACCTAGGCCACCGGAAGAACCTAACCCACAATAGAGCTTGTTCTACTGTATGTTGGTGGCGGCAGACAAGGATCTGTGGCCTGGATGCAAGAAAATGACCTTGCTGTCAACAATTGCTAGGTTATTAAACATTAAAGCCGAGCACAACCTTTCGGAGAGGTGTTTCGATACATTGTGCCAGCTCATCATAGATACACTACCCAAGGACAATGCAATGGTTAAGAACTTTTACGAGGCGAAAAAACTACTTGAGGGATTAGGGCTACCTGTTGAGAAGATTGATTGTTGTGTTAAGAGCTGCATGTTATTTTGGCGTGAAGATGCATCATTAGACAAGTGCAAATATGTTTCAAAATAATCAATAGCTTGTGCTAATAACAGGGAATTCACAGAGAAACTGCTAGAAGAGCGTCCAGAATTAAGCGGCCCGGAGATTTGGCGAGCGCAGTCAACAGAGTTGCCTAGGTGGTTGAAGGCACATGTGATGGACAATTCACCGGATGATCAATGCATTTCTCACATAGCGCAGGGCCCACTTCCCATTGGTACATTGTATCCTATGTATTTTATAAATGGGATGAAATTTCACATAGAATCTCATGGTAGGCAAAGATCAACATACAATTGTGGTGTTTGTATCGAGTCGCTATCTCACGGAGACTACTATGGCATAATCGAAGAGATCATAATCATAGAGTACCCTACATTGCCTATCAAACAAACTGCCTTCTTCAAATGTCGATGGTTTGACCCTCGTGAAGGCATTGGGACGCGCACTCATTCCAACTACAAGCTTGTTGAAATAAACCGCTCAAAGTCTTTGAACATATATGAACCATTCATATTTGCTAATCAAGCCGAACAAGTGTGCTACGTTGCGTTCCCGACCATCAGACCGGTTGCCAGTCAGAATGAGTGGTTGGCCGTGTGTAAGGTCAAACCTAGAGGTGTAATAACCGTTACGCAAGGGGGAGAAGCGGATGCATTCCAAGTCGATGTTCCCGAACAGCTTAGCATCGAAACTACACATATCACTACTAGGCGAGAGCCACTAACCGACGACGTGGTTCAATATGTTGACCTCCCTCAGGATGAGAACAATGAGTCTGTAATACCCGGGAATTTTCCAACATAAAATAAAACAATAATTAAATAAATAAGCAATAAATAACATAAACACCATAAATAAATAAATCCAGCAAATAAATAAATAAATGAAGATAAGCAAATGAGAAATGAGATTTAACTTAAAAAGGAATTAAAGAAATTTAATTAAATAAAAAGAATTATTAAAGGTAAATAAATTGTACACCGAAACCCGACACCAATGAACTCGAGGATTCGAGTCCAAACATCCAATTAGACCCGAGTAAAAATTTAGAGAGGAAGTAGAAACCCGAAGATACCCCGAAACTCAGAAAACGGGAGCATAGAGGGATAGAAATCCGAAAGAGAGGAGGAAATGCACGACGGATCGCACGACCCGCCCGGACCGAAGTCCTGGCGAGTGTCGCGCGGTGGCCGCGCGGTCGAAGGAGGAAGAGCGCGCCACGACCGCGCCATGTGACAGATTCGCCTGTGCGAGATTTTCTCGCCCGAATCCGGATTTTTCGACTTCGGTTGAACACCTTTCAGCTCAAGACTCCTAGGGGCAGACCTTGGGGGTCCCAAGGGCTTGTTTAACTATAAATAAGCCCTCTTAAAAGCTCCGAATACTTTTCCAAAACCCTACAACTCTCTATACGTCCAAAAACCCTAATTCCGGAGTCGTCGGAGGCACGAGACCAAGGCGAGACTGATTTGGACGAAAATCAGAGTTCCTTAGACGTCGTGGTAAGTTCCGATCCATTCGTCTCTTACGTTTTGATTCGAAAACGAATCCTAATCTTCTTATCTTTCTTTCTAAGCCCCGAATCGGATCTAGAACGTAGAACCCGACGAACGGAGAGGATAGACGGAGGACTGGAAGCCACGCCTTCGAAATAGACGATCCCGGATATCTATAAATCAGTAAGTTAATACTTACATGGTTTTGGGAGTAATTAAAACACGAAACCTAAAAGCTTAAACGAATCTTGCAAAAATCTGTCAACGTATATTTTCTACCGGCGTAATAGTTTTGTCTAATTTTTCCAAACATTAAAACAACTTCAAACGGAAAAACTTAAAACAAGAAAAACGTTCCTAAGGCTTAGATCTATCTATTGTAAAATTTTCAGAATTTTTAGAGACGATTTGATATGTGAAAACCAACCGAAACCGAACTGCTTGAAATTAGATCTTGAAATTCTTGACAGAACTTAGGTCCGATTTTGATCACGTTTTTGACATTAGTTCTAGACCGATTTAGATCTTTGGCCGAGCATGAAAGTTGTAGATAAATATTTTAAGAAGGTCTCTGTAAAATTTCATTAAATTTGGAGTTGAATTGCTATGGTAGATCTTGATAATCTTGAACTGCTGTATACGAATTTCGGACAGATTTAGGTTATGACGAAAATTGATGATTTTGACCTATTTCGGTAACTCGGATTGAAAAAATTAAAACACGAAAGTTGTTCATCTCGATGTTTCTGAGAGAGTGATAAAATTTCAGAATTTTTGGAAGTAAACTCGATTTTTACTGAATTTTAGAGTAAACTGTGGTTGACCGAGTCAAATCTTGAAATCTTGTTGAAACGGTGAAACTAGCCTTTAAGGTTTAAACGAGTAGAAGACTCTTTGAAATAATTATGTGAAATCTGGTAGGAAATCCCCTTTACGAATTTGATCGTCAAAATTAGGGGGTGAGTGCTCTGCAGGGTGCCCTCCTAACAATTCACTTCGTGCCTATATGGACGATGGTGACCCCGCGCGAAATATTTGAGATATGTTGCCAAAACGGCATGAGATATATGGCCTACACTCTCGTGAATATCCTTATGGGTTTCTCGAGGCTCCGGAGTGGTACTGGGTATGGCAGATACGGCTGCGGCCGCCGGTTTCCGGCTAAATTGACGAGATTGCGATGCAATCGTGAAATACTTGCTATATTATCTTGGGAGTAATGGGGATAGTTAAATATTTTAATTGTTGTTATTTAAATTATTAAATGCTTTATCTAAATTATTTATGGCTTCATTTAAATTATTTATGAATATTATCATGCTTTCATGTAAATATTAAATTAATGTCTTTTAGACCCTACGATTATGCATGTGTTAACTTACTCAGCAAGTTGTGCTGACCAAACCATTTTATTTTCCTTTTTCCTTACAGAGTATGTGGAATGAACATGAGCACGTTCATGCATGGGGGAACTATATTTTGCGAACTTTATTATTTAATTTCCTGCATTAGACATTAGAATAAACGGGCCTGTTTAACCCGTGTTTTGACCATGTTGGTCGTATTTATATTTCCTCTGCAATGTTATACTTAAATACTTTCTCCGCTATGCTATGATATTATTATTTTTGAGATTTTATTGTATGGGCTGTTTGCAAATGTTTTCAAAGCTTTTAAATACTGAAATACCTAGCCTTGCAACTCTTTAGTAAGCCGGAGAAACCGTGTCTTACTAGGGAGGTGTGGCGGTGACATCCCGACCTGGGTGACCAAAAACCGGGGTGTTACAAGTTGGTATTAGAGCCCGGCTATTTTTAAACTATTATTTTTAAATCATTATTATTTTTAAACTATTATTAATATCTTAACTATTATATTAAATTTTAAAGTATTATTTCCATGGAGAAATTTTTATTTTAAAACCCATGGAAAAAAAATATATATAGTGCATTAAATTATTTTTGGGGGGAAATCATCATTTGCATTTGCATATTGCATCTCTTCTATGAACTTAGAATCTTGGCGAATTTGAACTTAGAATCTTGGCTTTTGTCGAATCTTAACTTAGAATCTTGGCGAAGTTTAACCTAGAATCTTGGCGAATATTAACTTAGATCTCTTGCTTGCGCTAGATGGCTAGTCAAGACATGATGCAGTGGATGATCAAGATGATGAACATTCACCTTGACTCCCAACAAACCATACAACAAATGAAAAATCATATAGTTCACTTGGAGGCAAATCTGCACCAAATGGGAGACTTAAGGGAAGCTGACCTCCAGCACTTCCTGAACTTGAGAGCCGCTGATCAAGATCGCATAAAAGATTTAGAAACTCAAGTGCAAAAACTCACCGAACGGAGCGATGCTGTGATAGATAGAATCGAGGATCTAGGGACGGACCTGCTTGACCTCACTGACATAGTAGTACCATATAGCCCTGTGGAAGACCATTTGATGGGACCACGAAGCCCAACACCCCCAGTAGAGAGCCCATCCGGCCTTATCCGTGGACGCTACGGAACCCTTGGACTCTGGCCCCACATGGTCCGCCCGTCGCCAAACCCGGGCCCCGTGGAGAACCATCTGGAGGAGTCACCGGAACCAGTTCCGGAAGACGTTGACCCACCATCCCCAGTGTTTCATGGACCCTTAGGCACCGGCCAGGTCTCTGATGAGGATGATCCTATGGAAGACCCTGCTGATAATGGCCAAAATTGACCATTATTTTAAATCTATTTCCGTGTCTAATACGGACATTTGATCGCATTCCGGTCTTATTTAAATAAGAAAGCAGTTGAATTTGACAGATTTTTGCAAGTTTTTATAAATAATAAGCTGGTATGAAAAATGCATAGATATGTAATTTTATTACACATTTATGTTAGAAAAATCCAAAAACATGAGAAAAAGAAAAGAAAAGAAAAAGGAATGAAAAAGATGGGCAAAAGAATAAAACAAGCCCACAAATACAAAAGATGGGGAAAAGAAAGAAAAGCCCACAAATTGCAGTTTTGGCCCATCTGGCCCAACTTGGCGGTGTCCAGGAATACCCTGTCGCTAGACACTCCTGTCGCGGAACATGGCCTAGCGACAGGGGGGAGGTTAGCGCCACAACAATGAACTGAAGAAGAAGCCAGCCCAGAAAGACTGTGTCGCTAGGCCCCTGTCGCGGAGCAAGGCCTAGCGACACAGGAGGAGTCCCGCGCCACCAGCATCGAAGCTGAAGAAGAAACTGTCCCTAGACCCCTGTCGCTAACCCCGTGGCGCGATACATGGCCTAGCGACGGGAGTATGGCTAGCGACACAGAATCGAGACCTGGTCCAGAGAGCCTCAAGACAGGGCGTGAAGTCTTGCAACATGCAGCCTAGTTCCGCGCCACACCGCATGATGCCGCGACATGCTTGCGATGTGTGTGAGCCTTGCGACAGACTTGGGCCTCAGACCTAGGCCCATGGGCCTAGGGTTTCACCTCTATAAATATGTGGTGGTCCCTATGTGCTTAGGGTTAGAAAATATATTCTTGAAGACAAGTGTGGAGCTCAGTTTGTAGGTAGTTTTTAGGTTAGTTTAGCTTAGCTTTAAATTTTTGTATTATTTAATTTATGCACTAGTTCAGTTTAGGCTAGTTTATTTCAATGTTGTTTCTTATTTCATCAAGTTTAGGTAGCCAGCTTCTACCTTGTTTTCAGTTTCTAAAACTTTGTTTTTAGGGTTTTGTAATATCCAAAATGATGGGTATTAACAAACCCACTAATAAAATGGGAAGTTAATCTGAAAATGTGTCCCAAAAACATGAAATGGGTCTCACAACCCATGGATTAATGCTTTCTTGTTTATTTTGAGTCTTTTGACTCCTCTTGCATTTTCCTAGTTTAGCTTCTTGTTCGCTTTATTTTGGAGCATGATGCATGTAAGTATGCGATTAAACCCCAGATTAGGATATTGCTTTATTTTAAATATTGTTCCAGTTTAGCTTATTTATGTTCGAGCATGTTCTTGTTTATTTCAAATTCTGTTTAGTTATTTCTGGGGTAGAGTTACTTTTTGATCTGAAATAGGGTGAGGTCACGTACTATGCATGCTACTGTTCTCTTTTCTGACTTGTGTCCTGAACCACACCCATGTCGCTAGCCTCTTCCTGTCGCGAGACCACGTCTAGCGACAGAAAAGCTGTCTAGCGACATGAGTGACTAAGGACCCCTGTCCCTTATCCAAAACCTGGTCGATAGGCACTCCTGTCGAGAACCCATGGCTCTCGACACACTTTTAGCCTAGCGACTGGGATCAAAATTGTTTGCAGTTTCTTTTCCAAAGGGCTCCAGTCGTGTAACTCCTGTCCTGAACCCATGGTTCAAGACACAATTTCAATTTCATGACTGGGAAATTATGCCTTGGTTAAATTCTGAAAAACCCCAGTCGCTAACCTCCTGTCGCGGAACCACGTTTCGCGCCACAATTTATGGCTAGCGACTGGCCTCAAATTTTAACTTCTAAACCTCCTGGCGCTAGATTCCAGTCGCTAGGCCATGCCTCGCGACAGGAATTACATCTAGCGACAGGAAAACCCTAATTTTCAAATTATCCAATTTCTCTTATTTCCCACCTCTCTGTCGTGATCCCCCTGTCGTGGACCCATGGTTCACGACACAAATTCTGCTTCATGACAAGCTTGGCACTCTTTTTGCCAAATTTTTATTCTCCATCTTACCCCATTAATTAATTGAACCTTTATATTAATATTTTGAGGTTGAAATCCAATGATCTCAACCCATGATTAATTTGATATAAAGAATTTTGTTCAATTTCCATTAAAAGATTTTTCTAGATAAATTAAACTCTAATGATCTAAGTATATAATCCGGACTGTGACTAATTAATTAATTATGGAATGAGAGATTATTTAGACCATAAAGAGTGATTATGGAATTTTCCATACCCTTGCATGAGAAACCAATGTCTCTCATACAAGATGACCCAAAAATATTCTCTTTTATTTATTTTTTCTTTTCCGTGTTGTGTGAAATAGCTAGTAAGGAATATATCAGACTAATGCTGGCGGGTATTCCCGCACAGATAAACTAGCTCGTGGTCTGTATATTAATTACTAGATGTTATTTTGCATGGTCCGGATAGTGGTCGGTGGAAGCCTTGGCGGTTCGTCCATCCGGGATTATAATAGCTGCTCAGCTGACTCCTATCCGGATATAGTTTTCTTTTCTTTATCTTAATTTCAAACCCGAATCTCAAACTGTGCCAACACTAGACGATATAGGTCAATGTTGTCTAGTAATTAAGACAGTGAAAGAACATGTAGGTTTTTCTCCGATTCACAGATAGTAAGTGTCTAAATGATAGCGACCACTGTCATTTAAGATTATTCTGCTGTCTAAAACCATTCCACCTGGAATTGTTGGGATCTGGATGGCAGATGTTTGCAGTCCGGATAACCCCCGTTATTCCAGTCATCTTTTTAGCCAAATAAATTCTTCTCATCTCCGGCTATTTCACCTTTGTGTTCCAACTTCTGTCTAAACCCAACTTATATTTTGGGTTATTTAATTTTACACTTCTCATATAAAATTATGCATGATATTATTATGTAGATATTGTGGTCAATATTATTTTGGGATCCTTCCCTTGGACATAGAAGTCTTGATTTAAATCAGATGTCTCAAAATAAATTTCCAACAAAAATTCATTTATAAAATCCGGATCTGAGTAAGGGATAAATTCCTCAGTTATGACTAATTTATATCTGACTGGGGGTTGATTTTGGGAAATTAGAAGCAGAGTCAGCGATTAGGTCTCACCTAGACTGAAAGGATCTGTGTTTTAAGTGAGAGTCTAGTACCTGTTTAGGGAATGGTTTTCAAATTCATTATTTCCAAAATAGCTGTGTGTTGGGAATCTGATATTAAATGTTGCACTGAGATGGGGTCCACTTGGACTCAAATACGGTGTAATAGTTAATACTAGAGGAACAACATTCGGGCCTTGGTTATTTTCTGAGATAGGGTTGAGTACTCTTTCAACTGCTGTCCTCTTCTGCCAAAGCCTATTTTTGAATCCTGAGTGAGTGCATCAGGAACGAACTAATTCACTAGTTCGTTTCATTAGTTTGTATCTCATAACCAACCGGAAGGAAGTGAACACTGCGAGCGGTTCACCGAGAGCCGGGAATTCTTGATCCACATCCGGTCATTCTGACTGGGGGCTTTGTTTTACTACCAGGGTCAAACTTTCAAAAACCTCCGAGTGATAGGATTTTAAATGCTTTCTTTACCGCTTTCTTTTAACTGCTTTCTTTAGAGGTCACTCGGTTGCATTGAGAGTTGTGTAACTGCTACTAGGACTGATAGTTCAGGGATAGTTCAGGGCTTGATTAGAATCTTCGGGTGTGACATGGGGGAATGATAGCAGTACTTGACACTTCAATAAATGATTTGTCGGGTGTTGCTTGTCCACCACAGATAAATAGCATACCTCTGCGCGGGGGCAGTTTTATCTGTGGTATCTTAGATTTTGTTGTCTTAAGGCATGTAAATCAGTACTGTAAGTACCTGTCTGTTAAAGGGAACATGGTATAGGAAGCATGAGAGTTAGTAACTGAATGGATTGTCCCAAGCTAAGATCTACGTAACAAAATGGAAGTTTAATTGTGCTTCATCTGAATCTTGTCCAATTTTTATTATTCTCTCCCTGTCCCTTCTGTCTCAATTTGAATCTGCTTTCTTAGAATAATTTTAACCGCTTTCGTAGAATAATTTTATTGCTTTCTTAGATTAAATTTAATTTAATTCGCTTGCTAGAATAATTTTACCTGCTTTAATTTAATTGCTTTCATAGCTTAATTTAAATTATGTCAAGTAGTTGATAGTCAAAACACAAACTTGAATCGAGTAACCGAGTGGAAAATCTTAGTAAACGACGTGGGCCCTGCTTCTATCGCACATCCTCCAGTGAACGATCCGGTACTTACTATAAATACTGCAATTTTTGACTCCGTGCGCTTTCGGGGGCACAGTTTCTTAACACGAGTAAATAAAAACGTGACAACCTATAAATATATCCCTAATCCCAACTCCGCCTTCATAATTTGGTTTCATTAAATAAAATTGAAAACCAGGATTATGATTTTTCAGAAAATACTCATGTAGTGGGAACTTGTCAAAAGTTTCATGGAAAGGATCTTCAAGGCATGAAATTGTCAAAAGTTTCATGCCGGGGAGGTCCACAGCGCCGTTTGAAATCAAAGTTTCCCACATGAGTAATAAAAAGTGAAATATAGCCTTAAACCCCTTTCCCGTGAATCATAACCCTCTTCATTTACTTTTAACCTGGGATATTTTAAAAATACTCGTGTGACGAAATTGTCAAAAGTTTCATGGCGCCGTTGCCGGGGAGGATGCAGCGTCGTTTATTAAGAAAATTACACTCCTGATTACTCATAGTTAGTTTAGTGTATTTATTTCAGAACAGAGAAGTACCCTCAAATCAATTAAACATTTAGAGTACTAAGACTCTAAATGTGAGGATGTTGATTTGAGGGGAAAACCTAACCAATTGGGTATTCTGTCTTGCAAGAATCATGGAGCCACCAAAATTGGAGTAAGGAGAAAAATGGAGAAGTGTAGCATTGGGGCTACACTAATTTGCAATTGTGAATTGCAAAACATGTGAAACTCACGTGTTTGTCATCTCCACCACCTCCGGACCACGAAGCTCCACCGCCGCTCCATCGCCCATCTACCTCATTACCACCATTGCTCTGAGGAAACCCTCATCACTGGTGAAACAACAAATGGAGCAGCAGACCTTCCGACTACAGGTTCCCGGTTGGATTAGTTCTGTAATTGACCGAAGATTATATCCGGAATTCAAAGAAATTTAAAATCCGGAATAATTTTCACAAGCACAGAATTAACCCAACCTAAATTTCTGCAAGTCAAAATCATATTTATATATATATAAACCTTCTTGTGCTAATTATATTAAGTAATTCGGGTATTAATCAATTAACTCACATTTAGAGTACTAAGACTCTAAATGTGAGGATGTTGATATTTTTGAGAAAACCCGGTAACTTCTTTTGTGTTTGCTTTGCAGGAATTTGTGGAACTACCAAAAAGAAAATTAAAGCTTCAAAAAGGTTCCCGGTTGGATTGATTCTGTGATTAAATGAAAGTATTCTTGGAATTTAAAGCAATTTAAGATCCGGAATAATTTTTATGAGAACAGAATTAATCCAACCTAATTTATGCAAGTAGATTAACTTTTATATGTTTAGAAAATCCAAAAACGTGGTTGAACAATTTTGATGAAAATCAGAATTTTTCTAAGTATTGGGCATCGAACAATTGCCCTTGTTCGATGAACCAAACGATCACACATAGCCAAAATTGTCGAACACTTAATTGGTTTGACGAAAAAGGCTATCGGAAGTATGTTCTTAGCTTTTATATAAATATTTTCCCCCTCCCTCCCTCCTCTTTTATTTTATTTGATTTTAGTAATTTGTTTAAGTAGGAATTGATTTACTCACATTTCGAGCAAGGCTCAAAATGTGAGGATGTTGATTCTTCACTTAAATATATATATAAAAAAAAGTGTGTGTTATTCTTATTCTTATTTTTATTTTGTTTATTTTTTATCATATATATTTTTAACCGGTAAAAAGCATGTATAAATCTGTCAAGGAACTCACATATTTGATTTTGGTTTATGATTAAATTTTCAAACTTTTAAATTGGGACAATATAATTGAAGACATGCATGATATGAATTTTTGAGGTTTTGAGCTATAAAAGTTTAATGATATAATCATCTTGTTGGGTAATGAGTTCTCATGTTGAGTATTTAATTGAATAGATTGTGAGAATTTAAAGATTAAATTTAAGAATATTGTATGACATGAATGAACCATACCATGTGAGATTTGAGCCTTGAGTCATTTCTACTCATTCTTTTCTTTGATGTGTGAAAATCATTTTGATTAAAGGAAACTAGAACTTGCGATTGGGACCGATTCAAGACCATGCCATATTCCAAAAACCGAGCATATGATCGAGGCACCTAGAAAAACCCCAAATTTTTGGCCTTCGTTTGAACTCCAAACCCAAAAACATTTTCCCTTTAGGATTAACCACTTTGAGCCTTAAGCCTAATTTTTCTTTGAAGCCCTCTATATTATTCCAAGCCTTCAAAAAGACCAAGAAATTTAAACCCAAGTGTGTAAGAATGAATTTTATCAAGGCATTAAATTTATGATCATAAATTCATCAAATCGGTATTCAAAAATCCAACTAAAAAAAAAAGAAGAGAAGAAAAATGTTGAATTCAATTCAACACAAATAAATTGCAAATGAAAAAGCAAACTAGACATAGTCTAATGTCATGCAATATGAAAAAAAAGCAAAGAAAAAAAAAATAATGATGATGATCATAAATTTTAAATAAAAATAATGCCATGTTATGATAACATTAATTCTTGCCACTTCTTAGCCCAATAATACCCTTTCTTACCAAATGTTACAACCGTATGCCCCGTTATAACCCTTAAATAAGACCTCATGATCTCGATTTAAAGAAATGAGCCGGTGGCGAGTTGGTCCAATTGCAAGCATATGGGATAATTTAATTAAATTTGATTATGAGCGTTCATGATTAAAACCCCAAATTTGAGAGTGAGTGAAATTTCCGCTTCTACCATATGTGAGGCTCCGATTTGATTTTTTATGTTCATGTCATACTTTAATTCTAGAATGAAATCAATGAATTTTTCTAAACAAGATATTCATGAAGAATTATCAATAATGACTGATTTGTAGGCCTGATTAAGTGAGAAGTATCATTTCATTAAACACTGCAATCAAGAGAATTTAATACTTGTAGTTTTCGATTATCTTATCCCAATCTAAAAAGAATGATATTTTTGAAGCCACGCAAATAGATTGAATATGCAGAGTCTAAGATCTTAGGAGCACTGACTCTGACTGCTCGGGGACGATCAGTATTAAATGTGAGGATGTTGATAATGGCCAAAATTGACCATTATTTTCAATCTATTTCCGTGTCTAATACGGACATTTGATCGCATTCCGGTCTTATTTAAATAAGAAAGCAGTTGAATTTGACAGATTTTTGCAAGTTTGTATAAATAATAAGCTGGTATGAAAAATGCATAAATATGTAATTTTTATTACACATTTATGTTAGAAAAATCCAAAAACATGAGAAAAAGAAAACAAAAGAAAAAGGAATGAAAAAGATGGGCAAAAGAATAAAACAAGCCCACAAATACAAAAGATGGGGAAAAGAAAGAAAAGCCCACAAATTGCAGTTTTGGCCCATCTGGCCCAACTTGGCGGTGTCCAGGAATACCCTGTCGCTAGACACTCCTGTCGCGGAACATGGCCTAGCGACAGGGGGGAGGTTAGCGCCACAACAATGAACTGAAGAAGAAGCCAGCCCAGAAAGACTGTGTCGCTAGGCCCCTGTCGCGGAGCAAGGCCTAGCGACACAAGAGGAGTCCCGCGCCACCAGCATCGAAGCTGAAGAAGAAACTGTCCCTAGACCCCTGTCGTTAACCCCGTGGCGCGATACATGGCCTAGCGACAGGAGTATGGCTAGCGACACAGAATCGAGACCTGGTCCAGAGAGCCTCAAGACAGGGCGTGAAGTCTTGCAACATGCAGCCTAGTTCTGCGCCACACCGCGTGATGCCGCAACATGCTTGCGATGTGTGTGAGCCTTGCGACAGACTTGGGCCTCAGACCTAGGCCCATGGGCCTAGTGAAACTTTTGACAATTTCGTCACACGAGTTTTTCTAAAATTTCCCAAGTTTGAATTTATTAAAAGAAAAGAATTATGATTCGTGGTAAGGGGTATAAGGATATATTTCACTTTTTATTACTCATGTGAGAAACTTTGAATTCAAACGGCACTGTGGACCTCCCCGGCATGAAACTTTTGACAATTTCCTGCCTTGAAGATCCTTGCCATGAAGCTTTTGACAGGTTCCCACTACATGAGTATTTTCTGAAAAATCATAATCATGGTTTTCAATTTTATTCAATGAAACCAATTTATGAAGGCGGAGTTGGGATTAGGGATATATTTATAGGTTGTCATGTTTTTATTACTCGTGTTAAGAAACTGTGGCCCGAAAGCGCACGGTGTCAAAAATTGCAGTAATTTATAGTAAGACCGGATCGTTCACTGGAGGATGTGCGATGGAAGCAGGGCCCACGTCGTTTTACTAGATTTTCCATTCGTATTGCTCCAATGGGTTTGAAAAGTGATTAACATCTACTGACATGAATTTAAACTGGATTACAAAAGCATTTAAATCTATTCTACAAAGCAATTAAGTTCTATTCTAGAAAGCGGGTAAAGTTACTCTACGAATGCAATAAATACTATCTATAAAAGCAATGAAGATACACTCTGCTAGCTATGAAGCTGATTCACAGTGTAGACAGGAGGGACATGAAGAAAAGAATAAAAATTGGACAAGATTTAGATAAGACATAATTAAACTTCCATTTTTATACACAGACCTTTGCTTATGATAATCCTGTCAGATAGCTAATTCTCATGCTCTCAGTACTGCGTTCCCTTTAACAGACAGGTACTTACAGTATAAGTTTACATGTTCATAAGCCCGCAAATTCTAAGATACCACCGATTTGTAACTGCCCTGGCCGGGGTATGTTATTTCATCTGTGGTGGATGAGCAACACCTGACAAATCATTTATTGACATGCCATGTACCACTATCATTCTCCCATGTCACACCCAAAGATTCTAATCAAGCCCTGAACTATCCCTTAACTATCAATCCTAGTAACAGTTACGCAACTCTCAATACAACCGAGTGACCTCTAATGAAAGCATTTAAAAGAAAGCAGTAAAGAAAGCAGTTAAAATTCTATCACTCGGAGGTTTTGAAGGTCTGACCCTGGTAGTAAAAGACAGCTCCCCATCAGATTGACGCAGTATGGATCAAGAATTCCCGGCTCTCGGTGAACTACTCGCAGTGTTCACTTCCTTCCGGGTGGTTATGAGATACAAACTAATGAAACGAACCAATAAATTAGTCGTTCCGGATGCATTCACTCAGGATTCAAAAATAGGCTTTGGCAGAAGAGGATAGCAGTTGAAAGAAAACTCAACCCTACCTTAGAAAATAACCAAGGCCTGGATGTTGTTCCTCTAAGATTATTTACTACACTGTATTTGAGTCCAAGTGGACCCCATCTCGGTATGATATTTAATCTCAGATTCCCAACAAACAGCAATTTTGGAAAATAATGAATTTGAAAACCATTCCCTAAACAGGTACTAGACTCTCAATTAAAATACAGATCCTTTCAGTCTAGATGAGACCTAATCGCTGACTCTGCTTCTAATCTCCCAAAATCAACCCTTGACAGAATATGAATTAGTCATAACTGGAGAATTTATCCCTTACTCAGATCCGGATTTTATAAAAGAATTTTTATCGGAAATTTAATATATGATATCTGTTTAAAATCTAGACTTCTATTGTCCAAGGGAAGGATTCCAAAATATTATAGACCATATTAATTACATAATATTAGCATGCATACGGATAAAATGAAGTGTAAAATGAATTGACCCAAAATATACTGGCGGGTCTAGACATAAGGTGAAACACAAACATGAAGTGGTCAGAGGACCAACGTGATGGCAGAATAATCGGATGGACTGTAAAATCTACTGTCCAATTTCCCAATTATTCGGATGAAGCGAATTTAGGCAGGTGAAACCCTAATTGGCAGTGTCGCTACCAGTTGGGCTTCCACTGTCTGTGAATTCAGATAAAAACCTACATGCTTCTTTCTGTAATGATCACCAGTCAACATTGACAGATGTTGACTGAGTCACACTCCAGATTAGAATTTGGGTTTGGAAATTAATATAAATTAAATAAAACTGTATCCGGATAGGAATCAGCTGAGCAGCTATTATAACCCCGGATGGGCGAACCGCCAAGGCTTCCGCCGACTGCTATCCAGACCATGCAAAATAATACTTAGTAACTAATACCCAGAATACGAGCTAGTTATCCGTGAGGGAATACCCGCCAACATTAGTCTGGTGTATTCTTTACTAATTGTTGCACACAATACGCAAAAGACAAACTAAAAATACAATAGAATAAAATACAGAGAAGAACTTACATGAGAGACATTGGTTTCTCATGCAAGGTTGTAGATTCAATCCACATGCGATGGCTTAAATAATCCCTCTTACCGTAATTAATTACAGTCCGGATTATCTGTTTAAGGCATCATGGTTTTGTTTATAAGAAGTGTTTTAATGACAATTGAACAAAGATGCTTTAATCATAACATTTAGTGATTTAATCATTGCTAATTACAATCATTAATCATTAATGAATAGAGGGTTCAATTAATTAAGTGATGGGAAATGGAGAATCAAAATTTTTGCAGCATAATGCCTTATATTGCGTTTCTAGGATATTACATCTTAATCTGTGGGATTAAAATGTGAGTGTTTGCAATATAATAGAGGTCAAGAAGTCAGAATTTTTAGGATTAAATAGAAAAGGAGATTTTGTCGAAATACCATAAATTGTGTCGTGAACCTAGACCTGCGACATGGATACCTCGACAGGTTTTCAGAAATTTTGGCAGAGTATCACCTTGTGTCGCTAAGCAAGGGTTGTGTCGAGGACCGTGGGTCCGCGACAGGAGTTTAGTGACACAAGATTTTCTGAAAAATTTCTAAGTGTTTTGGCTCCCAGTCGCTAAATTGGAAATTGAGTCGCGGACCGTGGGTCCGCGACAGGGTGTTTAGCGACTGGGTTTTCAAATTATCGACAAGGCATAATTTCCTATCTCGGAGCAAAAGTTGAGTCGCGGACCGTGGGTCCGCGACAAGGGTGTTCCGCGACAGGAGCCATGCATAGAGAAATAATAAGAATTTGGTCCTTGGTCGCTAAGCAAGGTTGTGTCGCGGACCGTGGGTACGCGACAGGGGTTTAGCGACCTAGGGTTTTCGAAATATGGAGACAAGTGTCCCTAAACATCCATGTCGCGGAACAGCCTCCCTGTCGATAAACGTGGCTTAGCGACAGGAGTCGGTTAGCGACATGAATGGTTCAGGACCCAGGTCAGTAAAAGCAAAAGTGAACAGTGGCATGCAAACAGCGTGATCTCTCCCTATTTCGGATTAAAAAGTTATTCTAAACTAAAATAACCAAACAGAATTGGAAACCTACAAGAACATGCTTGAATAAAGGTAAATCTATCTAAAACAGAATTAAAAAGGAAAGCAGCACCTAATCTAGGGTTTAACCACGCACATACATAACATCATCCAAGAATAAATAAGCAGTAAGCAATAGAGGTCAAATGACCCAAATAAAAATGAAAGCAGTAAAAATCCATGGGTTTATGGCACCCATTTCATGGTTTTGGGACTCATTTCCAGATTAACTTCCCATTTTATTAGATGGGTTTGTTAATACCCATCATTTGGGTATTACAAAACCCTAAAAACCAAGAGTTTAGAATGAAAGACATGGTGTGAAACTGGCTAACTAGCTGAAAAACAGAAAACAAATACTAAAATTAAGCTAAACTGGACTAAACTAAGGCATAAATTAAATAATACATGAAAATAAAACTAAACTAAACTAAACTACCTAGAGAGAATCCTCCAAGCTGTCTCCAAGAATGAATTCTAATTCTCCAACATCAACCTTGAGCTCATGGGGGTCACCTCATATTTATAGAAGTGGAACCCTAGGCCCATGGGCTTGATTTGAGGCCCACTGTGTCTCACGACATCACACACATCACACTGTGTCGCGGAACATCACTGCATGTGGTAAGGCTTCTCGACTGGGTCTTGGGTCTCTATTGGTGCGTCTGTGTCGCTATCCATGCCTGTGTCGCGGAACCCTGGTCCTCGACTGGGGACATGGCTTGGTCCTCAAGGTGTTTGTGGCGCGGAACCTTCCTGTGTCGCTAAGCCATGGTCCTCGACTCGGGCTTAGCGACATAGCCTGTCTGGACTGGTCTCTTCTTTATGTTGCATGCTGGGTCGCTAATCTCTCCTGTGTCGCGGAACCATGGTCCTCGACCGGGGTTCCTCGACTGGATGTTCCCAGACTGAGCTGAATGGGCCAGATGGGCCGAAATTGTTCTTTTTGTGGGCTTTTTCTATCTTTTCCCATTTTTTTGTTTCCTTTTTCTTTTCTCTTCTTTTTCTCATGTTTTTGGATTTTTCTAACATAAATGTGTAATAAAATTACATATTTATGCATTTTTCATACCAGCTCAATATTTTTACAATTATGCATAAATCAGTCCAATTCAACTGCTTTCTTATTTATTATAAGACCGGAATGCGATCAAATGCCCGTTTCAGACACGGAAATGGATTGAAAATAATGGTCATTTCTGGCCATTATCAACATCCTCACATTTAATACTGATCGTCCCCGAGCAGTCAGAGTCAATGTTCCTAGGAACACGGACTCTACATGTTCAATTCATTTTCGTGGCTTCATAAATTACATTCTTTTTTTTTCTTTAGATTGGGATAAGACAATCAAAAACTACAAGTATTAGATTCCTTTGATTGCAGTGTTTAATGAAATGATACTTGCTCACTACATCGGGCCTACAAATCAAACATTATTATCAACCCTTCATGAATATTATGTTTGAAAAATGCAAGGATTAAGAATCAGAATCAAGGGATGACATGAACATGTTTCAAGAAATAGAGCCTCACATATAGTAGGAACGGAAATTTCACTCACTCTCAATGGGGTTTAATCAGTGAACACTCAAAATCAATTTTAAATTAAATTATCCCATAAGCTTGCAATCAGACCAACTCGCCACCGGCTCATTTCCTGAAATCGAGATCTCGAGGTCTTATTTAAGGGTTATAACGGGGCATACGGTTGTAACATTAGGTGAGAAAGGGAATTTATTGGCTGAGAAATGGCAAGAATTTGTTCTATCATAACTTGGCATTTTTATTTAAAAATTATGATCATCGACATTTCTTCTTTCTTTCTTTTGCTTTCTTTTCTATTGCATGACATTAGACTATGTCTAATTTGCTTTGTCAATTGCAATTTATTTGTGTTGAATTGAATTCAACTTTCTTTCTTTCTCTTTTTTTTTTGAATCGGTTTATTGAATACCGATTTGATGAATTGATGATCATAAATTTAATGCCTTTGATAAAATTTATCCTCGCAAACTTGGGTTTGAATATATTGGTCTTTTTAAAGGCTAGGAAAAATATAGTGGGTTTCAAAGAAAAATTAGGCTTATAGGCTCAAATTGGTTAATCCTAAAGGGAAAATATTTTTGGGTTTGGAGTTCAAACGAAGGCCAAAAATTTTGGTTTTCTAGGTGCCTCAATCATATCCTCGATTTCGGGAATATGGTATGGTCTTGAATCGATCCCAATTGCAAGTTCTGGTTTCCAATCAAAATGATTCACACATCAAAGAAAAAGAATGAGTAAGATTGACTCATGGCTCAAATCTCACAAGGTTGGATTGATTCATGTCATACAATATTCTAAAATTTAATCAAAGCTTAATCCCAACACTTTATTCAATCAAAATCTCTAACAAGCAGATTTATTACCCAATAAGCTGATCGCATCATTAAATTTTTATAGCTCAAAACCTCAGGAATTAATGTCATGCATGTTTTCAATTATATTATCCCAATTTAAAAGTTTGAAAATTTAATCACAAGCCTAAATTCAACATGTGAATTTAGAGCATGTTTATGCACATTTTTGTTGGTTATTTAATTTAAAGCAATAAAGAGGCACTGCTGGCATACAGAGCATGTCAACAGCATATTTTTGGTCTGACAGTCACTTATTCATCTTGGACTGTCAGACATCTTTTCAAAAATAGGAATTGTTTGGACCTCAAAACAAAATTCCATTCGTGGAAAGCAATAAATTACAATAATTTCAAGGGATCCCTATGCAGTTAGTGCGAACCTGCATACAAAAGAGGAAATCCCTTACATGATGCCGATACTAGGGCTTAAAAAGAACTAGAGCATACTAGGATTCATTCCTCCTTCCTTCTTCTCTCTCAGAACATGTATCTGAGCCAGTGGACGTAGCTAGTCAGATCACAGCGCAGGCACCAGCCGTTGTGGTCTCTCAGGGGTTCATGCATCCTTCTGCAGAAGACTCGGGGTGGTTGCCCTGCAAACAAGTAGGGGGCATGATTGTCTGCCATCCATGAGAGAGTGTTGGTAGATGTGTAGTTGAAGACCTCTCGATCAGTCACCATCGTCTCTATCATTGTGATCCCCTGATTGACCTGGCCTTCATCTAGCTTGCTCATAAGCATCAGTCCACGGGTGAAGATTGACGCTTTGTGGTTGTCTTCGATGCCTGGCCGCAACAGTTCGCAGGCTTGCTCTTCATCCCCTTCTGTGAATGCCAGGAGTGCTGGAACAATTTGGAGGTTGAAGTTTCCAGCCTCCGTGCATGTGTGTAGAAATCTCTCTTTCTGCCTCTGTATCCTCCCCTGCCACTGCCTCACCCTAGCCGTATCCAACTCGCATCGCTTGTAAACGATGGCAAGGTTTCCTGCGTTTCTAAGCTTCTGGAATGTCTCTTGTGCAGTGAACACTTCCCTGATCTCATCCTCTCCTATTCTGGAGAGGATTTCACCTAGGAGCTCTTCTGGCAGGTCCAGCAGATGGGTTCCTCCGGGCACTTGGTCTGGGATTGGAAGATCTCCCCTGAAAGGATAAGAAGTGATGAATCCAATTTTTATAATTTCCTCAGAAATTATTCAAGTTTAGAAACCAACATCCTCACATTTAGAGTTTTGCTCTAAATGTGAGGTTATTAAGTTTCTGGCTTGAACTGAGTATTATTAAACAAGTTCGAGAAACTTGTTGAAAAAGGAGTGAGACGGATGGGTGGGGATGAAATGCTCGAATTTGGAATGTGCAGTGGAGGCGTGGCGCAATGGATTTGCTGTCATCGAATTGCTTAGACTGTCTTCGGACAGTTGAAACGTCCGAAAATTTTGCAAACACTATTTTTAATTTTAAAATGGTTGACTTGTTTTATTTAATGAAAAGTGGGGTGTGAGTGGTCCCATTTGGATTTTTGAAAAGGATAGCAGTTTTAGGTGGCAAAAATACTGCTACTTAACTCACACTATGGTTCCATTGGGAGCAAAAAGAACATAGGCCAATTAAAACCTATCAACTATTTTTGTCTTTTTTCCAAAAGGTCACTTTTATTAAAAAGTGGAAGTCTCTCGTTGGGTGTTTGTACTATGTTTCCATAAACAAACAAACATTTATTCCCCAAGAGATCCCTGACATGTAAGCAAGTATGCCAAAAGATCTTCCACCTTGAATGCCTCAAACCAACACTACAGAAGCATTTATCCAAAATCAAAAACAAAACTGAACAAGAAAAATCAAACATACAACCCTAAAACTCAAGAATGGAAAAACCAACAACATCATGGTGTTCAAAACAACACCCCAACATTCATCGGTTCTATTCTTTCAAGCTTTAAACTTCCAAAATCTTACTCTTGACAGTTTTAAAACAGGTTGTTTAAGGATCCAAAAAGATCTCGAGACAATGCTCAAAACCGAGAACACTTAAAACCTCAAAAATAGAAAAAACCAAGTGCACACAAACTAAATTATAATCTTCTCAAAAACAAAAGGCAAAAGAACACGGAAGATGGGGAGAGCCTTGAACAGGAGGGAAAGTGGGTTTCTACCCTGCCCTCCATGGTCCGGTCTGGGTAGAGGTCCCAGATTTGGAAGGATCATGTAGAATCGGTCCATAGTTTCCCCTTGGAAACGGATGGTTGAGTGCGAAGAACACGGTGGTGTTCGTTTGGTAAAGCAGGGAATGAGAAGGGGGAGATGAAAAGATTAAGGTTGAATGGAACTGACGTGAGTGTAGGGAAAGGAGGTGAGGACTGAGGAGGGGGGGGGGGGGGGGTATTAATACTTAAAGAGTTGGTCGCGGAAACCAGACCGTGTCGCGGAACAGGGTTCCTCGACCAGGGCACAGCGACATTACACAGGTCGCGGAATCGGAGTCCGATCGCGGGGCCGTGCCTCGCGACAGGGGTATCGCGATCGAGTTCTGCAAAGGAAAAAGTCAACGGAAGACGGTGTCGCGGACTAGAAGGCCGGTCGCGGAGCCATGGCCCGCGACAGGGGTTCCGCGACATCGTCAGAAAGGGTGATAAATGCGAGTGTGTCGCGGGATCACGCCTGGTCGCGGAGCATTGCCTCGCGACAAGTGGTTGGTTCCGCGACACGAATTTTGAATTTTCAAATTTTTCTTGAACTGGGCGCGAATGTGATGTTGGGCTTGAGTTCATTTTATTTAATTTGGGCCTGAATAAATTCTGTCCAAACAAATTCAAAACATGCTGGGCTGAAATTTAAAGAAAGATCCACTTGCATAAATTTAGGTTGGGTTAATTCCATTTGTTTGCAAAAATTATTCCGGATTTAAATTGCGTCAAATTCCGGAAATATTTTATTAAATTCATGGAATTAATCCAACCAAGAACCTGGTTTTCCGTGTTACTTTTATGCTCCACTTTTTGATGGTTCCGAACTTTCTACAAGACAGATAAATAAAACGCATTAGATTTTCTCCAAATATCAACATCCTCACATTTAGAGTCTTAGTACTCTAAATGTTTAATTGATTTTTGGGTACTTTCTTATCATGAAATAATATACTATATATATATAAAATGAAATTTTTGTGCTTTTAATGCTGTTTCTTATTAAGTGTAAGCCGGGTCTGCCATTGCTTGGCTTTCTTTCTCCAGATCGAACTGTTCGAGATACTCTTTCAATCGATGTCCATTCACCACTATGTTGCCCTTGTCAGTTCGGATCCTGACGGCTCCATTTTGAAACACTTCTAACACCTCGTGTGATCCTTCCCATCTGGATTTAAGCTTTCCGGGGAACAGCTTTAACCTAGAATTGAACAATAATACATTTTGACCAACATAAAAATGCTTAGGCTTAATCCGACGATCGTGCAACTTCTGGGTCCACTCCTTGTAAATTCGAGAGCTTTCATAAGCTAGCGCTCGTATTTCCTCAATTTCATTGAGGTCCAACTTACGTTCGCTCTGAGCAACTTTCGGATCGAAGTTGAGCGTCTTAACGGCCCAGTAAGCTTTATGCTCTAGCTCTACAGGCAAATGACAGGCTTTTCCGAAGACAAGTGTGTAAGGAGACATCCCAATGGGAGTTTTAAATGCAGTGCGGTATGCCCATAGAGCATCGTTGAGCTTACGTGCCCAATCCTTGCGGGTCATCCCGACAGTGGCTTCGAGTATGTGCTTGATTTCGCGATTGGATACTTCGACTTGACCACTAGTCTGGGGATGATAAGGCGTGCCTATCTTATGGAGGATTCCATTTTTACTCATTAAAGTTTCAAAGGCTTTATTAATAAAGTGTGTTCCTCCATCAGATATCACCACCCTAGGTATGCCAAATCGACTGAAAATGTTGTTCTTGAGGAACTTGATGACTTGGCTACCATCATTGGTCGGTAATGCGACAGCCTCGACCCATTTGGACACGTAATCGACAGCTACCAAGATGTAGTAGTTCCCACCAGATGGTGGAAACGGTCCCATGAAGTCAATGCCCCATACATCGAAGATCTCAAGTGTGAGAATCCCCTTTTGAGGCATCTCATCCCTCTTGGAGAGGTTTCCTAATCGTTGGCATTTGTCGCAACCTTTCACAAATGTCCTGCAATCCTCATAGATGTGAGGCCAATAAAATCCACATTCGAGGACCTTGTGGGCCGTTCGAGCGGGACCATGGTGACCTCCATATTCTGATTCATGGCATTTTCTGACAATTTGATAGGCTTCATGCTCGGTCACACATCGCCTGATAATTGAATCGGCGCAGTGTTTGAAGAGATAAGGTTCTTCCCAAAAGTAATTTAATACATCTCGGTTGAACTTATTCTTCTGATGATAGTTCGAAAACTGTGGGGTTATTCCGCACGCCAAGAAATTAGCAATGTCGAAAAACCATGGACATGCTTGATCATGCAAATGCAATGCGAACAGCTGTTCGTCCGGGAACTCTTCATTAACGGCTTTTTCCTTTTTATCATTTTCTAATCGAGATAAGTGGTCAGCAGCACCATTATCTCGACCTCGCCTATCTTTTATTATGATGTCGAATTCTTGCAACAAAAGTACCCACCTGATTAATCGAGGTTTGACATCTTTTTTGCTAAACAAGTATCTCAATGTTGTATGATCGGTGTACACTATGGTCTTCGTACCTATCAGATACTGTCTGAACTTGTCAAACGCGAAGACTACAACATACATTTCCTTCTCCGTTGTGGTGTAATTAACTTGGGCCTCATTCAGGGCATGACTTGCGTAATGAATTACGCAGTGTCTCCCGTCCTTATGTTGCCCGAGCACTGCACCTACGGCAAGACCACTAGCATCGCACATTACCTCGAAAGGTATTGACCAATCGGGTGGTTGTACTATCGGTGCTGAAACCAACATCTTCTTGAGCGTGTCAAAGGCTTCGACACACGCTTCATTTATTAAGAAAGGATTTTCTTTACAAAGCAGATTAGTGAGCGGCTTGGCAATTTTAGAGAAATCCTTAATGAATCTCCGGTAAAAACCGGCATGCCCTAAGAAGCTCCTAACTGATTTGATCGAGTTGGGGAGAGGGAGATTGGAAATGATAGAAACTTTGGCTGGATCAACTTCAATACCTGCACGAGAAATGCGATGACCTAACACTATGCCCTCAGTGACCATAAAATGGCACTTTTCCCAATTTAAAACAAGGTTAGTGTCCTCACACCTCTTTAAAATCTTAGCAAGATTAGTCAAACATTCGTCAAACGTATCTCCATATACAGAGAAGTCATCCATGAAGACCTCAATGCATTTTTCGATAAATTCAGAGAATATAGACATCATGCATCTTTGAAAAGTAGCTGGTGCATTGCATAATCCAAAAGGCATGCGCCTATAGGCAAAAGTGCCATAGGGGCATGTAAAGGTTGTTTTTTCATGGTCTTCGCTTGAAATAACAATCTGATTATATCCAGAATAACCATCCAAAAAGCAATAAAACTCTCTCCCTGCCACCCCCTCAAGCATTTGATCAATAAAAGGCAAAGGAAAATGGTCCTTGCGGGTGGCCTCATTCAGTTTCCGGTAGTCGATACAAACTCTCCATCCGGTCACTGGCCTGGTTGCGACCTCTTCTCCTTGCTCATTTTTTGTTATGCACATCCCTCCTCGTTTTGGCACGACCTGCACTGGGCTAACCCATTTGCTGTCAGAAATAGGATAGATTATACCAGCATCTAAGAGCTTGATAACCTCCTTTCTTACCACTTCTTGCATGAGGGGTTCAAACGCCTCTGAGGCTGACGGGGGGGTTTATACTCTTCTTCCATTAAAATCCTGTGCATGCAAATAGAAGGGTTTATTCCTTTTATATCAGAAATGGTCCAACCTATTGCATGTACATGTTTCTTAAGAACGACCACCAGAGCATTTTCTTGCTCTAGGGAGAGCTTAGCCGAGACAATCACAGGTAATTTTTTATGTTCTGCAAGAAACGCGTACTTGAGATGATCGGGTAATGTTTTAAGTTCAAGCTCTGGTGGGCATTCAACGGAAGGGAGTACTTTGCGAGAAATGGGTAGTGGGAGATCAGATTTACCTTCGGGATCCTGCATCAGTACAGGATCCACCTCCTCTTGGTCGGCGTCGTCATGGAAGTCTGTGCCGTCAAACTCCTCCAAATCCCCTGTTTCGGGATCGGCAAAGTGAACGGCTTTGCATCCTTTGTGCTCCACGCCAGCAGGTCTCAGTACCTGCTTTGATAGTTCATTCAGCATCATTTCATGATCAAATTCAGAGTCAAGCTCTCTCTCCTCACTCCTAACTATTACAGATTTTGATGAACAGAGCCCGTCATCTGGGTATTTCTGTAACTGTGCCATGTCAAATGTAACTTCTTCCTCATCGACTCGCAGTGTTACTCGTCCAGCTTTTGCATCTATCAGTGCTCCGCCTGTTGCAAGGAATGGTCTCCCCAAGATCAATGGCATGTCCAGATCCTCCTCTATGTCTAGGATCACAAAATCAACTGGGAATAAGATATTCCCAGTCTTCACTACGATGTCCTTGAGGATGCCGACAGGCTTCGTGATGGATCTGTCTGCCAATTGGAGTCTCATCTTGATTGGCTCGATATGTCCCAGCTTGAGGCGTTGCACCATTGCCAAAGGCATAACATTGATGCTAGAACCAAGATCACAGAGGCCCTTTCCTGCTTTGATTTTCCCGATTTGGATCGACAGCGTGCAACAGCCTGGATCTTCTTGCTTCTAAGGAAGCTGGCGCTGGATGATAGCACTGCATGTATTGTTAAGAACTACCAGTTCTTCCTGCTCGATTCTCCTTTTTCCTGAAACTAATTCTTTCAGAAATTTAGCGTATGCTGGCATCTCAGCTATCATTTCGATGAGAGGGATAGTTATTTCTACTTTTTGCAGTCTTTTCAGAAATTTTTCAAATTTAAGGTCCTGTTCTTGATTTTTAAGTCGGGCCGGGTATGGCACCCTTGGCATGAACTTTTTACTATCAAATTGTTTTTGTGGTAAAGGGAAGGAAGTTGTACCTTCACCTGTACCCTTATATGTTTCAACCGTTTCAGGTGCAGCGTCAGTCTGCAGATTGACTGTCTCTTTTTCGGCTTCCTCTTCATTCTCCTCAATATCACCTTCCAGTTCATTTTCTTGTACCAGTTTCTCTTTGCCCTTGGGTCCTTCCAAAACTTTGCCAGACTTCAGTGTGATGGCCTTACACTGACGATTTTTCTCAGCAGTGCTGGGTAAAGTTCCTTTGTCTCTTTCTGCATTTCCTTGGCCATTTGTGTAACCTGCGTCTCCACATTCCGGATAGAAGACTGCAACTGAGTGTTGATTTCCTTTTGACTGGTAATGAAGTCAGTCATGAGGGTCTCTAATCTGGAAGGGGGTTTCTGCTGGTTCTGGTTCCAATTCTGGTTCTGACCTTGGTGTTGAACAAACTGATTCTGATTTGGGGCAAACTGATTCTGTGGCTGCTGAAAGTTTTGGAAATTTTGGTTTTGGGGTGGCCTAGCTAGAATCTGAGGCTGACAACCTGGGTTAAAGTGCTGGGGCCTTGGTTGGTTGAACTGTTGGGGCTGGGTCAACATGTGGGAATTCAAAGCATTGTTGTTGGAATATGAAAGGTTCGGGTGCCGGTTTTGGAATCCACCTGCATAATTACAGCTTTCATTCGCCACTTGCTGACAAGACTCAGCGGGATGCGGGCCTTGGCAAGTCCCGCAAACAGCTTCAGCATTTTGAGCCTGTGTAGAGTTCCCAGTTTCTTGATTCAAGGCCAAGACGGCCACTTGGTCTTTCAGTTTGTCCAGTTCAGATTCCCTGCTGTACCTACAGCACATAAACCACGAGGGGGAGGGGGATCAACATCATCAGTTAAAACAGATCTATTTACGCTTATCGCTTCGATCTTGCCCCATGCCTGATCCATTGGTATGTAGAGCAAATGTTGACCACCAGCAGCATCAAGCATGTATTTCCATGATGGGGTCAAACCGCTGTAAAACTTCCTTAACTGCTCCCATTCATGGAAGCCATGTTGGGGGCACTTTCTGAGCAGGTTGAAGAATCGTTCCTTGGCATCATACATGGACTCATCTGGCTTCATTTTGAATTCCGCAATTTTGGAACGACATTCATCCACCTTAGATTCCGGAAAGTATTTTGCCAGGAAGTTTCGGATCACTTCCTCCCAGGTGGACTTCTGAGTAATTGGCAGCGATTTGTACCATGTTCGCGCCCCACTAGCCAATAAGAAGGGAAATAGTCTCAATCGAATAGTGTTAGCAGACACATTTTGATTCTTGATGGTGTCACATAGCTCCAAGAATGTCTGCAAATGATCGTGCGGGTCTTCATGACTTGCTCCCGCAAATTGATTGCTTTGAACAAGATTGATGAGTGCCGGCTTCAATTCGAAATTCCTGGCCAAGAATGGAGCTTGTCAAGGAATGTTCAAATATGGTTCTAGAATGGGCTGCATATAGTCAGCTGCGGCTGCCTGTTGATTATTCCCTGGCCCTCCTTGGTATTGTTGTGGGTAAAAGTTCTGATTTGGATAGTAATTTCTGGGATCATTGAAATCGTTCGGGTTAGGATGATTCTGGTTTTGGTTAAACTGGGGGTTTGGAAATTGAGGATTCTGAAAATTTTGGTTGTTTGGTGGGTTTTGAGGGTTTGGATTGGGAGGAGGTGCCTCGAAGTGCTGCTGTTCAACGTTTGGTGGGTTCCCGCCTCCTTGTATGATCTGAGGAGGGGGATCATCCAAATCATCGTTATCAGCGTCTTCGGGATCTTCCTCAATGTTGTGAAGTGGTGGATTGGGTGGGATGATTGGGGGAAGGTCAGGGTTGGCCATATCGGATATGTCGCTACTGGTGCTTGGTGAAAGTAGTGCCTGTCTCTCCCGTTCCCGTCTTCGTTTAGTCTCCGCCCTAAGACGTCGAGTTGTCTTTTCTATCTCTGCGTTGTACGGGATTTCGGCTGGCGTCTACTTCCTCCTTTGCATAGAACAACGGTTCCAATATTGACGGTACCTGTACAATCCCCAGGTTAGAATTGGTTTTGAAGGCAAATATTTATATTTATATGTATAAGCCAACTAGGAGCAATGAGGAATGTAATTCTCTAATAAAACGGCGCTGCATCCTCCCCGGTAACGGCGCCATGAAACTTTTGACAATTTCGTCACACGAGTTTTTCTAAAATTTCCCAAGTTTGAATTTATTAAAAGAAAAGAATTATGATTCGTGGTAAGGGGTTTAAGGATATATTTCACTTCTTATTACTCATGTGAGAAACTTTGATTTCAAACGGCACTGTGGACCTCCCCGGCATGAAACTTTTGACAATTTCCTGCCTTGAAGATCCTTGCCATGAAACTTTTGACAGGTTCCCACTACATTAGTATTTTCTGAAAAATCATAATCATGGTTTTCAATTTTATTCAATGAAACCAATTTATGAAGGCGGAGTTGGGATTAGGGATATATTTATAGGTTGTCACGTTTTTATTACTCGTGTTAAGAAACTGTGGCCCGAAAGCGCACGGTGTCAAAAATTGCAGTAATTTATAGTAAGACCGGATCGTTCACTGGAGGATGTGCGATGGAAGCAGGGCCCACGTCGTTTTACTAGATTTTCCATTCGTATTGCTCCAATGGGTTTGAAAAGTGATTAACATCTATTGACATGAATTTAAACTGGATTACAAAAGCGTTTAAATCTATTCTACAAAGCAATTAAGTTCTATTCTAGAGAGCGGGTAAAGTTACTCTACGAATGCAATAAATACTATCTATAAAAGCAATGAAGATTTACACTCTGCTAGCTATGAAGCTGATTCACAGTGTAGACAGAAGGGACGGGAAGAAAAGAATAAAAATTGGACAAGATTTAGATAAGGCATAATTAAACTTCCATTTTTATACACAGACCTTTGCTTAAGATAATCCTGTCAGATAGCTAATTCTCATGCTCTCAGTACTGCGTTCCCTTTAACAGACAGGTACTTACAGTATAAGTTTACATGTTCTTAAGCCCGCAAATTCTAAGATACCACTGATTTGTAACTGCCCTGGCCGGGGTATGTTATTTCATCTGTGGTGGATGAGCAACACCTGACAAATCATTTATTGACATGCCAAGTACCACTATCATTCTCCCATGTCACACCCAAAGATTCTAATCAAGCCCTGAACTATCCCTTAACTATCAATCCTAGTAACAGTTACGCAACTCTCAATACAACCGAGTGACCTCTAATGAAAGCATTTAAAAGAAAGCAGTAAAGAAAGCAGTTAAAATTCTATCACTCGGAGGTTTTGAAGGTCTGACCCTGGTAGTAAAAGACAGCTCCCCATCAGAATGACGGAGTATGGATCAAGAATTCCTAGCTCTCGGTGAACTACTCGCAGTGTTCACTTCCTTCCGGGTGGTTATGAGATACAAACTAATGAAACGAACCAATAAATTAGTTCGTTCCGGATGCACTCACTCAGGATTCAAAAATAGGCTTTGGCAGAAAAGCATAGCAGTTGAAAGAAAACCCAACCCTATCTTAGAAAATAACCAAGGCCTGGATGTTGTTCCTCTAAGATTATTTACTACACTGTATTTGAGTCCAAGTGGACCCCATCTCGGTATGATATTTAATCTCAGATTCCCAAGAAACAGCAATTTTGGAAAATAATGAATTTGAAAACCATTCCCTAAACAGGTACTAGACTCTCAATTAAAACACAGATCCTTTGAGTGTAGATGAGACCTAATCG
This sequence comes from Hygrophila difformis, assembly GCA_030278955.1. Classification (NCBI taxonomy): domain Eukaryota; kingdom Viridiplantae; phylum Streptophyta; class Magnoliopsida; order Lamiales; family Acanthaceae; genus Hygrophila; species Hygrophila difformis. The sequence continues at coordinate 44,400,341 of JAOANR010000006.1, read as the reverse complement.
CTGACTCTGCTTCTAATCTCCCAAAATCAACCCTTGACAGAATATGAATTAGTCATAACTGGAGAATTTATCCCTTACTCAGATCCGGATTTTATGAAAGAATTTTTATCGGAAATTTAATATACGATATCTGTTTAAAATCTAGACTTCTATTGTCCAAGGGAAGGATCCCAAAATATTATAGACCATATTAATTACATAATATTAGCATGCATACGGATATAATGAAGTGTAAAATGAATTGACCCAAAATATACTGGCGGGTCTAGACAGAAGGTGAAACACAAACATGAAGTGGTCAGAGGACCAACGTGATGGCAGAATAATCGGATGAACTGTAAACATCTACTGTCCAATTTCCCAATTATTCGGATGAAGCGAATTTAGGCAGGTGAAACCCTAATTGGCAGTGTCGCTACCAGTTGGGCTTCCACTGTCTGTGAATTCAGATAAAAACCTACAAGCTTCTTTTCTGTAATGATCACCAGTCGACATTGACAGATGTTGACTGAGTCACACTCCAGATTAGAATTTGGGTTTGGAAATTAAAATAAATAAAATAAAATTGTATCCGGATAAGAATCAACTGAGCAGCTATTATAACCCCGGATGGGCGAACCGCCAAGGCTTCCGCCGACTGCTATCCAGACCATGCAAAATAACACTTAGTAACTAATACCCAGAATACGAGCTAGTTATCCGTGACGGAATACCCGCCAACATTAGTCTGGTGTATTCCTTACTAATTGTTGCACACAATACGCAAAAGACAAACTAAAAATACAATAGAATAAAATACAGAGAAGAACTTACATGAGAGACATTGGTTTCTCATGCAAGGTTGTAGATTCAATCCACATGCGATGTCTTAAATAATCCCTCTTACCGTAATTAATTACAGTCCGGATTATCTGTTTAAGGCATCATGGTTTTGTTTATAGAGAAGTGTTTTAATGACAATTGAACAAAGATCCTTTAATCATAACAATTAGTGATTTAATCATTGCTAATTACAATCATTAATCATTAATGAATAGAGGGTTCAATTAATTAAGTGATGGGAAATGGAGAATCAAAATTTTGGCAGCATAATGCCTTATATTGCGTTTCTGGGATATTACATCTTAATCCGTGGGATTAAAATGTGAGTGTTTGCAATATAATAGAGGTCAAGAAGTCAGAATTTTTAGGATTAAATAGAAAAGGAGATTCTGTCGAAATACCATAAATTGTGTCGTGAACCTAGACCCGCGACATGGATACCTCGACAGGTTTTCAGAAATTTTGGCAGAGTATCACCTTGTGTCGCTAAGCAAGGGTTGTGTCGAGGACCGTGGGTCCGCGACAGGAGTTTAGTGACACAAGATTTTCTGAAAAATTTCTAAGTGTTTTGGCTCCCAGTCGCTAAATTGGAATTGAGTCGCAGACCGTGGGTCCGCGACAGGGTGTTTAGCGACTGGGTTTTCAAATTATCGACAAGGCATAATTTCCTGTCTCGAAGCAAAAGTTGAGTCGCGGATCGTGGGTCCGCGACAAGGGTGTTCCGCGACAGGAGCCATGCAGAGAGAAATAATAAGAATTTGGTCCTTGGTCGCTAAGCAAGGTTGTGTCGCGGACCGTGGGTACGCGACAGGGGTTTAGCGACCTAGGGTTTTCGAAATATGGAGACAAGTGTCCCTAAACATCCATGTCGCGGAACAGCCTCCCTGTCGATAAACGTGGCTCAGCGACAGGAGTCGGTTAGCGACATGAATGGTTCAGGACCCAGGTCAGTAAAAGCAAAAGTGAACAGTGGCATGCAAACAGCGCGATCTCTCCCTATTTCGGATTAAAAAGTTATTCTAAACTAAAATAACCAAACAGAATTGGAAACCTACAAGAACATGCTTGAATAAAGGTAAATCTATCTAAAACAGAATTAAAAAGTAAAGCAGCACCTAATCTAGGGTTTAACCACGCATACATAACATCATCCAAGAATAAAGAAGCAGTAAGCAATAGAGGTCAAATGACCCAAATAAAAATAAAAGCAGTAAAAATCCATGGGTTTATGGCACCCATTTCATGGTTTTGGGACTCATTTCCAGATTAACTTCCCATTTTATTAGATGGGTTTGTTAATACCCATCATTTGGGTATTACAAAACCCTAAAAACCAAGAGTTTAGAATGAAAGACATGGTGTGAAACTGGCTACCTAGCTGAAAAACAGAAAACAAATACTGAAATTAAGCTAAACTAGACTAAACTAAGGCATAAATTAAATAATACATGAAAATAAAACTAAACTAAACTAAACTACCTAGAGAGAATCCTCCAAGCTGTCTCCAAGAATGAATTCTAATTCTCCAACATCAACCTTGAGCTCATGGGGGTCACCTCATATTTATAGAAGTGGAACCCTAGGCCCATGGGCTTGATTTGAGGTCCACTGTGTCTCAAGACATCACACACATCACACTGTATCGCGGAACATCACTGCATGTGGTAAGGCTTCTCGACTGGGTCTTGGGTCTCTATTGGTGCGTCTGTGTCTCTATCCATGCCTGTGTCGCGGAACCCTGGTCCTCGACTGGGATTCCTCGACTGGGGACATGGCTTGGTCCTCAAGGTGTTTGTGGCATGGAACCTTCCTGTGTCGCTAAGCCATGGTCCTCGACTCGGGCTTAGCGACACAGCCTATCTGGACTGGTCTCTTCTTTATGTTGCATGCTGGGTCGCTAATCCCTCCTGTGTCGCGGAACCATGGTCCTCGACCGGGGTTCCTCGACTGGATGTTCCCAGACTGAGCTGAATGGGCCAGATGGGCCGAAATTGTTCTTTTTGTGGGTTTTTTCTATCTTTTCCCATCTTTTTGTTTCCTTTTTCTTTTCTCTTCTTTTTCTCATGTTTTTGGATTTTTCTAACATAAATGTGTAATAAAATTACATATTTATGCATTTTTCATACCAGCTCAATATTTTTACAATTATGCATAAATCAGTCCAATTCAACTGCTTTCTTATTTATTATAAGACCGGAATGCGATCAAATGCCCGTTTCAGACACGGAAATGGATTGAAAATAATGGTCATTTCTGGCCATTATCACCTAGGGTTTAACCTCTATAAATATGTGGTGATCCCTATGTGCTTAGGGTTAGAAAATATATTCTTGAAGACAAGTGTGGAGCTCAGTTTGTAGGTAGTTTTTAGGTTAGTTTTGCTTAGCTTTAAATTTTTGTATTATTTAATTTATGCACTAGTTCAGTTTAGGCTAGTTTATTTCAATGTTGTTTCTTATTTCATCAAGTTTAGGTAGCCAGCTTCTACCTTGTTTTCAGTTTCTAAAACTTTGTTTTTAGGGTTTTGTAATATCCAAAATGATGGGTATTAACAAATCCACTAATAAAATGGGAAGTTAATCTGAAAATGTGTCCCAAAAACATGAAATGGGTCTCACAACCCATGGATTAATGCTTTCTTGTTTATTTTCAGTCTTTTGACTCCTCTTGCATTTTCCTAGTTTAGCTTCTTGTTCGCTTTATTTTGGAGCATGATGCATGTAAGTATGCGATTAAACCCCAGATTAGGATCTTGCTTTATTTTAAATATTGTTCCAGTTTAGCTTATTTATGTTCGAGCATGTTCTTGTTTATTTCAAATTCTGTTTGGTTATTTCTAGGGTAGAGTTACTTTTTGATCTGAAATAGGGTGAAGTCACGTACTATGCATGCTACTGTTCTCTTTTCTGACTTGTGTCCTGAACCACACCCATGTCGCTAGCCTCTTCCTGTCGCAAGACCATGTCTAGCGACAGAAAGACAGTCTAGCGACATGAGTGACTAAGGACCCCTGTCCCTTATCCAAAACCTGGTCGTTAGGCACTCCTGTCGAGAACCCATGGCTCTCGACACACTTTTAGCCTAGCGACTGGGATCAAAATTGTTTGCAGTTTCTTTTCCAAAGGGCTCCAGTCGTGTAACTCCTGTCCTGAACCCATGGTTCAAGACACAATTTCAATTTCATGACTGGGAAATTATGCCTTGGTTAAATTCTGAAAAACCCCAGTCGCTAACCTCCTGTCGCGGAACCACGTTTCGCGCCACAATTTATGGCTAGCGACTGGCCTCAAATTTTAACTTCTAAACCTCCTGGCGCTAGATTCCAGTCGCTAGGCCATGCCTCGCGACAGGAATTACATCTAGCGACAGGAAAACCCTAATTTTCAAATTATCCAATTTCTCTTATTTCCCACCTCTCTGTCGTGATCCCCCTGTCGTGGACCCATGGTTCACGACACAAATTCTGCTTCATGACAAGCTTGGCACTCTTTTTGCCAAATTTTTATTCTCCATCTTACCCCATTAATTAATTGAACCTTTATATTAATATTTTGAGGTTGAAATCCAATGATCTCAACCCATGATTAATTTGATATAAAGAATTTTGTTCAATTTCTATTAAAAGATTTTTCTACATAAATTAAACTCTAATGATCTAAGTATATAATCCGGACTGTGATTAATTAATTAATTATGGAATGAGAGATTATTTAAACCATAAAGAGTGATTATGGAATTTTCCAAACCGTTGCATGAGAAACCAATGTCTCTCATACAAGATGACCCAAAAATATTCTCTTTTATTTATTTTGTCTTTTCCGTGTTGTGTGAAATAGCTAGTAAGGAATATATCAGACTAATGCTGGCGGGTATTCCCACACAGATAAACTAGCTCGTGGTCTGTATATTAATTACTAGATGTTATTTTGCATGGTCCGGATAGTGGTCGGTGGAAGCCTTGGCGGTTCGTCCATCCGGGATTATAATAGCTGCTCAGCTGACTCCTATCCGGATACAGTTTTCTTTTCTTTATCTTAATTTCAAACCCGAATATCAAACTGTGCCAACACTAGACGATATAGGTCAATGTTGTCTAGTAATTAAGACAGTGAAAGAACATGTAGGTTTTTCTCCGATTCACAGATAGTAAGTGTCTAAATGATAGCGACCACTGTCATTTAAGATTTTTCTGCTGTCCAAAACCATTCCACCTGGAATAGTTGGGATCTGGATGGCAGATGTTTGCAGTCCGGATAACCCCCGTTATTCCAGTCATCTTTTTAGCCAAATAAATTCTTCTCATCTCCGGCTATTTCACCTTTGTGTTCCAACTTCTGTCTAAACCCACCTTATATTTTGGGTTATTTAATTTTACACTTCTCATATAAAATTATGCATGATATTATTATGTAGATATTGTGGTCTATATTATTTTGGGATCCTTCCCTTGGACATAGAAGTCTTGATTTAAATCAGATGTCTCACAATAAATTTCCAACAAAAATTCATTTATAAAATCCGGATCTGAGTGAGGGATAAATTCCTCAGTTATGACTAATTTATATCCGACTGGGGGTTGATTTTGGGAAATTAGAAGCAGAGTCAGCGATTAGGTCTCACCTAGACTGAAAGGATCTGTGTTTTAAGTGAGAGTCTAGTACATGTTTAGGGAATGGTTTTCAAATTCATTATTTTCCAAAATAGTTGTGTGTTGGGAATCTGATATTAAATGTTGCACTGAGATGGGGTCCACTTGGACTCAAATACGGTGTGATAGTTAATACTAGAGGAACAACATTCGGGCCTTGGTTATTTTCTGAGATAGGGTTGAGTACTCTTTCAACTGCTGTCCTCTTCTGCCAAAGCCTATTTTTGAGTCCTGAGTGAGTGCATCCGGAACGAACTAATTCACTAGTTCGTTTCATTAGTTTGTATCTCATAACCACCCGGAAGGAAGTGAACACTGCGAGCGGTTCACGAGAGCCGGGAATTCTTGATCCACATCCGGTCATTCTGACTGGGGGCTTTCTTCTACTACCAGGGTCAAACTTTCAAAAACCTCCGAGTGATAGGATTTTAAAGGCTTTCTTTACCGCTTTCTTTTAACTGCTTTCTTTAGAGGTCACTCGGTTGCATTGAGAGTTGTGTAACTGCTACTAGGACTGATAGTTAAGGGATAGATCAGGGCTTGATTAGAATCTTCGGGTGTGACATGGGGGAATGATAGCAGTACTTGACACTTCAATAAATGATTTGTCGGGTGTTGCTTGTCCACCACAGATAAATAGCATACCCTTGCGCGGGGGCAGTTTTATCTGTGGTATCTTAGATTTTGTTGTCTTAAGGCATGTAAATCCGTACTGTAAGTACCTGTCTGTTAAAGGGAACATGGTATAGGAAGCATGAGAGTTAGCTAACTGAATGGATTGTCCCAAGCTAAGATCTACGTAACAAAATGGAAGTTTAATTGTGTTTCATCTGAATCTTGTCCAATTTTTATTATTCTCTCCCTGTCCCTTCTGTCTCAATTTGAATCTGCTTTCTTAGAATAATTTTAACCGCTTTCGTAGAATAATTTTATTGCTTTCTTATATTAAATTTAATTTAATTCGCTTGCTAGAATAATTTTATCTGCTTTAATTTAATTGCTTTCATAGCTTAATTTAAATTATGTCAAGTAGTTGATAGTCAAAACACAAACTTGAATCGAGTAACCGAGTGGAAAATCTTAGTAAACGACGTGGGCCCTGCTTCTATCGCACATCCTCCAGTGAACGATCCGGTACTTACTATAAATACTGCAATTTTTGACTCCGTGCGCTTTCGGGGGCACAGTTTCTTAACACGAGTAAATAAAAACGTGACAACCTATAAATATATCCCTAATCCCAACTCCGCCTTCATAATTTGGTTTCATTAAATAAAATTGAAAACCAGGATTATGATTTTTCAAAAAATACTCATGTAGTGGGAACTTGTCAAAAGTTTCATGGCAAGGAGGCACGAAATTGTCAAAAGTTTCATGCCGGGGAGGTCCACAGCGCCGTTTGAAATCAAAGTTTCCCACATGAGTAATAAAAAGTGAAATATAGCCTTAAACCCCTTTCCCGTGAATCATAACCCTCTTCATTTACTTTTAACCTGGGATATTTTAAAAATACTCGTGTGACAAAATTGTCAAAAGTTTCACCCGCTACTCTGCCAGAGGACGCAGAGATCTTTTAGATACTTTGTCTTAGATAGTACATTTATTTTGCGCATCCTATTACTTGTACTAAAATTTCTTTTCAGGAAATAAAATGCCCGATTTATTTATAATAAATCGGAAAAAAAGGGGAAAGAGAGAAAGACGAACCGGAACAGTTCCACCGCATTTTCTCTAAACAACAACAGCCAAATCAGACAACTGAGCAAGGATACAACGAGAACATAAACTACGAAATATAAACAGCAAGATCATCCTTGTACAGTCGATAAGAAAACAACTAAATAAAACACTACTACTGCAAGCCTAGATGGAAACGCGGAAAAGAAGGATCACTGGTCGGGAGGCGGGAACTGACGACGCATATACTCGTCCATCTAACGCATGTAAGCATACTTGTCGTTCATGGTGGCCTGCTGCTCCAGCTGCCTCGTAGTGATCGTATCCATGCGAGCCTGGTATAGATCCATCCTGGCATCCAGAGCGTCGTAACGAGCCTGCCCGGCTGCAAACCCAGTGTCCATACGAGCAAACCCCGCATCCATACTAAGCTGCCATCTATAGTACCCGGCTAAGCCAAGGAAACTCCTTATCTCGGTTTGGCTCTTTGGAGTTGCCCACTCAGTTACGGCAGAGACTTTTGCCGGATCCACTGAGACTCCATCAGCGGATACTATATGTCCAAGAAATGCTACCTCCTTCAACCAAAAGTCGCATTTGGACAACTTGCCGTATAGCTGATTGAGTAAACAATAGAAGGTAAGGAAATAAAAAAAAGAAAAAAAAAATGCTTTTTGAGGCTCGCGCGGTGCCCGCGCGGCCATGGCAGTTCGAAGAAAAGGGCTCGCGCTCCGCGCGAGCCATTCCGCCCCATTTCCACTTCCGAGGCTTCTTCTAGTTTGCTCTCAAATTCGTTCTCTCATTCCCCAATTCTCCCATTCCCGGCTTTGATTTTTCATTGCAAGGTATGTGTCTACCACCTCTACTTGTCAATTTCAGAATTTATGCGTTGTTTAGCTTAGATTTTTGGATGAATTTCGAACTTAGGGTTTAGGGACAAAATTTGGGGATTTATTATTTTTAGACTTAATTTGTGCAACTAGCGAGTTTATGCGATACTTGGTGTTATTCTTGTTGATTAGGAAGTATTTGTGCAACAATGTATGCCTAGTTGGAGGAAGTTTTTACTAGATTCCAGGCTTTAAGAAGAATATGAATTTTCTTGAGCTGTATTGGTAGTACGGGTATGAGCATGAGTTCGTTATTGTCGTTTTGTGCCCTATTATGATGATGAGTTATTGCCTACGCAATTGTTCGATTTGGGGATGTTTCCCATGTGCTCACAAGTAAACTTTGAATTTAATTTATTGCGCACACAACGTGTTCGACTAAATGTCCCAAAGAGTTTTGGGACTTGTTTAGACATAGTCTTGGTTTGGTTACCTTCTTGATCGCTCGTGTTAGAGCCTACACTTCATGTTCTTGTGTTTTCTAGCCTATACTTGATGTAATCGCTGTGTAGGATTTATCCATACATTTGGTATTGGTTGGGTATCTGCAGGATGCTGCTCTTTTTATGGGTTGTTTTGGCGTCACTCATGTGTCCCCCAAGGACCAGGAGACGAGTTGCCCAGCGCGATGAGGCTGGCCCTAGCACTGCCGCTCTGGCGGTGCCTGATTTTGATGAGAGCAAGTCAGAGGAGGACGAGGAGCAGCGGGGCCTTAAGCTCAATGGTCTTCCCGATGAGGTGCGTCCCCATCGACACGATAGGTATCGGTTTTGCTACTATGGCCTCTCAGGAGTTCTATTTCGACGAGCTTCGTCGGAACAGGTATTATGTTCCGGAGAGAGGCATGGATCCTCGCCATATGGACGACGACAGGGTTATTCCAGTTTTGGGCCTTCTTCAGTGGACTGGACTTGCGCGCCATCCCGAGGGCATCCCTTCTGGTTATTTAGCTATGGAGGTCATCGCCAACATTGGCGGTCTCGGGGAGAACAGCGACTTGTCTCGAGTCTGGGTTCGGGGTCGCCATCTAGATTTCAGTGCACGGGCGATCAACGTCTACTTCGGCCTTCCAGACGACGGCGTATTCCGGCCACAGCCTGAGGGTCGTATACTCCCGCCTGCGTGGGGCGTTCTATGCACCTTGATGGCTCCCCAGCTCAAGCACGATCACGAGCTACGGTTGACGACGATGGACTCTCCGTGGCGCGAGCTAGCTCAGATATGGTTAGGCCGTGTCCGGCCGATTACCCGGAGCCATATTGTTATAGACCACGTCTATGAGACCATCTGCTTTCTCGCCCGAGGTGGTAGGGTGAATGTTGGGGCTTGTATCGCAGACAACCTGAGGGGTATGCGCCGAGGACGAGGGAGTAGGGTGATTACCCACGTTCATCTTATTTGTGGCATGTGTGCGGCTCAGGGGATCCGTACGTCACCAGATACGGATCCTTACGAGCTAACCGCTGGCGGCTACTACCGTATCCCTACCTACGCCGCTCGACGCAGTGCTCTTCGACGTGGGGCTCCTCCGGCTGTCCTTCGCCCGGAGCCCAATGGTGATGGTTTGATTCTAGTTGTCCCTCCTGAGCAGCCACCTCCCGTGGTTCCCCAGCAGGGTGCGGAGGTGCCGCAGATAGTGCAGATGATGTCGTGAAGGATTTTTCGAAAATCACACGACCTTTGACCCAGCTACTTAAGAAGGGAGTAAAATACGTGTGGACAGAGGCTTGTGAGACAGCGTTTCAAGAGCTGAAGAAACGACTCACAACCACACCCGTATTAACACTACCATCAGAGAATGGTGATTTCGAAGTTTACAGCGATGCTTCGAAGGAAGGTTTAGGTTGTGTCTTGATGCAAGATTCGAGAGTCGTAGCGTATGCATCACGCCAACTGAAACCTCACGAGGAGAATTATCCGACACATGACCTGGAGTTGGCAGCGGTCGTTTTCGCTCTAAAGATATGGAGACATTATCTTTATGGGCGGAAGTGTCGAATGTTCACCGACCATAAGAGCTTGAAATATATATTCACTCGGAAGGAGTTGATTTGAGACAGTGAAGGTGGTTGGAACTTATTAAAGACTACGATTTAGAGATAGCATACCACGAGGGGAAGGCGAATGTGGTAGCCGATGCCCTAAGTCGGAAAACCCAACACGTGACGAACTCATTGGTAATTCCGCCGGCATTGTACATGGAGTTAACAAGATTGGAGTTAGAACTTGTGCATCCTGGCACAGTGAGTGAAACGATCAACGCCATGGTCGTAGAAACTCCAATATTGGACGAGATTAAGCTCGCCCAACCGGGCGATGCGAAACTCGAGAAGATAAGGGGGTATATTGCCGAAGGAAGGGCAATAGGATTTGCTGTCCATGAGGATGGAAGCATTCGTTTCAAATGGAGATGGTGCGTGCCCCTTAAATGTGCTGAGTTGAAGCAAAGGTTGATGGAGGAAGGGCACAACACGCCATATTTAGTGCATCCCGGAGGCGACAAACTTTACAAAGATCTGAAGAAGATCTATTGGTGGCCGGGAATGAAGAAGGAAGTGGCAGACTTCGTGGCGAAATGTCTCACCTGCCAAAAGATTAAGGCAGTGCGACATAAACCCTTAGGACTGATGCAACCACTAGAGATTCCAAGTTGGAAGTGGGATAGCATCTCAATGGATTTTGTCTCGGGATTACCCCGATCACCTAAAGGCATGAACAAGATTTGGGTGATTGTGGATAGGGTAACGAAGACAGCCATATTTATCCCGATGAAGGACACGTGGACTATGGACCAATTGGCCCGAGCCTACGTTGATAATGTGGTACGACGACATGGAGTACCACATGACATCATTTCCGATAGAGACAGTAGATTTGTCTCTCACTTTTGGACGGAGTTACAAAAAGCTCTCGGTACTCAAATCAAAATGAGCACCGCATTCCACCCAATGACGGATGGTCAAACCGAGAGAACAATCCAAACACTAGAAGACATGCTAAGAGCATGCGTGTTGGAATTTAAGGGAAATTGGGAATCCCATTTACCCTTAATCGAATTCTCTTATAATAATAGCTATCATGCTAGCATTGGCATGGCACCTTTCGAGGCGTTGTATGGACGAAAGTGCCAAAGCCCGTTGAGCTGGGAAGAAAACGATAAGTCGGTGGTAGTGGGACCACAACTTATCGAAGACATGGCTCAACAAATCAAAGTGATTCAAGGAAAAATGAAAGCCGCTCAAGACAGTCAGAAGAGTTACGCCGACGTGAGACGACGAGACCTAGAATTTCAAGTGGGAGATAGAGTCATGCTAAAGATATCACCCATGAAGGGGGTGATGCGCTTTGGCAAGCGAGGAAAGTTGAGTCCTCGATACATAGGACCTTACGAGATTCTAGAACGAGTCGGAAATTTAGCCTACCGACTGGCTTTTCCGCCACAATTAGATCGAGTTCATAATGTCTTCCATGTCTCCCAACTAAAGAAGTATGTGCCGGACCCGGCACATGTACTTCAACCGGAGATAATTGAGCTCGATGAAGATTTGACTTATGAAGAAGTCCCAGTGCGAATTCTAGACACTAAGGAGCGTGTAACGAGGAACAAAACCGTTAAAATGATCAAGGTTCTTTGGTCGAACCACGAAAGCGAGACGGCAACTTGGGAAGTAGAATCCGACATGAGAGAACGCTACCCGACATTGTTCCAAATCGATACCGACACAGTTATGGGGACATAACTGCAATCTTAAGGGGGAGAGGATGTCATACCACCTATTTTTCGTGCATCTTTGTAAACTTTTGAACTACGTTATGGCTTGATCCCTTCACAGGGTACGTAGGCAGCTTAAAAGTTTAATTCTAAGTTCAGTCACAACATAATAAAACAAACACAAGACCTTAGCGCGAGAAAAGCCGAAACACCAACTTCGAGGACGAAGTTGATTCCAACATAAAATAAAACAATAATTAAATAAATAAGCAATAAATAACATAAACACCATAAATAAATAAATCCAGCAAATAAATAAATAAATGAAGATAAGGAAATGAGAAATGAGATTTAACTTAAAATGAATTAAAGAAATTTAATTAAATAAAAAGAATTATTAAAGGTAAATAAATTGTACACCGAAACCCGACACCAATGAACTCGAGGATTCGAGTCCAAACATCCAATTAGACCCGAGTAAAAATTTAGAGAGGAAGTAGAAACCCGAAGATACCCCGGAACTCAGAAAACGGGAGCATAGAGGGATAGAAATCCGAAAGAGAGGAGGAAATGCACGACGGATCGCACGACCCGCCCGGACCGAAGTCCAGGCGAGTGTCGCACGGTGGCCGCGCGGTCGAAGGAGGAAGAGCGCGCGACGACCGCGCCATGTGACAGATTCGCCCGTCGAGATTTTCTCGCCCGAATCCGGATTTTTCGACTTCGGTTGAACACCTTTCGGCTCAATACTCCTAGGGGCAGACCTTGGGCGTCCCTAGGGCTTGTTTAACTATAAATAAGCCCTCTTAAAAGCTCCGAATACTTTTCCAAAACCCTACAACTCTCTATACGTCCGAAAACCCTAATTCCGGAGTCGTCGGAGGCACGAGACCAAGGCGAGACTGATTTGGACGAAAATCAGAGTTCCTTAGACGTCGTGGTAAGTTCCGATCCATTCGTCTCTTACGTTTTAATTCGAAAACGAATCCTAATCTTCTTATCTTTCTTTCTACGCCCCGAATCGGATCTAGAACGTAGAACCCGACGAACGGAGAGGATAGACGGAGGACTGGAAGCCACGCCTTCGAAATAGATGATCCCGGATATCTACAAATCAGTAAGTTAATACTTACATGGTTTTGGGAGTAATTAAAACACGAAACCTAAAAGCTTAAACAAATCTTGCAAAAATCTGTCAACATATGTTTTCTACCGACGCAACAGTTTTGTCTAATTTTTTCGAACCTTAAAACGACTTCAAACGGAAAAATGTAAAACACCAAAAACGTTCCTAAGGCTTAGATCTATCTACTGTAAAATTTTCAGAATTTTTAGAGACGATTTGGTATGTGAAAACCAACCGAAACCGAACTGCTTGAAATTAGATCTTGAAATTCTTGACAGAACTTAGGTCCGATCTTGATCACGTTTTTGACATTAGTTCTAGAACGATTTAGATCTTTGGCCGAACATGAAAGTTGTAGATAAATGTCTTAGGAAGGTCTCTGTAAAATTTCATTAAATTTGGAGTTGAATTGCTATGGTAGATCTTGATAATCTTGAACTGCTGTATACGAATTTCGGACAGATTTAGGTTATGATGAAAATTGATGATTTTGACCTATTTCAGTAACTCGGATTGAAAAAGTTAAAACACGAAAGTTGTTCATCTCGATGTTTTGGATACAGTGGTAAAATTTAAGAATTTTTGGAAGTAAACTCGATTTTTACTGAATTTTAGAGTAAACTGTGGTTGACCGAGTCAAATCTTGAAATCTTGTTGAAACGGTGAAACTAGCATTTAAGGTTTAAACGAGTAGAAAACTCTTTGAAATAATTATGTGAAATCTGGAAATTAGGAAATCCCCTTTACGAACTTGATCGTTAAAATTAGGGGTGAGTGCTCTGCAGGGTGCCCTCCTAACAATTCACTTCGTGCCTATATGGACGATGGTGACCCCGCGTGAAATATTTGAGATATGTTGCCAAAACGGCATGAGATATATGGCCTACACTCTCGTGAATATCCTTATGGGTTTCTCGAGGCTCCGGAGTGGTACTGGGTATGGCAGATACGGCTGCGGCCGCCGGTTTCCGGCTAAATTGACGAGATTGCGATGCAATCGTGAAATACTTGCTATATTATCTTGGGAGTAATGGGGATAGTTAAATATTTTAATTGTTGTTATTTAAATTATTAAATGCTTTATCTAAATTATTTATGGCTTCATTTAAATTATTTATGAATATTATCATGCTTTCATGTAAATATTAAATTAATGGCTTTTAAACCCTACGATCATGCATGTGTTAACTTACTCAGCAAGTTGTGCTGACCAAACCATTTTATTTTTCTTTTTCCTTACAGAGTATGTGGAATGAACATGAGCACGTTCATGCATGGGGGAACTATATTTTGCGAACTTTATTATTTAATTTCCTGCATTAGACATTAGAATAAACGGGCCTGTTTAACCCGTGTTTTGACCATGTTTGTCGTATTTATATTTCCGCTGCAATGTTATACTAAAATACTTTTTCCGCTGCGCTATGATATTATTATCTTCGAGATTTTATTGTATGGGCTGTTTGCAAATGTTTTCAAAGCTTTTAAATACTGAAATACCTAGCCTTGCAACTCTTTAGTAAGCCGGAGAAACCGTGTCTTACTAGGGAGGTGTGGCGGTGACATCCCGACCTGGGTGACCAAAAATCGGGGTGTTACAGAGTCAGAATCATCGATAGACACTGATTCCTGTTCGGATGAGACTGATCCGGATGATCCTTCACAGGAGACTTCGGATGATGATTACCAAGTTTGAAATGTGATAAACTTAATTATAATAAATTGTTTGTTGTTGTAATTCCTTATATTTGTAATTGTGTTCAAATTATAAATGAACTTTGTAGATGACTGACCGAGGGGGTGGTTCCTCGTCGAGCACGCCAGGCGGATCAGGGTCCAAGCGTCGGTAGATCAGTAGGTCACAACTGCTGTCTGCTATCCGGGCAGCCAGGACAATTTCCAGCACTCACAAGCAGGTATTTCGATATAAATACAGATTAGGTACCTCATGTGTATTTAAATATTAATTTATATTAATGATAAATTCACGTTCTGATTTATTGAATTACAGTTGAGACTTCTAGCTCACAGCCGCAGGCGGGAGTCGCACCCGAGGGACTTGATGCCGTTCCAGAGACACCACCTACGCGCACTCCAGGTATAATATATATTATTTGATGTGATGTTCAACGTTTTATAATAAAAAACTTATAATTGTTGTTTAGGATCGGTCGGATCTACACAGGGGCTCCTCCCGCGCCACAGGGTCGGCCTGATAGGCTTTTGGTCGAGCCGGGGGACGATGGACTATAAGTAGCTTATGTTTTAAAGTCATTTTGCATGTCAATTATATATATACACTACGTATTTAAGTTTATTGTGTATTTAAATTTAAATTTTGTGGTTTTGGTTTATGTCTTCAAGCATTGAGTTTACTAATGCATTGGTGAGGAAGATCACCGACATTTACCCCATGCACTGGGGAAAGGTCTCCTAGGAGACCAAAGAGTTCTATTGGGGGGAGTTTCAGGTAATCCGTAGTTTAAAAGATAATCATGTAATTATTTGCATTTGTACATATCTTGATCAAACTTAAAATGCAGAAAGCAGCGCGCTGGGCACCTGAGCTCACAGGAGCAGTCAGGAAGGAGTGGGAGAGAAAAACATTGCCAGGTACTTTCAAAGAGTTGAATAAAAGTTTTTGCTTGTTGTTCAACTATTAATTAATTTTACTTAATATGTTATCAGGTACAAGGATTATACTCTCGATATCAGAAGCAAGAAGAGGCCATATCCATCAGACCAGCTAGTGGCCGAGAACTGGAGGCGGATTTTGGAGTCAGCTGCGTTCAAGGAGAAATCCAAGAGAGGGAAGCTGAACAGACGTCGGGGACAGGAGGATGCACCAGCACTCCCCACACACACAGCAGGTTCGAAGACTTTTCGAGCCACAAAAGACAAATTGGTATGAGGTACATATTTAATTAAATTACTTCAATAAGTGAAATGTTACTCACACATGGTACGAATTCTAATCTTCGAAACAATGCAGTCCCAGGACCAGAACAGGCCTGTTCATTTGCTTGAGCTCCACGAGCACACCCACACGAGAAGGCATGAGAAGGACCAGTGGGTACGAGATAGGTCACGGCAGGTGCATGTAAGTATCGTAAAAAAAAATATCAAATTTAGTTATATATGTACTAATTTAGAATTTGGTAAGTATTAATTTGTCTCTACAATAAATTTTCACTTTAAATACAGGATGAGTTCGCAGCAGTAGCCGAATCCCTGAGCCAGAACCCCACGATTGGGCCTGATTTCGATCCCGGTCCTGTTTTCTATGACCTCGTCGGTGGGCACGATAGGCGCAATGCCGTATACGGCATGGGATCGGTGGCCCGATCACTTAGGCCCGGTGGCGATCCTATTTCCACTCCTCCACCATCCACTTCGGAGTACGTCACACAGCAGCAGTTGCAGCAGCAGTTCGCTCAATTCCAGCAGACTCTTCAGCAGATGTCTCAGAGGCAGGAGAGCATGGCTGAGCAGATGCAGAGGTTGCTCGGATCTAGGGGTCCTCAGTCCCCTGGCGATGGGACGGTGATGATGATTTTGGAGGCGGCCGGGGAGGAGATGGCCTTGGTGTTCATTGACTGTGCTTGGCCACCTTGGGTTAGTATCATTTGGACTTGTATTTTTTATGCATAAGTTGTTTGAACAAAATGCGGATTTATGAGTTAGGACTTGTAAGTTGTGAGTTATGACTTTGGACTTGAAAGTTTGGATTTGTGATTTGATATTTACATTTGGAGTATGTTTGCACTTTGGGATTATTTAACTTGTGGAATTGTGATCGTCTACGAATCATGTAATTGTACGATGTTGTTATTATTGGAGGATTTTGGAATTGTGATTGTATTCGTTCAGTTGATTATTGGATTTGCTTGTTCATTTGGGTTGCAGCAGGGATGGCTGTGAAAACAGCCATTTCTGGTGCAATATTCTGTTGGGTACCGACCACTGCACCGACCGCACGTCGGTCGGTAATTTCCCGACCGCAGGGCCGACCGCATGCGGTCGGTAATGGTCGGGTCCAGAAGGTCCCAAACCGTTGGGTATCGACCGCTCGTCCGGTCGCTAACACGGTCGGTGATTTTGCAGACCGCAATACGGTCGGTAATCGGTCGGCAATTTTACCGACCGGAAGATATCAGGTCGGCATCCGATCTCGGACCAGGAGGTTACCGACCGACATGTCCGGTCGGCAGTGCGGTCGGTAACCTCTGGGACGACCCGCGTCCCTTGTTTACCGACCGCATGTGCGGTCGGTAATCAGCATTTTTCTTGTAGTAATTCGTCTTATCTTGTATTTTAGAATATCCACTTTTTATAATTTTTATTTATACACAATTTAAGTTATTTATCATTGAAGATGTGTATTGAACTACGTGCAATGAGTGAACGTTGCACTTTCAAGAGAACGGAGGTAGTAGTTTATATCAATTTAAAAACTCCAGCACCTATCAAAATCTTCGCCTCCCAACAACTTCAGCTTCGCTCGCAGCTATAGTTCGTAGCAACAGGAAATCGTGCATAACACACCCAAAGTTGGTGCTCACGTTGTCCCGCATAATTGGCTTCAGAAATAAAATACACTTTACTGGGGATAATGACCAAATATGTCATATAACTTACACTTAATTCTTATTTCTTCCAAAAAGTATTTGATTTAACGAAATGGCCTTGTAAGTTCACTGGTCATAATCAAAATGGTCATGTAAGTATTTGAATTACCAAGATCGTCATATAACTTTCACTTTTTTGATAAATTTAGTCCCGAGGGCATTTTTATAAATTATTTTTGGTCCAATACCTTTAAAATTACTAGTCTATCCAGAAAATTTATACTTTTTGAAGGTTAGTCCTTATTACATTTCTGTAATATATACTCCCTCCGTCCCACTTGTAATATCCCATTGTGACTTTCGACACTGTTCATATATCTACATGACCTAATGTTATAACAATTATATAAACAAAAAAATAGTCAAGTTCAGTCTTATTTGATTCGTCTAATCGGGTAGTTTTAAAATATAAATATTTTTTTAATAATTTTTACTTCTCAATATTTTTAAGATATTAACTGTTAAACAAATGTATTGAACTGTGTGTCTAAAAATTTTGGGGCATTTCAAATATGACAGAGGGATTATTTTTTTGTTGGATGTTTATTTAATTTCCGGAAGCATGTTAGGGCCGTTTAAAGTGGATTTACTTTGAAAAAAAAGACTAATTAAAGAATGAATATAATTTTGGTGTCAAATTGTAATAAAATAAAATTCATGGGGCATAAATATGATAAAAATGAGTGAACTTACATGATCATTTCGGTAATTTAAATACTTTTTTGTACAAAATGGGAATTAGGGGGTAAGTTACATACATGACGTACCTACCGATTATCCCCACTTTATGAGACAACTTACTTAACCCCTAATAGGTATCCTTATTTTTAGCCTGCAATAAGAATACAATTTACTGGCACGCACATTACAATATTGTATAATTCAATGTTTGGACAAAGGGTGAGTATATATATATATATATATATATATATAATTATCTGTGGTCAATTAAGACACGTAGTACATAGGATTTGGCAGCTTGAAGGTGCGATCCCTTGCATAAATTTCATATGGGAAATCAATCCACTGGTCTCCAACAAATCCGACCGCATTGTATCCGCTTGCCCTCAGCTCCTCCCTTGCGCCCGCTTTGAAAGCTCCTGTCTTGGTCGCACTCTTCCTGCCACATCACATTCGTAATTTTTAAAATCAATTTTATTAAGGGTATTATGAGAGTGCAATATATATATATATATATAGACGTACGGCCTGAGTATGAGCTTCTCCCAACCCACGTAATTAAGGGTTGCCAACTGGGATTCCACAATAGATCTGTATGATTCCCAGACTCCGGAAAGGATCACTATCTTGAAACCCTTATTCTTGACGGCGTTAAACAGCTCCTGAACATAGGGCACTGCCAGTATGGACTCGCTCTCACTCTGAAACCATTCGTAGTACTTTGTCTCGTTGAACACCACGCTCCTGAGCACGTATTACACATAACACAACATAAGTTTTTTTTTTTTTTTTGCTGAATAAATTACAAAGAAAATGAAGGGGAGGGATGAGGGCTGGCCGGAGAATTGAAACTCCAAAGCCCAACCTATAGAGGGGGAGTCGTGACTAAAAAGAATGGCAAGATAAGAGTCTGCATCAATTTTCGTGACTTGAATCTAGCCACGCCCAAGGAAGAATACGTCATGCGCATATCAGATATGCAAGTCGACGCTGCGGCAGGGCATAAAATATTGTCTTTAATGGACAGATACGCTGGGTACAATCAGATCTTCTTAGCCAAGAAGATGTACCAAAAACGGCCTCATATGCCCAGGCCCATTCGGTGCATACTAGCTAATGGGTAGTAATGCCATTCGGATTGAAAAATGCCGGTGCTACTTATCAAAGGGCAATGAATATGGTATTCCATGACATGATTGGAGATATTATAGAGGTCTATATCGATGATGTTATAGTCAAGTCCAAAGGATTTGAGGAACATCTGAATGACCTAGAAAGGGCCTTCATTCATATGCAGTCCAACAATCTAAAGATGAACCCAAGCAAATATGCTTTTGGAGTTTCTGTCGGAAAGTTCCTTGGGTTCTTGATTCAACAACGTGGAATAGAGATTGATGCCAACAAAGCTAAGGCTATAATGAAAATACCTCCCCCTTGGACAGTGAAGGAAGTACAAAGCCAAGGCTATATTATGGACATTGTGACGTATGACTATTGGAGCTTTTGTGTAATACTAATATTGCTTTTTATGAACGTCTTTCTGTTGATATATTTTTTTCGAGAAGCCTGAGGCCAGAAAAATTCTTTTGTTTAGTTATATTTAGATTTTTTTAAATTTTTTTATGTCATTTCATATTTTTGGTTCGTTTCGATTTTTTTAGTTCAGTTTTCGGTTTTTCCCATGTAATTTTGAAGTTTTGGTTTGGTTGAATTTTTGTTTTGATTTTATGAAATTTGATTTTCGGTTTGTTTCGGTTTTGATCAAACAGAACCAAACCACGAAATTCTCACACCTCGCCTCGTCTTTAAAATGAAGGTAAATTATATATTTATGTGATGTGATAGTACTGAATTTAAAATTTAATTAATTTATGTATGTGTTGAGATGATAATTGTAAATTTGAACTGATTCATGGTAATGTCTTTTGAATTTTAAATACTTTATTTATTGATGTGATGTGATGGTAGTATGTTGTAATTTAATAATCATCACACATAATTATCGGTTCGGTTTCCGTGCAACAACACATAAATTCTGTAGGTGCTCCATGATGAGTGATGCTTTAAAAATGATGGCATTAAAAAATAGAATAAATCATAGGCATCATTTAGGAAGGTGTATACATCATTTTTGTGTTATACATCATTTATTTGACTTGGGCCATCATGTAACAGAACAAATCATATGCATCATTTATGGAGATGCATACATCATTTTTGTGTTATACATCATTTATTTGGCTTGGGGCATCATGGTGCATATGCAACATTCTGCATTCAAGCCACATCCCATAATTACATATGCAGCTGTGATGGCTTCTCCCCCAAGTGATGTGTCGGTCTAACATGTCATCACACGCATAAATTTTTGGTAGGAGATCTTCTAGATTCGAATGTCACACCACACGAAGGATGCGGTGTGGTTTATGGGTCATTGGAGGAAACCAATATGATAAGAAATCTGGTGGATTTGAACATATCACAAGCGGATGCAGTGGTGGGGATCATGGTCATCGAACAAGATGCCGGAAACTTCGCCACATTATCGTGCATCATTAACAGCCCGGACATGGATTACGTGCTTAACCCCATGGATACATGTATATATTCGATTTCTACAACCATGGATGCAACAATATTAGCATGTGTAACAATGAGGGCATGCCCACCAGCCCCACCTTGTAGAAGAGACTGGATACACCCTACGACCAAAACGAAAACAAAGAATATAGGGGTAGAGGAGGCACCGTGATGTGCGGGTAGACCGGAGTGATGCATAAGATATCTATGTAATGTCTGGGCTATCTATGTGATGTACTCACCATGGATGCCCTCTTACGGGCCTCCTTCGTATATACAGTGTCAATGCGAAAAACTTGGCATGTGTAACAGTGTGCATGTCAAGTGTCAATGCTATTCACAAAATTGCAATGAGGGCATGGATACAACTTACGACAAAAACAAATGAAATACTGGCAGAGGAGGCGTCGTGATGTTTGAGTAGATGAGGCGTTGTGATGTTTGGGTAGATCGGGGTGATCTCTCAAGGTTTCTGTGTGATGTCTGCGCCTATCTATGTATGTACTTAATTTAACATAATTTCACTTATGGGTAACATATTGTGTCATTGGGCCGTATAATATTGCGTAAGGAAACAAAATGGCTCCATAACTTTTTTTATTTTCTCAAATCATCCCACATAAAATGAATTAATCCAATCTATCTGGTAACTATATAATCTTAGTCCAATCCATCCCACCTACCTCTTAATGAAAAATAATGGTGACATGGTAGGGGATTAATGCGTCTAATGTGGTTATGTCACAGTACCATCAACTGTCAAGTCAGTGTTAATTGCCATTAAGTGGTGTGTGGGATGGATTGGACTAAGATTAGATAGTTACAGGATGGATTAAGTTATTTGAATTTTTATGGGATGATTTGGGAAAACAAACAAAATTATTGGACTATTAAGGATTTTTTCCCTATTATGTAATGTGTGCGCAGACCATACTGTTGTCCCATTAACTATTGTTTGTATGCAGTGGCGGATCCAGAGTATTTTATTCGGTAGGTCAAATATAATAAAGAGTGAGCAGCTAACATTAGGAAGATATATTTAATTAAAATTTTGTTACAATTTTTAGACTTTTGAAATTCGGTATATTTAGAAAATCTATAGATTTCACGTAAAGTTGGCCGACTCTGTATAGACTCCATGTTGTACAGAATCCGTAGAAATATTTTTTGAAAAAAAAACTTGTATAATTATATTTTTTTGGAAGAGAGTCCATTAAAATTGATAGAGTCTAAGTCACTAGGTTGGATTGAATACCTAAAGATATTGATGACTTTTTAAAATTCAAATTGAAATTAAAACATTCAAATTTTAAGAGGCTAAAAGAAATTATATAGGTTTTTTATTTGATAATTTCCCCATTAGAGTTATGATCCCCTTAAAATATACACCCATTTATAATAAAAACAACTAACATGGTATTAAAATCCTATGAAATTACTCAACACTTGTTACCGGAATAAATACACATTTATAATAACACATTTAGAAATAAAGTCGCTACGCTGTCACTGAATTAGTACAATAAAGTTGCTAAATCATAGCAGTAAAGTCGTTGAATGCTCCATTGTGGTCCACAATATAGATGTGATGATACCGGAATAAATACACAAATATTCATTTGTAAGTTTCATTATTATCCAATTTAATTCATAAAGTATTTGATTATCTCAAATGGTCCTATAACTTTTATATTTTAGCCGAAATAGTCCCAAATAAATTTAATATTCAATTTTAGATCCTTAAACTTTTAATTGTTCACTTTTACCCCCAAAAAGTCTTTTTTTTGGCAATTTAGTCCTTATTACATATTTATATTTTTCAAAGTGAGGAGTAAATTGTAAATGTTTGAAACTTTTTGGGTGTAAAAGTAAATAATGTAAAAGTTAAGGGACCTAAAATTGAAATTTAAATGCATTTAGGATTATTGCGGCTAAAATATAAAAGTTATAGGACCATTTGGGTTAATCAAATACTTTATGTTGAATAGTATTGAAGCTTACAGGACTATTTGGGTACTTATCCCATGATGATACATGAATATATTGTTCTGGTAGATTAATTAAGGTGGTACTGTACCTTCTTTTTTTTTTTCCCTTTTTCTCTTAATTTTCTTTTTCTTTTTTTCTTTTTTATTTTTCTGCTTTTCGTATGAAAACACAAACTATATTTACTGAAAGTTTAATATTCCTTCAAAATTGAAATTCCCGACCGTTCTTGATCTCCCTAATCTTCTTTCGCTATATTGAATCATCTTAAGATTTAAGATGGAACACAATTAAATTTAACATCCGAATTTAAAATAGGAATTTGTCCATATATTAGTAGCTGCTATGATCTAATGGAAATCAATGCACTCCCTATTTGACAATTATACCATTATCTAATTAGAACCGTAGGATAAGGATGTATGGCTTAGATAAGTTGGAAGGATGTACTGACATGATATTAGCGGTACAACGAAGTACTGTCCAATCCGATACGAGAATGAAAGTAAAGGAGGGAGTTGCACAAAATAATTGTTAAAGTCCCGCATCCGTTATATGTTGGGTTATCCCATGTTTATATGGACATTAGCCACTCCACCTACTACCAATTGGTTTTAGGTTAAAGCCCTAGGTCCATCTTATTTCTATCATGGTATCAGAGCCATGGGTACTCATTTGGGTATCTCGTTGTTTCCGAGAAGGATATTATCTCGACGTTATTTCCGAGATGAATATCATCTCGATGAGGGGTGTTAAAGCCCCGCATCGGTTATATGTTGGGTTATCCCCTGTTTAGGGCCTCTCCAACCCACCCTGCATAATGGCATTTATGCAGGGTGGGGAGGCAGGGTGCCCACCCTGCAAGAATGGGGTTTGCTCCCTCTCAATTGAGAGGGAGCTACAGTGTTCCGCTCAATTGAGCGGAACACTGTTCACAGGTTGCTGGCTGTTTTCCCTTTTTTTTTCCCTCTTTTTATTTAATAGGTTTTGAGTTTTGTTATTTATGTTGACCCCAAAGGGTGGAATTGTAATTATAAAAGTTTGTTTTAATTTTAAATTTTATTTAAATTTTTTTAAAATTATATTTCAGTTTTAGATTTAAATATATTTTGTGTGTAATTATTGTTGAATCACTAAATTTAAATATTAAACACTCATTAAATAATAATAAAAACTTCTAAATTACATAAAATGCATTAAAAATTATAAATAAGAATAATAATATGAAAATAATAATTTTGAATATTATTGTGAAATAGAATATATAAAAATTATAAAATGTTGGGTGTTATTTGTAAATATGAAAAGTAATATAAAATAATATATGAAATGGAATATGTGGAGAATATTCTTTGACCCTGCAAAAATGGAGGGTTGGGTTGGAGATGCAGTTCCTGTAGCAGTCCTGCAAAAATAGAGATTTGTACTGTAGCTCCTGCAAAAATGGAGGGTGTGGTTGGAGATGGCCTTATATGGACATTGGCCACTCTACCTACTACCAATTGGTTTTAGGTTAAAGCCCTAGGTCCATCTTATTTCTAACAATAATGTTCTTGGAAAACGTAGGTCAAGCAACTCCCTCATCTGTTGGAAGCCCGTTCCTGCATCGAATTGGACAATACCTTCACTGGATGCCATCGGAGTTCTAGTCAGCAGATATCGGGGTGTATCTTCTTTTAAAGTTCGGTGGTTTTTGGTGTTTCTCCATAAAATAAAAACCAATTGCGATATACTCCCTCCATTTTTTTAATAACAACATTGTCTAATTTGCTACTATTCACATACTTGTTTTGACTTAAAGTTTAAACATAGATATACAAGTTAAAATGAGCCAAGTAAGATCTTGTTAGATTCGTCTCGTCGTGTAGTTTATAAATATTGAAATTTTAGAGTGTTTACTTATATCGAATTTGAGATATTAGTGGTTTCAAATGTGCATTGGACTGCATGAAAGGGGGCAAAAATTACTGATGAACCAATTTACATTTTTGAAAAAAAAATGGACTGATTTGGCAAAACATATGTAATTAGGGCATAAATAGTGGGTGACGGACTGATTGGAACGTAATTAGTATATGTAGCGGACCAATTGGGCAAAACAATATAAAAAGGATCAATTTGGTCTTTTTTTTTTAAAAAAAAGACTATATTTTCCTTTTTTCTTGTCATCTATGTACATTTACTAATTAAATTCAATTTATTCATTTTTTAACTAATGGTATAAAATTAGCCACCTTGGCATTATTAATCCTTTTGTTCAAATAATCGGGAAAGAAACTCATATCGTCCCATAATTTTTAAACATTTCCAAAACAGTCTCGCGAATATCAAATTAGACGAATCCATCCCATAACTACCATAATCTATGCAGAACCCGTCCATGAACCCGGATTTTTGGCTAATCATCGTCGAACCCGTTCCATAACTACCCTAATCATCGCCGATTAGTGTAGTTATAGGTCGGATTCGTTTATTTCGATATTTGTGGGACAGTTTTGGAAATTGAAAAAATTTATGGGAGTAAATGTATTTTTTTCCTCCTAACAAGTGGTGTAATGTAAATGTCTAATAGGACAGTTGGTAAAGAGGTAGGAAGTGAGGCGAGGGTGAGGACTGGCCACATTTTGAGCCTCTTTCATAATACACTACTAAACTAAAAAGTTTCACTTTAGCCACTAAACATGATCCCTAAACCGTATAAACTATAAATTATTGTAGTGGTAATATGATTTTGCTTTATGTTTCAAAATCATTAGCACACGAAATATTTGTTCTGTAGTTGATCACGAATATATATAGATATAATATATATATATATATATATATTTTATTACCGTAATGATTAAGTGTGGTAGGTTGTTGGGGAGTCCAATTCCAAGGTGCATACTTGCATATGAGCTTATTAATTTCCACATGCCCATTGTTGAGAGAGCGGGACAGAAAACTATTTAAGAATTTATTGTGACGTTACATTTAATTCGAATTCATAGACTTTTTAAAAAATAATACTACCAAATTTCTCTCTCCGTTCATCTCCAGATATACATGATTTAAATTGTACGGTCTAGATCAATTTAGTTTGTATGTTGTTTTCTAATCTAAATCTTGGTTATAAGATTGTCTTAATATATATAGTTGAGCTGGTATATATGATCTAAATGGCAATGATTTCATATGAATTCATTGATTTGATTTGATTTTAATAAAAATTCCACTATGAAATTGGGTGGTGTATTTGCTCCTTTTGTTTCTAATAATGCTTTAAATTTCACCATGCATATATCATTAATATTAAGTGTGTCTAAAATTACACTTGTAACACGAACATACAGACTCATCCATCACCAAGCCGACCCAACCCAAAAAAATATCTAGACAAAACCAGCAAAATAAATTCATCAAGTTGTATTATTCAAGTTGTTTCGACAATTGCATATGGTTTAATTTTCTTCGGTCCTTTGTGAGAAGGCGGAAGGCAATTATTAGGGAAAAAAAGACCATATCGTCCCATAATTTAAAAAAAAAAAAAAAAAACAGTCCCACAAATATCGAATCAGATCCGTCCCATAACTACCCTAGTCATTGTCGAACCCGTCCATGAACCCGGTTTTATTGCTAATCATCGCTGAACCCGTCCCATAATTACTGTAAACATCACCGAACTCATCCCTCCATTAGGGAAGTTATGGGATGGGTTTGACGATGATTAGTGAAAAAACCGGTTCATAGCGGGTTTGGCTATGATTAATGTAGCTATGATTAGGTTTTTTTTCCAAATTATTAGAGACTTAGATAGACTATTTTGGAATGTGATTGAATTAGAATATATAAATCCACACCCCCACCCCCATCGTATCGAAGTGTTCCAATTTCTTTTGTGAGATTATTATTAAAACAAGCCACTACAAGGCGTCTCGACTGATTTTCAACTACTACAAACATTTATTATAATGGGTCATTGGTTTTATAGGAAAATAACCTAATACTAACCTATACTGATAATCGATATTATTATCAAAACATGTCACTACAAAGCACTTCTGTACTAAATTTCGGCTACTACAAAACACGTATTATAGAAATATACGGATGAAAAAATCCAAATGATCCCCTAACTTTCATCACACATAATCAGACTCGTCCATCACCAAGCCGGACCCAACCCACAAAAATATCTCAATAACTTGATTAAGCCGGAAACCATTCACAAAACTAGCAAAATAAATTCATCAAGTTGTATTCAAGTTGTTTCATCAATTTGCATATGGTTTAATTTCCTCTTATGGTTAATTTGTAAGAGGTGGGGAGAAAATTATGTGAGAGACTATTTTGACGTGATTGAATTAGAATTTATAAAATTTCCACCACCACCCCCAATCATATCAAACTATCCCAATTTCTTTTGTGAGATTATTATTAAGCAAACCATTACAAAGGCGTCTCGACTGATTTTCAATTACTACAAATATCTATTATTGAACTAGTCAATGCATGGTAGGGGTATTGATAATCAATATTATTATCAAAACATGTATCTACAAGGCGCTTATGTACTCATTTTCAGCCACTACGGAACATGTATTATTGAAATTAGTGGAGATGCGTTGTAGTGGCATGTTTAGATATTTTTCTTTTATTTTTTATTTTTAAAGTAGGACTTTAGTAACATATGTTTGAAATGCATTTTCATATGCAAAACAAATTTTTGTAAAAATGGTTTAAAATCAGAAAGATATAATTATTAATACAGAACATTATTACAAATTAAAGTACTCGATTCTAGTTTTTTGTCAAAAAACAAAATCAATTATTGAAATAAATCATCATAAGGACACACTTCACTTCTTTCTTTTCTTTTCTTTTTTTTTTTTAATGTAATTGTATTTTAGTGGTCTATTTTGATAACTATTCGAGGATTTGACTTAAAAAGAATCATATGTATATACATGTACATACAACTGCAGACAAAAGGGGAGAGAGGAATTTAGTTTTATTATTTTAAAGATCTATGAATTTATTAAGGAAGAATAATTTTTTTTAGGCCATTAGCATTAGTCATTTCCAAATTTTGGCGATTACTTTCTCATTTAGAGTTTTGGGCCACCACAAGGATGTCGGGCCCAGAAAAATGGCCAATTGGCCGGGAAGCAGGCCGTGTGTTGTTTAAAGCGGGCACACCCTCGTTACCATCCTTATGGCCCGAAAGTGAAAATCACCTCTTCTGATTGCCTATTTATGTTTTTTATTTTTTATGTAATGAAAATAAATAATATTCCTTTCATCCCATTATTTATGTGCCACTTTCATTTCTGGTCCTTTTGAATTAAAAAGACCAGTTAATAACAATGTGTCAAAGGCCAAATGCTAAAATAAGGTTGCTCGGTATCTTGGTACAGCTCTGTGACACCACTGTGTATCTTCCCATCAGAGACCCCTCAATCCCTTTCATAATTTGTGTAGCTTGACCTCTGAATAAGATAAAAATAAAAATACAAAGAGAATAAAAATAAAAATATATGTTTTGGAAAGAACATTAGCTATCGAATTTTTCTGTTGCTAACATATATTTCTTTAGTAAATGACAATAGAAAAAATAACGACTCTCCAACCATCAAGAGAAAATGAATCAAAATTAAAGATCGGGAGGATGGGGGGGTCTCCAACGGGAAGGCACGTATTGGTGTGACATATGAGTACCGAGGCACTGAGCAACTTCGTTCTAGCAGTTGGCCTCGAGATGTGGTTTGACACGTTGTTATTAAGTGATTATTTTTTTTTATTCAGGTGGATAAAAAAGAAAAGTTGAACATATGTAATGGGAAGGAAGAAATATTATTTATTTTAATTACTAAATAAAATTTAAATAGGCTACCAGAACGAGGTGTTACAGTCGTTTCGGAGTAACACTTAATCCTCTAAACGGTGTTTTCAAGACCGAAAGTGGGATGAAGATTATCCCAAGGAATGCTAGAAACTAGAGCATTGCGGAAATAAAGAAATTGAAATGCAAAAAGCATTAAAGAAAATTAAAGTACTGAAAAGTAAAATAGACATTGTATAAAATGTTCGGTGTTGTTGGAACCCTTTGTACAGTATTGAATCTGCCTATGTATACAAGTGAGGTGTCTATCTACGAAAAGACACCTTTTGGGAAAAGACGCGACTAACGGACACTAATCTCCTCTTGCTTTTATTTAAGTATGGCGCGCATAAGCCTTCTGCGAGTATAAAGACGTTTCTTCGCTCTGGATGACGTAATCGTGAAGCGTTTGGGAATCGTCTTCCTGGACTCAGGATGCTCGAGCACTTTGAATGCTCGGACTCACTATCTTCGGACTGTGGTTTGCTCGGGATGACTTTCCTCGGGGTCCATGGGCTACTCTTGAGTTATCTTTCTCCGTCTATGTAATACCCGAGAATTTTGCCACATAAAATAAATAAATAAATAAAATAAATAAATAAATAAACAATAAATAAAACAATAACAATAAATAAATATAATAAATGAATAAACATAATACATAGATAAGGAAATGAGAAATGAAATTTAATTTAAGAAGGAATTAAATTTCCAATACCCGTAAAGCCAAAGACAATTTAATCAAATAAATTGTACAAGGGAACCCGACACTAATGGACTCGAGAATTCGAGGCCAATATTAAATCTAGACCCGAGTAAAAATTAAGATAGGAAACAGGAGCCCGAAAATATCCCGAAAATTCGCATCCGAGAACATAGAGGGATAGAAGTTCGAAAGAGAGGAGGAAATGCCCGACAAATCGCACGACCCGCCCGGACCGAAGTCCAGGCGGTGACTGCGCGATGCAATCGTGAAATACTTGAAATACTAAATCTTGGGTGTAATGGGGATAGTTAAAATATTTATTTATTGTCCATCTAAATTATTTAATGATTTATTTAAATTAATTATGACTTTTATTTAAATTATGCTAAATGTGTTATTAATTAGTGCCATGAATTAGTTGTGCAAATTGGTTAGTTAATTAAATTAAATTATTTATGATTTATTCTTATCATGCTTTTATTTAAATATTAATTAATAGCTTTGAAACCCCACGATCATGTGTGTGTTAACTTACTCAGCAAGTTGTGCTGACCTAAACCATATTCTTCCTTTTTCTTACAGAGCATGTGGAATGAGCATGAGCACGATTATGCATGGGGAATTTTTGGGAAACTTTATATTTTAAATTCTTGCATTAGACTAAAGTATGAACGGGTCTGTTTAACACGTGTTTTGGCCATGTTGGCCCTATTTACATTTTCCGCTGCAATACTTATACTTAGATACTATTTTTCCGCTTCATTATAATATTACTTTTGGATTTATATTGAATAGGCTATTTTTGAATGTTTTAAATATTTTAAATACTGCAATACCTACCCTTGCATCTCTTTAGTAAGCTTGGAGAAACCGTGTCTTACTAGGGAGATGTGGCAGTGATATCCCGACCTGGGTGACCAAAAACCGGGGTGTTACAGTCTAAGTATGTTTATTGGGCCCTATATACGATTTGGGCCTGAAATTGTATTGGATTTTATTAGTACATTTTTTATGTGTTAACAGATTGTCCCCCATTTTTCAGTAAATATGGGCCGAATATTTGGCGCTTTTTGCTGAGAAAGAAGTTTTTCCACCCGGTAACCTCCTTAGTCGGTTACCGACCTTTCAACTTCGCATGTGATCGTGCCTTGTGGTTGAGCCGCCAAAGTACATGATCCATGGATGTATTGTGGCATACATATCGTCATTGTCTTCTTCGAGTTCCAGCATTGAGTGTTCGGCCAAGAACTCCGCAATTATTTGTCCTTTCACGGCCTTGATTGACACATTTATTAAGGCAAATGGCGCGAGTTTTAAGGCCCATTCCATTAGTCAACCTGATGAGTGGATCCTAACAATATAAGCTTTACAAGGTCGAATTTAGACACGACCTCGATTTTCTTAGGCAACATGTAATATTCCAGTTTCTTCCATGCATATCTTCTCTGCAATGGAATAGTTAAGTTCGAGTCCTACTAATGTCTTATAGGGATGGCAATCGGACCCGGTCGACCCAAGACCCGACTCGGACCCAACCCGTTTAGCTCGGTTCGGGTCCTCTTTCTCGGGTCTCGGTTCGGGTCTGGTTCGGGTCCAAGTTAAATTTCATCGGGTTGGGTCGGTTCTTGGGTTTGAGGGTAGACCCAAACCAGACCCGACCCGAACCGACCCGAATATACTTAAATATGTACAAACCCTAGTATCCCCTTCAATTGATTTTCAGACATAGCACGGCCACAACTTCTTCATTCTTGCCACTAACTTGATACTTTCAAACCGCTCACTCCGACCCTCCCCCACCATTTCCGCCGCCGCCTCGCCCTTGCTATATCTGTTCACGTCCACCACCATTTCCGGCATCGCCTCGCTGTATATGTTCGTGTCTGTCTAATGGCGTCTATTTTTTCACGTCATCCTGTGGGTTCCCCACTTCCTCTGCCCATTGCCGCGCCTGCGTGTGAGTTTCCTACGCCTCTCGCCAGTCTCCAGAGTGCTCGCAGTGAGGTGTTTTTGATTGATTACAAATATAGATTCGGTGTTCTTCTTTGGTTACAAACTTACAATTATAGATTCAGTGTTTTTGTTCCAGCGGCTCTTCTTCAGTTTTTAATTTGGTTATCATTGTAGATTTGTGGTTGATTTTACTGATTTATTTAAATTAGTAATGTTATTTCTGAAATCTTCATTATTTTTGTGTATTTAGATGGATTCATATTTAAGTGATGTTTCTTATTTTTGCTGGTTTGGTTGCTGCTGTTTTCAAGTTCAAAATTTTTTTCTGAGTCTTCCTTGTAATTCATTATTTCGGGTCCACGGGTCCGCGGGTCTGGTTTCGGGTATTGGCGGGTCGGTTCTGTTCGGGTCCTAGAAAAAAATATTTCGGGTTGGGTCGGTTCTTGGGTCCTGAAAAATCCCTCGGTTTGGGTCTTGGGTCTGGTTGGACCCGACCCAGACCCGACCCATTGCCATCCCTAATGTCTTAGTGAGATAGTAGACAACATGTTCTTTACCATCATCCCAATCTTGGGTAAGAAGACAACTAATGGCATGACTCGAGAATGCCACGTCAAGCTTAAACCTCATCTCTGCTTGCAGGAACTAATACTGGTGGGTTAACCAATGCTATTTTGATTTCATCAAGCGCTTGTTGTTGGGGTTCGCCCCATTGCACTTGTAAGTGTTACGCCCCTAAGAAGCTTTGTGATATGTTGTACTTTGCTTGCGGCGTTTATTATGAATCGCCTAAGGAAGTTTATTGTTATTATTATTATTATTATTATTATTATTATTGTTGTTGTTGTTGTTGTTGTTGTTGTTGTTGTTGTTGTTGTTGTTATTATTATTATTATTGTTGTTATTATTATTATTATTATTCAGTTTTTCGTTTGTTCGATTTCTTCAATGGAAAAAAAAAACTCATTTACTCCCATATATTATTTTCAATTTTCATAATCATCCTACAAATATCGAATTAGACTAATCGGTCTATTAACTACCATAATCATCACAGAACTCATCCATGAACCCGATTTTTTCGCTAATCATCGTCGAACCCATCCACGAACAAGAAACCGTGCATAACACACCCAAAGTTGGTGCTCCCGCTGCCCCGCATAATTGGCTTCAGAAATAAGAACATGGCCCCCATTATATATGCTCACACAATCTCTTCAAAAACACAAGCTTAAGGGCCCACAAGGCAAAAAATGCTAAAAATAGGGGCACTTATTTTATTTGTACCTAATTTACCCTTTTTACAATGATGAGATCAACACAATTAAAGTGCAAGGCACTATGTATAGTGTTAGGGGGCACCAACGAACATAAATGCCGAAACCCTAACACACACCACACCATAATACACATACTAGCCGCTAGAGAGAGAAATACGAGACAAGAAAAGAGAGCGAGCGAGAGAGAAAGGAGAGAAGACCATGGATGTCCAAGCAGTATAGCTCACGGCATGAGTTTAGGGGTGGATTGGGTATTTGTTATTTTAAACTTATTTTTTTATTTTATTTTACTTTTTTATTTTGCTAGAAATGCCCATGCTTGGGCGTTTTCCCAGAAAGATGACCGGCCACACATGGCCGTTCATGTGGGAGTTGGAACAGCCAAAGCTGGCCGTTCGTACTAATATGACCGACCATCCATGGCCGGTCCAAGTATTTTTATTTTTTATTTTATTTTTTTTCTCTCTGTAGTTATTTTTTGCTACAATTTAATGTTCTTTTTGCTGCATTTGTATTGTTCAAATATCATATTAATTGTATACTCTGCATTTGTATTGTTGAGTGTCATATTAATTGTATACTCT
The DNA here is from genome assembly GCA_030278955.1 of Hygrophila difformis. Classification (NCBI taxonomy): domain Eukaryota; kingdom Viridiplantae; phylum Streptophyta; class Magnoliopsida; order Lamiales; family Acanthaceae; genus Hygrophila; species Hygrophila difformis. Next base: position 44,367,208 of record JAOANR010000006.1, on the reverse strand, counting down.
TCTGGACCTTCCCAGAGTCGCGACGCTAGGCATCTTCTTCCGGGTCTGGTCAGGTTCGCGGGTGACGTGGAGCTTCCTCTAGATAGATGATCAGTTATAGCCCGAGTTTTACATTGTTTGGATTATTAATGTTTTTTTGAAATATATAACATTTGGATTCATGGATTATATGACTGTTCTCGATTAATAATCTTCTGGACTGTATGACTTATTATAACACTTCATTGTTTGATTGTTAAAAATGTTCTGGAATATATCATTAGAAACATTAAAAAAATCATCAACATCAGTTAAAAATGGTATGTGGAACAAGCATTGATATGCTGCTGCTGGATTAATTTTTAATAATAACAACTATTGGTCATTTTTGACCGATCGCCAATGGGAGAGGACGGTCATGCCTGGCTGTTCTTCTTTGTCGATGGCTGGCCATAGCTGGCCTGGATTTTTTTTATTTAAGGAATACAACAATCGGTCACAAGTGGGCACGCGTATGTTCTGGAACGGTCACCACTGACAGAACGTCCTTGAAAACGAACGGCCATGTCTGACCGTTCGTATTAATGAGTGGCTGGCTACCGTTGGCCGGCCCTGATTTTTTTTATTTTTCTATTTTTGGTTTTCATATTCTTGACTCACAACAACAAGAATATACTGTACACTTTACTAAGACAACCCCTAATAGTTATCCTTCTTTTTAGCCTGAAATAAGAATTAATACACTTTACTGGCACACACATTACACTCGATCGAAGACGTATCATAAAAGATAGATATATATAGTGTATAATATAATATTTGGAAAGAGAGTATATAATTATTTGTGGTCAATTAAGACACGTAGTACATAGGATTAGGCAGCTTGAAGGTGCGATCCCTTGCATAAATTTCATATGGGAAATCAATCCACTGGTCTCCAACAAATCCGACCGCATTGTATCCGCTTGCCCTCAGCTCCTCCCTTGCGCCCGCTTTGAAAGCTCCTGTCTTGGTCGCACTCTTCCTGCCACATCACATTCGTAATTTTTAAAATCAATTTTATTAAGGGTATTATGAGAGTGCAATATATATATATATATATAGACGTACGGCCTGAGTATGAGCTTCTCCCAACCCACGTAATTAAGGGTTGCCAACTGGGATTCCACAATAGATCTGTATGATTCCCAGACTCCGGAAAGGATCACTATCTTGAAACCCTTATTCTTGACGGCGTTAAACAGCTCCTGAACATAGGGCACTGCCAGTATGGACTCGCTCTCACTCTGAAACCATTCGTAGTACTTTGTCTCGTTGAACACCACGCTCCTGAGCACGTATTACACATAACACAACATAAGTTTTTTTTTTTTTTTTTTTTTTTTTTTTTTTTTGCTGAATAAATTACAAAGAAAATGAAGGGAGGGCTGGCCGGAGAATTGAAACTCCAAAGCCCAACCTATAGAGGGGGAGTCGGGAGACTTCACCACTAGAATATGACCCAAATCGTAATCTATTTACTATTTTCTTTTATTTTTGTTTTTTCTTTTAAGGGCTGGAATGAATTAATTAGCGAGATTACCCGAATCTGACATCATCGCGTAGGTAGTAATTGAGGTTAGAGATGAGGGTGTTGGTGAGGCTGAAGAGCCACGTGTCATTTCTCTGAATGTTGGGCGTGAGGGTGTCGAGATATTCGAGGGCAAGGTCGATGGTCAACCGGAGGTCTAGTTTGTATTGCGTATCATCTTCGAAGATTGGAGCCAACATGTACCTAGCCACGTGTACAGTGCATATCGCCGGGACAATCGGCCAGTCGCGGATATTGGTCTCCGCAGCGAGCCGCCAGCTCAGGCAGAAGACTTCATTATCACCATTGGCGGCAGCAGAGTCCTCGGAGTGCAGGCGGATCGGATTGGAGGGCGAATATGGTTGGCGGGCCAGGGCGGCGGCGGGCAGGAGAAGAGAGAAAAGGACGATTGAAAGTTCCTTCATGTTTGAGGAGGTATGTTTGATGTGAAGGAATGGGGTGGTTTTTATATATACTCCCTCCCTTTTTTATAACTTTTTCATTTCTACCATGCACGCAATTTAATACATACTTTTTGTCATTAATAATGTAAATTATACTATATGGGCATGTTTGGAACACTGTACTGTATTATGATGTATTGTATTATTTAATGTGGTTGTATTGTATTAAATTAATATTATACACAGTGTTTGGTGTTGATGTTGTATTACATCATCATGTATTATATTTTAAACAACTAAATAAAAAGAAATTTTTTCTAATTTATTAATAAATAATATACTTAAAATAAAATTATTTTAAAAAATAATTGAAATAAAATAATTAATATAATAATAAATAATTTATTAAAATATTATTTAAATAATGAAATTAAAACAATTAATTTATTAATAAATAATATATATAAAACAATATTATTATAATATCATACTAATATTTAATAGTTGTGAGATGCAGAAGGAAAAAATGGAAAACAAACATAAATAAAAAATAATACAACATAAACCCACCCTCCCACAAGGTATTAAATAATACCCCAAACTCCTCATTGAAATAATACTTATACATGCCTTAAAACTCACCAAACATAGGATAGTATTATGTTAATACATAATGTTAATACTATACACCCTAATACATCCCAATACACCATACCAAACATACCCTATAAGTAAAAATTATGAAAATTTTATATTTTAAAACTATACGATTGGACGAATCTAATAATATCTCACTTTATTATATTTTATCTTACCGAACTATGTTAAAAAGTTAAATCAAAGCTACTTGATGAATATTATCAATTATGAAATGTTAAGGTTAAAAAAATCGAGGGTGTATTATATTTCAAACGAGAGCACATGCTTCAAAGTTTTGATGGTTATGATATTTATATATATTTTCTTTTAAATGATAAACCCGAAATTTTCCTCCTATTACTTATTAGGATACAAGGAATATGGACCAGATTTTCTAATAAATATTTTAAGCCTTTTCTATATCCAAAGTTGGATTTCTAATAACTATTTTAAGCCTTTTTATATCCAAAGTTGGAACCCGAAACGCTGGTTAAGCCTGAAGACATCGTATTACCTCACCATATATTTATTAATTGATATAGATGCCAAAATCATTACAGAAGCAAGTGGCTTGTAGTGACATATTTTGATAATTATATCGATTATCAATATAGGTTACTATATAAAGTTATTTGCCTATAAAACCAATAACCCAACAATGGATTGACTATTATAATATATACTCCTCTGTTTTTTTTTTTTTCTTAATAACTTCACAATTCCTGTATTTTACGCAATCCAATATATATTCTTAATCATTAATAACTCAAAATATATACAAATATAAATTATAAAAAAATTAATATTATAAAACTACAAGACTAGACGAATCTAACATCTTACATAACAATCTTTTCTCTTATATAACTATACTAAAAAATTAAATCAAAGTAACTCAATGAATAGTACTCGATCCGTCCCATTAAAGTGGCTACTATTCCTTTTCAGGGTGTCCCAATAAGGTTGGCTACTTTCCCTTTTAAGTAAATTAGATTAACATAAGCATGATTAAAAACCCCACAATAATGACAATTGTACTTTCTGCACAAAATCCCTATATATGTTTAACCATTAATATCTCAAAATGGGTATAAATAAAAATTATATAAAATATATATTCTAAAACTATACGATTAGACGATTCCAACAAGACCACACTTGACTATTTTTTTCTTTCTACATCATTACGATAACATTAAGTCAAAGTTAAATAATAAATATGGTTAAAACTCAAATGTAACCATTATAAATTAGATGGATGGATTAGTCAAATTTACTCACACTACTTTAACTACTAATTAAAAACCACAACCTAAATTCACATGCCCAAAAGAAAGTTGTCACTTTTAATGGGACGGAGAGAGTATCAACTATGCAAATGGTAGACTAAATAAAAAAAACGGAGGGAGTATATGTTTTAGTTGCTATGCAAAAAAAGTACGTAGTTGAAAATCAATCGAAACGCCTTGTACTGGCTTGTTTTAATAAATATCTCAAAAGAAATTGGAATACTTTGATATGATTGGGAGGATTGGAAGTGCAGTGTAGATTTTATTAATTCTAATTCAATCACATGTCGAAATAGTCTCTCGAATATTTGTGTCCCGCCTTCTCACAAATTTAATGGACCACGAGAGGAGGAAATTAAACCATATGCAAATTGACGTGACAACTTGAATGCAAACAATTTGATGCATTTAATTTGCTAGTTTTGTGAATGGTTTTTCCTGTTTAATCAAGTTGTTGAGATATTTTTTGGGTTGGGTCCGGCTGAGTGCGATCAGGTTTAAGTCCTTATTCTGGATCTCCAAAAGTGATAAAAATAGGGGTTAACATGCTACGATTTATTTTAGTACAAAAGGCTGTAAATGGTATATAATTTGTTGCCCTATTTAGTGGATTGTGATTGTCTTAATCCATGGTAAGGCCTGTAATCTATGTGGCGCAAATTGGGGCAATGATTTCAATGTCCTCATACACGTGTTACTAAAAGGAAGGATTCTCTCCCATTCAAAAGGTTGTGCTTTAGTTTTAATAAAAAGTAGTGAAAAAAAATGTTGTTTGACTTTATCCATATGATACCTATTTTCTAAATCAACACGGTTATTGTACTCATTTAACATTCTCTTTAATAAATATAAGCATTTTCACATGTTTTATGTAGCACCAACAATTCACATCATAATATGTTTCCGATTACCATGCACACATACATCATGTGATAAACAAACGTGTAGCACATATCATCACACAGTGTAGCATACATATTGAGTCTACATAGCATATAATAATTTAGACAAACAAGTTCCAAAACAAGCATTTAAGCATAATTTTCCTATGCCATCAGCACCACGGGTTGTGTCCGCCAATTTTGCATCGTGAGGGAAGCTGCCACATGATGATGTGGTCCGACGGAATCCTTGCAGTCCACGCCTCATCTGTCATATATCCATCATGCGCATAAACAAAGTCGCACTCCCCGGATATCGCATTGTTGTTGTCATCTTCGGGATCAACGTTTAGATCCAAAACCCATATTTTTCTTCAATTCATAGCCCGATGGATAACAACCCCGAGAAACAATTATGGCATTGTTCCTCATTTTAAGGAATTATATAATCTTCCCTACAGTTTTCAATAATCACAGAATTGTCTTTCCATATATGTTGTGTCAACAATAATGGTAACAAATCGTATCACACTGCATTCAGCGTATCATAATTGAATTTGTATCATTTTCTGGAGATCCAGAATCTATGAATTCTGGACACAAACTTAATTGTTCACTGTTTAACTTTGATTCAAATTTTTATCATAGTTATGTAAAGAAAAATATAGTCATGTGAGATCTTGTTAGATTCATCCAATCTAGTAGTTTTAGACAATAAACTTTTTTATAAGTTTTTATTATACACAATTTATGTTATAAATCGTTAAAAATGTGTATCGACAAGCGTGTCGGAGGGGAATGTAACAATTGAATTGAGACGGAGGTAGTAATAACTGACAACCAAATTTAATGCATTAAAAACAAAAGGAGAAAACACATCACCAAATTTGACCGCTATCATACATATGAGGAATACTAATCCATGAGTGTTCCACTATGTTCAAACATCAGATCGCATCTAAAACATTACTAAACATTAATCGGCCATAGCTCCAATCTCCTAGTAGAACTTTTATTAAAATTCGACTAGTTTAGATGAATTCATGTCAAATCCTCGCCATTTAGATCATACCAGAGCTCAACTATATTAAGAAAAAAATCACATAACCAATATTTAGGTTAGAAAACAACATTCAAACCAAAATGATCTAGACCAGTACAATTGAAATCATGTATAGTTGGAGATGAAAGGGAGAGAGAAATTTGGTACTGTATTATTTTTGAAAAAGTCTATGAAATTAAATTATATGTAACATCACAATAAATTCTTGTTGGTTCGGTCTGAGACGGCCGAGCCAAGGACCTTTTTCTCTTCAAGGGAAGCGGCCGGAAAAAAGGATCAAACCGGCGGGGTAAGTATTTATTTGCACCCAAACCTGACAAAAATCGATTCCTTATTCACTTTCTCTAAAAATTGAGTACAAATGACAAGACCACCGAATTTACCATCAACTCCAAGAGGACGCGGCTAATTCGGTTCGGATTGAGCTAACCAAGCTAAACAATTACCTAAAAATTGCTGAATGTAACTGAAAGCGATAAAGGAAAGCTGTAAATGAAAGCAGTAAAGGAAATCAATAAAATTCTAAAAATAAATTGGCAGAATACCAGTGTTTATTTTGCAGAATACCAGTGTTGATTGTTGTTGTCATGTTGATCCTCTCTCCCATTCACCCTATTTATAATGGTGGTTGAATAACTGCTCAATAACCGTTTTTAAGTCGAACCACCGCCTCACTTCGGCCGAAAGACCGCTTTCATTAAACATTTGGTGTCCCGCAAAAAAATATGTACAAAAGTGCATAATGTGTGTATAACTGATATAACCACAAAATATTTAGCAAGAAGGAAAGAAACATGCAAGTGAATTAACTTCGGTCGAATCTCTTCTTCCAACATTCTCTGGCTCGGGACTTAACCCAACTTCTTAATCCGCCCTGGGAATTCTTAGTTTTAGCTTCAGCTTTTATGCACACACTAGCCCAAACAGGCCTATCTGCTCGGATGGCCCCAACAGATGCCCTCCTTGCTTGGGTCCATCTTTAATCCGAAGTGGCCCAAGTAATTAAAACTAGAACATTTCGGCGACTGTTCTTCTCAACGCTGTTTCTGAGATATCCGGTCATCATTAGTCCTCGTATCTTGTGGACTGTTCTGACATCATTACGCCGACACATCATCCTTCACACCATTTACTTACGCCATCGTTTCAAATTCAAAAGTATTTCCCCTCCTTAGTCTTCTATCTTATTTCGGGTTGCTCCATAAATTAATATTTGTATTGTTGAATTTCTGGTTGTTGATTTGAGAGTACCCTTGTTGTGTTATTCTTATTGCTGAGCTCCTAGTTATTGATTTGACTCCGTTATTGTGTTGTCCGTATTGTTGAGTTCCTGGTTAGTGAACTGACAGTACCCTTGTTGTGTCTATAATTGGTTGGTTGTTCGTTGATTCCGAGTATTGGGAACTTACATGTGAATTCGTCGCTAGTAATCCTTATCTCTTCATTTTTTCTTCCCGTATGTGGTTTTGCGAAATGATCTTTGGTTTAATGAAATATTTTACTTCCTCTGTTCTCAAATAAGTGCTCCACTTCTGCATTTCACGCAGTCCAAGACACATTTTTAAATGTTTATAACTCAAATTGTATATAAGTAAAAATTATAAAAATTTGATATTCTAAAACTACGGGATTAGACGAATCTTACAAGATCTCACTTGATTATGTTTTATCTTATAGAATTATGTGAAAAAAAATTGATCAAAATTACTCAATAATTAGTTACTACTATACAAAGGGAGGACTTAAATGAGAACGGAGAAAGTATCATTTATCTTTAAGTATGGTTGTTTGATATTGATAATTGATATACTTGTTTTAGCCTTAACATCTCGTGAATAAGCCGATGTGTCAGATCGGGTCTTATTTAGGAGGTGTGGCGGTAACACCCGCGAGTCGGAAAAACCGAGGTGTTACAGAGTGGTATCAGAGCATCCAACTATTTTTCAAAATTTTTTTTCTACATAAGTAATTTTAAATCACGACATTTTCTTAGGGATTCTATGCTTTCAAATTTTACTTGCATAGCAGTGCACGACACTTGGGTTATTTGGGAACACATATTCATCTCTATTTCCAGCTTGGCAGGTAGATCTATACTCAGTATTTAAATATTGTAGATAATGACCTCCCCGAACGATCATCGGACGGTAGCAACACTAACTACTCTAATTTCCGAGAATACGGAATTGTGACGTGAAGTCTGGGAATTTACAGCCCCACACGGATTGATGCTGAGTACAAGCTATTCATTGCGTTGCATATCCACTCATCCCCAGATTGGCCTATTGCGGGGCCCAGTATACCAGCCAAACTTTATACGGCAGCAACAACAGCCATTCGACTTTCTGCGTGAAACCTTTGACAATTTCCCGCACGAGTATTTTTGAAAATAGAATAATGAAGTGAATCCCGGTTTAGGTTTTATTCAATGAAACCAATTTATGAAGATGGAGTTGGGATTAATGATATATTTAGGTTGTCAAGTTTTTATTACTCGTGTTAAGAAACTGTGGCCGGAAAGCGTACTGAAACTTTTGACAATTTCCCGCACGAGTATTTTCGAAATAAAGAGAATCCCGGTCTTGATTTTATTTAGTAAAAATCATTTTATGAGTACGGAGTTGGGATTATGGATATATGTATAGGTTGTCACGTTTTTATTACTCGTGTTAAGAAACTGTGGCCCCAAGCGCACGGTGTCAAAAATTGTAATAATTTGTAGGTAAGTCCGTATCGTTCACTGGAGGATGTGCGATAGAAGCAGGGCCCACGTCATGTTACAAGATTTCCAACTCGGTTACTCGAATCAGTTTATGAAGTTGACTAACAACTACTTTACTGAATTTAAACTAGGCTATGAAAGCAATTAAAACTATTCTACAAAGCATGTAAAGTTCTATTCTAGAGTGCAGATAAGTTTAATCTAGAAAGAAGTTAAAATTAGGTCTAGAAAAGCAGGTAAATTTATTCTAAGAAAGCAATTAAAATTATTCTAAGAAATGCTGTAATCTAAGCGATCCTAGCTATGAAGCTGATTCAAACAGATGACAGAATGGACAGGGAGAAAAGAATAAAAATTGGACAAGATTTAGATAAAGCATAATTAAACTTCCATTTTTGTACACAGATCGTCGTTTGGAATAATCCTGTCAGATAGCTAGTTCTCATGCTCTCAGTACTATGTTCCCTTTAACAGACAGGTACTTACAGTATGAGTTTACATGTTCTTAAGACCACAGATTCTAAGATACCACAGATTCATAAGTGCCCCGGCCAGGGTATGTTATTTCATCTGTGGTGGACAAGCAACACCCGACAAATCATTAGTTGAGGTGCCAAGTACTGCTATCATTCCCCCATGTCACACCCGAAGTCTACAAATAAACCTGACCTATCCCTTAACTCTCAGACCTAGAAGCAGTTCCACTACTCTCAATACAACCGAGTGACCTCTAAAGAAAGCATTTAAAAGAAAGCGGTAAAGAAAGCATTTAAAATCCTATCACTCGGAGGTTTTGAAAGAGTTACCCTGGTAGTATAAGAAGAGCCCCCAGTCATGATGACCGGATGTGGATCAAGAATTCCCGGATCTCGGTGAACCGCTCGCAGTGTTCACTCCCTTCCGGGTGGTTATGAGGTACAAACTAATGAAACGAACTAATAGATTAGTTCGTTCCGGATGCACTCACTCAGGACTCAAAAGTAGGCTTTGGCAGAAGAGGATAACAGTTGAAAGGAACTCAACCCGATCTTAGAAAATAGCTAAAGCCTATGCATTGTTCCTTTAGAATTACCTGTCACACTGTATTTGAATCCAAGTGGATCACATCTCGGTGCGACAGTTAAGACTAAATTCCCAACACATAGCAATTTTGGAAAATAATAGATTTGAAAATCATTCCCTAAATAGGTACTAGACTCTCAATAAGAACACAGACCCTTTCAGTCTAGGAGAGACCTAATCGCTGACTCTGCTTCTAATTCCCCAAAATTTTACCCTTGACCGAATGTGAACTAGTCATAACTGAGGATATTATCCCTTACTTAGATCCGGATTTTCTAAATGAATTTTTGTTGGAAATTTAATATGCAGTATCTGTTTAAATCTAGATTTCTACTGTCCAAGGGAAGGATCCCAAAATATTATAAACCACAATAATTACATAATAATATCATGCATAAAGATATATGGAATTGTAAAATTAATTAACCCAAAATATAAAGGTGGGTTTAGACAGAATGAGGAACACATATATGAAGTGGCTGGGAGGCCAATAGTGGTGGCAGAATAATCAGGTGGATTGCAAACATCTGCTATCCAGTTTCCCAATTACTCGGATGGAGTGAATTTAGACAGCAAAAACCCTATAATGGCAGTGTCGCTACCAGTTGGGCCCCTACTGTCTGCGAATTCAGATAAAAACCTACATGCTTCCTTTCTGTAATACTTGTCAGCTGATATTGACAGATATTAACCGACTTATATTACAGATTGGAATTTGGGTTTGGAAATTAAGATAAAGAAAAATAAAACGGTATCTGGATAGGAGTCAGCTGAGCAGCTACTATAATCCCGGATGGACGAACCGCCAAGGCTTCCACCGACCACTACTCAGACTATGTAAAATAACAGCTAGTAATTAAAACTCAGACTACGAGCTAGTTTATCCGTGTGGGAATACCCGCCAACATTAGCCTGATATATTCCTTACTAGTTGTTTCACACAATCACGAGAAAGACAAAATAAAAATAAATAAAATGAAAGAGGGTGCCTTGTATGAGAGACATTGGTTTCTCATACAAGGTTATGGAATTAATCCATAATTATTGACTTAAATAACCCTTCATACAATAATTAATTACAGTCCGGATTATCTGCTTAAGGCATTAAGGTTTTGTTTATAAAAAATTGTTTTAGTGAGAATTGAACAAAGGTCCTTTAATCATGATAATTATTGATTTAATTATTGCTAATTATAATCATTAATTAATGACTAGAGGGTTCAATTAATTAATGGTCGGATATGGAGAAACATAAAATTTGGCAAGGGAATGCCATGCATGTCGCGACACAAAATTGCGTCATGAACCGTGGGTTCATGACGGGAGTATCACGACATGGGGGGGTAGAGAATAAAGGAATTTGATTGTAGGGTTTTCCCAGTCCCTAGACAGGAATCCAGTCGCTAGACGTGGTCTCGTGACTGGGGTTTAGGGACTAGGGGTTAAGAATTCAGAATTTTTGTGATTTAATAAAGGGATGAGGACCCAGTCGCGATACCAAAAAAATTGTGTCGCGAACCAAGGTTCGCGCCATGAGTATCGTGACAGGTTAGGTTTTAGTAATTTTTGCAAGACTTTGGCTTCACGGCGCTAGACAAAAATTGTGTCGCGAGACGTGGTCTCGCGACAGGAGTTTAGCGACATGAAAATTTTCAGAATTTTTCTAAGTATTTGGGTCCCCAGTCGCTAAATGTAACACCCCGGATTGATAACCCAGGCCGGGATGTCACCGCCACATCTCTCTAGCAAGACACAGATTCTCCGAGCTGCAAAGAGATGCAAGGCTATAGGTATTGCAAAAAGATTTAAAAACAAGTCCGGAATCTATTTTAAAATAATAATAAGTATCATCCACACATATAGTAATAGTAATAATATATCGCAGCGGAAAAATGTAAAGTGGGCCGACATGGCCAAAACTCGGGATTTACATGCCCGTTATGCAAGTATCATAAAAGCAATAAAAACAGTGTTTAAGTTTTTCCATCCCCCAATGCATATGCTCATGCATTATCTTCATACTCTGAAAGGAAAAGAGAAAACAACAATTTTATCAGTATATAAAATACTGAGTAAGTCGATCCTATCATAGCAATAAAGGGATTTAATTAGATAATTTAAAATTTCACTCCTAACATGCATTCACAAAATTTAAAGGGAATAATATTTTAATTGTGTACTTGAACATGCATTTAATCCACAATAACAATTTAGTCATGATATGAAATTTAAAGACATAATTTAAATGCATAATTTAAAGACATGCAAAAATAAATAAATACTTAAAAATATTAAATCTTTTATTTCCCCGTCACGTAACCATTTCTCAGTGTTTTGTATAGCCGGTGATCCGGCGGCCGCAGCCGTTTCGTAAGTATCTCGTTTAGCCGGTGATCCGGCGGCAGCAGCCGTATCTGCCATACCCAGTAACACTCCGGAGCCTCGAGAAATCCATACGGACAACCCGAGAGAGTAGGCCATGTATCTCCCGCCGATTGGCGTAATATCTCATCAAACTCTCTCGTCCATTATAGGCCCGAAGAGAAAGGCTAGAGGGGCACCCTGCAGAGCACTCACCCTCCACCAAGTATCTCATGTATCGTTTAGATTTAATGTATCGGGGTTTTTCAAAAGTATAGATGTATCGTATTTCAAATCTTTGATCGTTCGTTTCGAAATTTCAAAATCCTTCGATTTAAAAGTATCTTGGCGTCACAGTTTACGCCTTTTCAATTTAAAAATTCGGTTTAAGTCCGAAAAATCTGAAAACTTCACAGTTTATGCAAAACTCCCTAACGAACAACTTTCGTGTTTTAACTTTTTCGAAATAAGTTGAGGAAACATGTCAAAAATCGATTTTACTATGCAAACAGAAATCTGTCCGGACTCAGGTTTGACACAGTTCGGAAAATTGGCTTTTCGACATATCAAATGGACTCCAAAAATTCTGAAATTTTAACCACATATACTAGACATGATTATCTACAACTTTCATTCAGATTGTAAAGATTAAATCGGACTAGAAATTATAGAAACATGCTCACCAAGTTCGAATATGAACACTGTCAGGTTTTTCGAAAAGTCCTAGTAAATAGTTTATGTTCGGCGCGATTTGAAATAGCAAACGTTAACGAAAATATCTGAAATTTTTACACAACCTAGATTTATGTGTTAGGATTAAAAGTCTAGTTTTGAGTTTCTCGGATTGAATCCTTGAAATATGAGTTTTAGGCCGATTACAGAAACTGCGCAAGTTGGGGTTTTTAATTTCGATTTTTACGTTTCGTTACATTACGCCTATACCGGACGCCCCTAAATCACTCGTATTCATATGGAAGGCTCAACTTACAGTGATTGCATTCTTGAGTAGTCCTAGGGTCGCTCGGCTCGTCCAAAATCCTACGAACGGATTTACGAAACGCAAAGTTCCCGACTTTGGCCACGAACGTATTTGCAATCAACGATTCAAGAGTTAGATTGGGGATTTCAAAAGAAAAACGAGATTGAGAACCTAAGATACTACTTACCAATTATCTAAGCACTGTGATCCTTGATCTACACGTTCCTACGGCCGTCGGTGGTTGTCGGAAAGTCGCCGGAAGTCCGTCGGAAGTTCGTCGGGAGAGTGTTTTGGCTTGGGAGAGTTTGAGAGTCAATTGGGAGGGTTTTGGATGCTGCAAAATGGGGTGGAGACATCCCTCCCACGACCTAATGCTCCTTCCCCCGCTCAAAATCTACTTTCCAAAGTCGGGGGGTCGAATTATGGTAAGAAATCGCCGAAAACGCGCAAGTTGCCAAAACCTGTAGAGCCACGCGGGGTTGGCGCGCCTTTTGGCCAAACCCCGCCCGGCCAGCGCGCGGTTCCCGCCTGGACTGCGGTCCGGGCGGGTCCGTGCGATCCGATCCGTCGGGTCTTTTTCTCCTCTCTTTCGGACTTCTATCCTTCCACGTTTCCCAGCTCGATTTTCCGGGTCATTTTCGGATTATGCTTCTCATCATAAATTTATTCCGACTTAATTCGATTTCACGTCTGAAATCTTAGGTTTAGGTCCGTCGGGTTCTAAATCGTCGTCTTTTGATTTCCGAGCATTTCCGAGTTTATGGGTTCTCGGAAACAAAACTTTCTTCTCTATTGGATAAATTCCTATTTTTATATTCTAAAATTTACGGGTATTACAGTCTACCCCCTTAAGAACCAACTTCGTCCTCGAAGTTGTACTTCATCCTCTCGCTAGTTCGGGAATTGTTTGATTAAGCGATTGTATTATTGTGTGTCGTTGTTTGTTATTATTTGACTGAACCCAGAATTGAAATTTCCGAGTTGCCTACGTACCCCGTGAAGGGATCAAGTCATTACGTAGTTCAAAACAATTTGAATTTGTTTCTTTGGGGTACAAAGTATTCGTATAAAATATCCGGATATATTCGGGTTGTCACATCCTCCCCCTCTTAAGATTACAGTTATGTCCCCATAACTGTTGTTGCACTGTCTTGGAATAGGGTTGGGTAACGATCCTTCATGTCTGCTTCTAGCTCCCACGTTGCCGTCTCGGCTTCGTGGTTAGACCAAAGAACCTTGACCATTCTCACGGTCTTATTCCTTGTTACTCTCTCCTTCTTGTCGAGTATTCGCACCGGAATTTCTTCGTAGCTTAAGTCATCGTCCAGCTCAATTTCCTCCGGTTGGAGTACGTGGGTCGGATCATGGACGTATTTCTTCAGTTGCGAGGCGTGGAACACGTCGTGGACACGAGCAAATTGTGGCGGTAATGCTAGTCGGTATGCAAGATTCCCCACTCCTTCTAGGATCTCGTATGGTCCTATGTACCGTGGGCTCAATTTTCCCCGCTTGCCAAAGCGCATCACACCCTTCATCGGTGATACCTTTAACATGACCTTATCACCTATTTGGAATTCCAAATCTTGCCGTTCTCACGTCGGCATAGCTCTTTTGCCGGTCTTGCGCGGCTCTCATCTTTCCTTGGATCATTTTGACTTGTTGCCATGTCCTCGACAAATTGCGGTTCCATTATCATAGTCCTATCGCTCTTTTCCCAGCTTAAGGGGCTTTGGCATTTACGTCCATATAGTGCATCCACGTCTTTAAAGCGAACACGACTGCGGCTAGTTTCAAGCCGTGCCTCGGATAGTTTTCTTCGTGTTGCTTTAATTGACGTGATTCGTGTGCTCTACCCCCTTCGAGCTTGCATTAGCGCGCATCTCAAACCTTCCTTTGAGGCGTCGCTGTACCCCTCGAAGTCTTCCCCCCATCCCCGATGGTAGTGCCAATACCAGCGCAATGGTAAGTCGTTTCTTGAATTCTTGGAATGTGAAATCACACTCACTGGTCCAGTCGTATAGCATAAAGCAGGGGATGAGTAAAGAAATAGGAAAAGAAAATCGAAAAGAAAAAGGAAAAAAAAACTTTCGTTTTCCGCATCCCGCGCGGGGTTAGGGCCTTTAGCGCCCGGCCACCGCGCGATGCCACCAGTGGGAAGAAATAGGGCTCGCGCCCTGCGCGAGCCATTTCGTCCCTGTCATTTTCGAAATTCCTCCCAACTTCCTCTCAATTTCGTTCTTCCGTGCTCAGATTCTTCCGGCTTCGACCCCGATTCCTCTTTGTAAGGTATGTATCTTCTATTTTAGCTTGTCAATTTCAATTTTTATGTCTTGATTTGTTAGAATTTGGGTAGATTGCGAAATTAGGGTTTATGTGTACAATTTGGGGATTTGTTGTTTTTAAGCTTGATTTGTGCGAATTAGCAAGCATATGTGATTATTGATGTTGTTTTTGTTGATTTTGTTGAGTTTATGCCCCAATGTGTATTTGTTTTTGGCCATTTCTCGGCGATGTGGGTATTTAGGAATAATATGGAATTCTTCATTTTAGGTGGTATTGTGACATGAAAGATGGATTCATTGTTTTGGTGTCATATTATGATGATGAGTTGTTGCTTGAGCAATTGTTAATTTATGGGCAAATTTCGTGTATCTCACGAGTTTAATTGAAGCTTGTTGTTTTTCGCATTTAACGTGTTCGATGAAATGCCGCAATGGGTTTCCGAATTTATTTGGGTACAATCATTGGTTTGGTTATCTTCTGGTATGTACTAGTAACTATGAAGTTCGAAGCTTTCTTAGATTTCTCCCGTTGGAACTATGTATATATATTTGATGTTGTTCCGTGTGTGGGTCATTAGTCTAACAATTGGTATTGGGTGTTCGCAGGATGTTGCTCTTCCTGTGGTTCATCTTGGCGTTCCTTATGGTCCTTCCGGGGGCCAAGAGACGGGCTACTCGACGTGATGCAGCCGGCCCTAGCACTGCCGCTCCGGTGATGCCGGATATTGATGACAGTGACGACAGTGAGTCCGAGGAGGACGAGGAGCGGGTGCCGAGGCTCAGAGATCTCCCTGATGAGGTGCGTCCTCGCCGGCATGATAGGTTCCGTTTCTCGACGATGGCCGCCCAGGACTTCTACTTCGACGAGCTTCGTCGAAAGAGGGCTTACGTTCCCGAGCGAGGCTTGTTCCCCGATCATATGGGCGATGACCGGATCAGCGCACTTTTGGGGCATCTCCAGTGGACCGGTCTTGCACGTCATCCCGACGGCGTTGCCTCCGGCTATCTAGCTATGGAGGTTATCGCCAACATCAGCGGTCTTGGGGTAGACGACGATCTTTCTCGAGTCTGGGTTCGCGGTCGCTACCTAGACTTCAGTGCTCGGGCGATCAACATCTATTTCGGCCTTCCAGATGATGGCGCGTTCCGACCACAGCCAGAGGGCCGGGTTTATGCTCCCGCCTGGGGTGTCTTGTGTACCGAGGTACCCCCGCGGACTGGATACCCTCACGAGCTACGACCGACGTCTTTGGATGCTCCTTGGCGTGTACTTGCTCAGCTTTGGTTAGGACGCATTCGGCCGATCACCCGGAGTCATATCGTCATAGATCATGTCTTTGAGACTATCTGCTTTATCGCACGAGGCGGTCGGGTAAATGTCGGCGCGTGCATTGCGGATAACCTGAGGGGTTTACGACGCGGGCGAGGGAGTAGGGTGATCACTCACGCACACCTCATTTGTGGGCTATGCGCTGCCCAGGGGATCCGCACGTCTCCCGAGACGGACCCCTATCCTTTAGCTCCAGGTGAGCACTACCGTATTCCGTCTTATGCCGCTCGGCGCAGCACTTTGCGTCGTGGAGCGCCTCGGGCTATACTGCACCCGCAGCCCGAGGATGGTGGTTTGATCTTAGTTGTTCCTCCAGAGCGGCCACCGCCTCCTCCTGTGGTTCCACAACAGGGTGGGGTTCCACCGCAGGGTCAGGACATGACGCGGATGCTCCAGATGATGCAGGAGATGCGTGTCAGTATAGATGCCGGGTTTGCAGCTGGGCAGGCTCGTTACGATGCCTTGGATGCTAGGATGGATCTCTATCAGGATCGTATGGACACGCTCACTATGAGACAGGCGGAGCAGCAGGCCACCATGACTGACATGTATGGCTACATGCGTCAGATGGACGACTACATGCGTCGCCAGTTCCCGCCTCCTGATCAGTGACCCTTCGTTTTTATGGTACTCTTGGGGTGCGTAGTAGAAGCAGTTTCCTTATGAGACTGTAAGACGATGATCTCCATTTCCGTGTTTCATAGTTGTGCTTTTGTTGTGTTACTCCATGTTTATCTATTTCGGTTGTTAACTCTAGAATTGTGGTTAATTGATGACTTGGGATTTTAGGGTTTAGGGTTCGAGGTACTCCCGTTTGATTAACATTTATATGTGGTGTTTGCTTATTAATACCTTGTACTTTTGTTCTGTTGAGTCCCCCACCATACGTTTGGATACGGAAGGCGGTTCTGAATATGTGCATACACATATACATGTGGCCACTATGGAAGTAGAATATAACATAAATGCTTGTATTTTATTGCTCAATTGAAAACGTTATTCGATACAAGCTGTAGGAATCACAAGGATAGGAATAGTTCGGAAAATAGGAACGGTAATAGTAGAAGGAATGCGAGAAAGGTCCCTAGGCTGAGGGAGTGTGGGTGGTTGGGTCCTCCATGGGATCATCCTCATCACTCGACTCCTCAATGGTACCCCAGCCAAGGGGTCCATGGAATACTGGGCTCGCTGGCCAATTGGGCCCAGCAGCCGGGGCAAGATCAATGACGACAACTGAAGGTTGGGCGGCTGTAGGGACAGCGCCAGGATCAACTATGGGGCTAGCTGCGGGAGGAGTCCCCAGGTCGAGAGGGGCAGGTGGAAGTAGATCGTCCTTCAGATGATGCAGTTGATGTCCCACGACCCCTACTTCGGTCTCTACGTCGTCCATCTGGGTCCGAAGTTCAGTCTCGCGGGTCTGGAGTTCATTGATTTGGATTTGGAGTTGGGTTATAACTTGATGTCCTGCTTGGCCCAGATTAGTTAGGTGACCCAGGTTAGCTCCCATTTGTTCTACCCTTAATCTGAAGTTGTTCACGTTTTGAGGAGATTCGAGGTACGCCTCAATCAACTTCATTAGTAGGTTGATCATGTTCGCGTTTGGGGTGGCCATCTAATGTCAACAAGAAGGTTAGAGTCAGGTCATGTTTCGAATAAAAGTCAAGAGATGCAGGAATTTAAATCTACATGAATATGCATATGCAATCCCCCCAAAAATTAATTTTAATGTATTTTTAAATTTAATCGTGGATTTAAAAAGTTGGGCCTCTATATTGGCCAAAAATAATAATTCGTACTTGAGAAGTAAAAACATGGGTATTTGGGCCGAAATGGTTGGGCTTAAAATAATTAATTATTGGGTCAAAATAATTTAACCCCCTTTGGGCTCGAAATATTATACTAGATGGATAGAAAAATTTTTGGCTCAAATTTTGGGCTAAAATAATG
The DNA here is from genome assembly GCA_030278955.1 of Hygrophila difformis. Taxonomy (NCBI): domain Eukaryota; kingdom Viridiplantae; phylum Streptophyta; class Magnoliopsida; order Lamiales; family Acanthaceae; genus Hygrophila; species Hygrophila difformis. The sequence continues at coordinate 44,348,700 of JAOANR010000006.1, read as the reverse complement.
ATACTAGTAGTCTTAAAAATAATAATGATAATAATAAATTTAAAAATAATACTTAGTTCGAAATATTTTAAAATAATAATAATAATAGCTTTAAAATATTCCGGGCTCTGATACCAACTTGTAACACCCCGGATTTGATAACCCAGGCCGAGATGTCACCGCCACATCTCTCTAGCAAGACACGGATTCTCCGAGCTTGCCAAAGAGATGCAAGGCTATAGGTATTGCAAAAAGATTTAAAAACAAGTCCGGAATCTATTTTAAAATAATAATAAGTATCATCCACACATATAGTAATAGTAATAATATATCGCAGCGGAAAAATGTAAAGTGGGCCGACATGGCCAAAACTCGGGATTTACATGCCCCTTATGCAAGTATCATAAAAGCAATAAAAACAAAGTTTAAGTTTTTCCATCCCCCAATGCATATGCTCATGCATTATCTTCATACTCTGAAAGGAAAAGAGAAAACAACAATTTTATCAGTATATAACATACTGAGTAAGTCAATCCTAACATAGCAATAAAGGGATTTAATTAGATAATTTAAAATTTCACTCCTAACATGCATTCACAAATTTAAAGGGAATAATATTTTAATTGTGTACTTGAACATGCATTTAATCCACAATAACAATTTAGTCATGATATGAAATTTAAAGACATAATTTAAATTCATAATTTAAAGACATGCGAAAATAAATAAATACTTAAAAATATTAAATCTTTTATTTCCCCGGCACGTAACCATTTCTCAGTGTTTTGTATAGCCGGTGATCCGGCGGCCGCAGCCGTTTCATAAGTATCTCGTTTAGCCGGTGATCCGGCGGCCGCAGCCGTATCTGCCATAACCAGTAACACTCCGGAGCCTCGAGAAATCCATACGGACAACCCGAGAGAGTAGGCCATGTATCTCCCGCCGATTGGCGTAATATCTCATCAAATTCTCTCGTCCATTATAGGCCCGAAGAGAAAGGCTAGAGGGGCACCCTGCAGAGCACTCACCCTCCACCAAGTATCTCATGTATCGTTTAGATTTAATGTATCGGGGTTTTTCAAAAGTATAGATGTATCGTATTTCAAATCTTTGATCATTCGTTTCGAAATTTCAAAATCCTTCAATTTAAAAGTATCTTGGCGTCACAGTTTGCGCCTTTTCAATTTAAAAATTCGGTTTAAGTCCGAAAAATCTGAAAACTTCACAGTTTATGCAAAACACCCTAACGAACAACTTTCGTGTTTTAACTTTTTCGAAATAAGTTGAGGAAACATGTCAAAAATCGATTTTATTATGCAAACAGAAATCTGTCCGGACTCAGGTTTGACACAGTTCGGAAAATTGGCTTTTTGACATATCAAATGGATTCTAAAAATTCTGACATTTTAACCACATATACTAGACATGATTATCTACAACTTTCATTTAGATTGTAAAGATCAAATCGGACTAGAAATTATAGAAACATGCTCACCAATTTCGAATATGAACACTGTCAGGTTTTTCGAAAAGTCCTAGTAAACAGTTTATGTTCGGCGCGATTTGAAATAGCAAACGTTAACGAAAATGTCTGAAATTTTTACACAACCTATATTTATGTGTTAGGATTAAAAGTCTAGTTTTGAGTTTCTCGGATTGAATCCTCGAAATATGAGTTTTAGGCCGATTACAGAAACTGCGCAAGTTGGGGTTTTTAATTTCGATTTTTACGTTTCGTTACATTACGCCTATACCGGACGCCCCTAAATCACCCGTATTGATATGGAAGGCTCAACTTACAGTGATTGTGTTCTTGAGTAGTCCTAGGGTCGCTCGGCTCGTCCAAAATCCTACGAACGGATCTACGAAACGCAAAGTTCCCGACTTTGTCCACGAACGTATTTGCAATCAACGATTCAAGAGTTAGGTTGGGGATTTGAAAGGAAAAACGAGATTGAGAACCTAAGATACTACTTACCAACGATCTAAGGACTGTGATCCTTGATCTACACGTTCCTACGGCCGTCGGTGGTTGTCGGAAAGTCGCCGGAAGTCCGTCGGAAGTTCGTCGGGAGAGTGTTTTGGCTTGGGAGAGTTTGAGAGTCAATTGGGAGGGTTTTGGAGGCTGCAAAATGGGGTGGAGACATCCCTCCCACGACCTAATACTCCTTCCCCCGCTCTACTTTCCAAAGTCGGGGGGTCGAATTATGGTAAGAAATCGCCGAAAACGCGCAAGTTGCCAAAACCTGTAGAGCCACGCGGGGTTGGCGCGCCTTTTGGCCAAACCCCGCCCGGCCAGCGCGCGGTTCCCGCCTGGACTGCGGTCCGGGCGGGTCCGTGCGATCCTATCCGTCGGGTCTTTTTCTCCTCTCTTTCGGACTTCTATCCTTCCACGTTTCCGCGCTCGATTTTCCGGGTCATTTTCGGATTATGCTTCTCATCATAAATTTATTCCGACTTAATTCGATTTCACGTCTGAAATCTTAGGTTTGGGTTCGTCGGGTTCTAAATCGTCGTCTTTTGATTTCCGAGCATTTCCGAGTTTATGGGTTCTCGGAAACAAAACTTTCTTCTCTATCGGATAAATTCCTATTTTTATATTCTAAAATTTACGGGTATTACACTAAACGTGGAAAGTGTGTCGCGAGACGTGGTCTCGCGACAGGATGGTCTAGCAACTGGGCTTTCAAAATATTGCTAATGCATAATTTCCTAGTCCTGAAACTAAAATTGTGTCCTGAACCGTGGGTTCAGGACAGGAGTTACATGACTAGAGCCTTTCAGAGAAAAATACAAGAATTCTGGTCCCCAGTCGCTAGGCAAAAATTGTGTTGCGAACCATGGGTTCGCGACAGGAGTGCCTCACGACTGAGGGTTTTCAAAATATTAAGACAAGTGTCCCTAGGCATCCATGTCTCGAAACAGCCTTCCTGTTGCTAGACGTGGTCTCGTGACAGGAAGAGGTTGGCGACATGGATGGTTCAGGACACAAGTCAGAAAAAGCAAAAGGAACAGTAGCATGCAAACAGCGTGATCATACCCTATTTCAGATCAAAAGGCTATTCTTACCCAAAATAACAAAACATAATATGAAACTAACAAGAACATGCTTGAACAAAAATGTAAATCTACCATAACCGAATTTAAAATAAAGCATGATCCTAACTAGGGTTTAATCACACGCATACATGAACATTATCCCAAAAAATAAAATAACAGTAAGCATAAAAATGCATAATAAAGGTCAAATGACCCAAAAGAAAATGAAAGCAGTAAGGAATACATGGGGTGTGAGACCCATTTCATGTTTTTGGGACACAAATAAAGAATATTTTCCCATTTTTATTTAGTGGGTTTGATATTATCCATTAATTTGGATAATACAAACCCTAGAACCAAAAGTTGGAAATAGAACAAGGTATTAAACTGGCTACTTAAGCTATTGAAACAGAAAACAACATAAAAATTAAAACAAACTAAGCTAAACTATGGCAGAAATTAAATAATACAAGAAAAAGAAACTGAACTAAACTAAACTAAAGAAAGACTACCTAAGAACTGATCTCCAAGCTTGTCCTCAAGAAAAATGAAATGCTAACCATGAGCACATAGGGATCACCATCTATTTATAGAAGTGAAACCCTAGGCCCATGGGCCTTGATTATGAGGCTCACATGTGTTGCAAGACATCACACACATCACAACTCATAGCGCGGAACCACGCGATGTGGCGCGGAATGAGGTTGCATGTCGCAAAGCTTCTCGACTGGGTATTGGTCCTCTTCGATTTTGCTTCTGTGTCGCTACCCAAACCCCTGTCGCGAGACTATGCTTCGCGCCACGGGGTCTAGCGACACGAGTCTGGGAACATGGCTTCTTCTTTATCATCTTCTTGGTGTGTCGCTAGACTGCCCCCAGTCGAGAGACCATGCTTCGCGACTGAGGAGTTTAGGGACTGGCTTCAGCTTTCTTCTGTCTCTTGGGTCGCGGGACTCCCTCCAGTCGCGAGGCCATGTTTCGCGACTGGGTACCAGTCTCGCGACTGGCTCGACCTTATTGGACCTGGTGGGCCAAAATATATTTTTGTGGGCCTTTTCTTTCTTTTCCCATCTTTTTGGTTTTTGTGGGCTATTTTATTCTTTTGCCCATCTTTTTCATTCCTTTTTCTTTTCTTTTCTTTTTCTCATATTTTTGAATTTTTCTAGCACAAATGTGTAATAAAATTACATATTTATGCATTTTTCATACCAGCTTATTATTTTTACAAATATGCATAAATCAGTCTAATTCTATTGCTTTTTTATTTAAAATAAGACCGGAATGCGATCAAATGTCCGTTTCAGACACGGAAATGGATTGAAAATAATGGACATTTATGGCCACTATCAACATCCTCACATTTAATACTGATCGTCCCCGAGCAGTTAGAGTCAATGTTCCTTAGAACACGGACTCTACATATTCAATTCATTTTCGTGGCTTCATAAATTACATTATTTTTGGATTGGGATAAGACAATAAAAAACTACAAGTGTTAAATTCCCTTGATTTCAGTGTTTAATAAAATGATACTTGCTCACTACATCGGGCCTACAAATCAAACATTATTGTCAACCCTTCATGAATATCATATTTGAAAAATGCAAGGGTTAAAAATTAGAATTAAGGTATGACACGAACATACTTAATGAAATAGAACCTCACATATAAGAAAATCGGAAAATTCACTCACTCTCAACTGGGGTTTAATCGTTGAACGCTCAAAATCAAATTTAATTAAATTGTCCGATAAGCTTGCAATCAGACCAACTCGCCACCGGCTCATTTCCTCAAATCGAGATCCTGAGGTCTTATTTAAGGTTATAACAGGGCATACGGTTGTAACATTTGGTAGGAAAGGGAAATTATTGGGTTTAGAAAGTGGAAAAAATTTATTCTATCATAACTTGGCATTTTTATTGTGAAATTTATGATCATCCATTATTTCTTTCTTTTGCTTTTGCTTTCCTTTTTCTGTTGCATGACATTAGACTAAGTCTAATTTGCTTTGTCATTTACAATTTATTTGTGTTGAATTGAATTCAACATCTTTTTTTTTAATCGGTTTATTGACCACCGATTTAAACAATTTTGATGATCATAAATATAATGCCTTTGATAGAATTTATTCTTGTCCACTTGGTTTGAATATTTTGGTCTTTTTGTAAGGCTAGGAAAATATAGTGGGTTTCAAGAAAAATTAGGCTTAAAGGCTCAAGTTGGTTAATCCTAAGGGAAAAATATTTTTGGGTTTGGATTTCAAACGAAGGCCAAAAATTAGGTTTTCTAAGTGCCTCGATCATATGCTCAATTTCGGGAATATGGCATGGTTTTGAATCGGTCCCAATTGCAAGTTCTAGTTTCCTTTAATCAAAATTATTCACACATCAAAGAATTAAATGAGTAAAAGTGACTCATGGCTCAGATCTCACAAGGTTGGATTGATTCATGTCATACAGTATTCTAAAATTTAATCAAAGCTTAACTCTAACACTCTATTCAATCAAAATTTTCAACATGCGGATTTATTACCCAATAAGCTGATCGCATCATTAAATTTTTATGGCTCAAAACCTTAGGAATTCATTTCATGCATGTTCTCAATTATATTATCCCAATTTAAAAGTTCGAAAATTTAATCACAAGCCTAAATTCAACATGTGAATTTAGAGCAGGTTTATGCATACTTTTGTTGGTTATTTAATTTAAAGCAGTAAAAGAGACACTGTTAACATACAAAGTATGTCAACAACATATTTTTGGCCTGACAGTCACTTATTCATCTTGCACTGTCAGACATCTTTTCTCAAAATGAAATTGTTTGGACTGCAAAATTCCTTCTTGAAAGCATTAAATACAACAATTACAAGAGATTTTCAATGCAGTAAAATCGAACTTGCACAGGTGGTAGAAAATTCTCTTATATGATGTTTACATTTAAGCTCACAATGATGAGATCGAGACGCACTCATTCAGTCGGATCCTGGAGTTGATTCGAAGGACCAGCATCGTCTTTCGGTGGAGGTGGTGGCTGCAGAAGTTGTTTAACCAGTGCAGACAGTACAAACTCCATCATCTTCCGTTGCCTCTCCTCACTTTCCATGCGTTCATTGTGCTGTCTCTCCTCTCTCTCCAACAGGAGTCGTCTGAATTCGTCCTCTCTTCTCCTCTCTTCCGCCTTTTCTTCTTCTTTCTTTCTTTCTCTTTCTTCTCTCCTCTTCCTTTCTTCCTGCCTATCTCTTCTGTCGTCTTCCCTCCCTAAGATGATCACATCTGCCAACTGTTTGACGCTTTCAGTCATTGTTTTGCTCATTGTGCTCACGATTTCAATTACTTGTGAGTTGGCAGGCTGTTGCGAGATATTTTGGCTCGGAGGAGGCATTTGTGGAGGTTGAGCTGGAGGTGGAAGTGGGATCTCTATTTGTTCCGTCCGCGGCTCTTCTTGCACTGTGGTTGAAGGTCCCGCATCAGTACAGGCTTTCTTTGTTCCCTTCTTTGCCTTAGATGGCCTAATTCTCTTGCTCGTGGAGGGTGCTTGATCACCAGATATGAATGAAGACTGAACCTCGGAGTCGCCGGGCAGTTGGGGCAATGAGTATGTAATTCTTTCCTGCAGAGGGAGATTTGGCACATTGATGAGGGGATTCACTTTTATTGGCTGGTCGGTTGCAAACGCACTTAAGTCGACGCCCTGACTTATGCAGATTCTTCGGATCAAATTTGGATAGCACAAGACTTGCTTGTCTTCTATCCGGGTTGTCCATGACTTCAAAAACATGCCCCCTATGTTCAATTTCACTCCATGCCACAGCTTCGCAAGTCCCATTAGGACACTTCCAGATGTAGTGTATGGGTGCGACTTGGGCCGGATTTTCGACATATAAAACTCATAGGTCGGCATGAAGTGCAATTTCAACCTATTTGTATCAAAAGTATGGTCCGGAGTGGGTACCCTGGCCATGCTATTTGCTATGGCTGAATACAGTGCAGCTTTCTTGGTATTCCCCCTTTTCATCAAAATTTCTCCCGCTGGGAACTCGTCTCGGATATCCGGGGTCTCAAAGAATGTATTTAACCATTCGGGTGAGATGTTGATAACATGACCCCGGATCCACGTTCTCCTGCTGCTGGCTTCAATGTTGCAGAAAAATTCTCGAGTTAGCTCTACAAATCCATCTTCCTCATTGTGCAGCATGAAGTTTCCCCATTCTTGATTTATGTAGAATGTTTCGATTGTGGGGTGAAGTAAGATATCTGGGCTGAATCCTTTATCTGGCACGATCATCTTGAGCATTTTTGCATATCGTTCAGCCCCTTCCATTCGCTCATTAAACTTGACCTCCAAGTCTGCATTGTCCAATTTCTTCTTTTCATATTGCTTCGTTACTCCCATCCGGTGCCTAACAGTATTTTCAGACCAGAATTCAATTGGTCTAACAGAACCGATTGACTCCAAGTCTTCACTAGTATGCCAATCTGTTGACCCACTCTGATTTCCTTTGATGGGTTCATTACTTGATTCTGCCTCCTGCTCCCTTTGACTTAGTTCTCTGTAACACCCCGGTTTTTGGTCAACCAGGTCGGGGTGTCACCGCCACACCTCCCTAGCAAGACACGGTTTCTCCGAGCTCGCTAAAGAGATGCAAGGCTATGGTTTTTCAGAATTTAAATCATTCAAATAGCCCATTCATATATAATTTGAAATTAATATCATTACAGTTGCAGCGGAAAATAATATTTACATATATAATGCAGCGGAATATAAAAATAGGGCCAACATGGCCTAATCACGGGTTAAACAGGCTCGTTCATGCAAGATCTAGTCTAAAACAAAATTTAAGAATAAAGTGTTCCCCAACATTCCCATGAATGCATATGGTGATGCATATTCTTCAGCTCTAAAAGAAACAGGGGAAAAATATGGTTTGGTCAGCAAAGATTTGCTGAGTAAGTTAACACAGACATGATTATGAGGTTTCAAAGCCTTTAATTAAATTTAGTAAAAACATGCTTGTAGGTAATATACGATTTAATTCATTCATCCACTATAATTAAATGGCATAATTCTAAACAAGGATTTCCACATGAGCATAATTCAAATTCCATGGTAAAATAATCGCAAGACATAATTTAAAGGCACAATTTAAATAAGGAAAATATTCAAGTATTTCAGGATTTCATTCTTCCACTTTTGTTCAATATGATCTAGTGTAATTTGCTCTTGGGGAATCGAACCCGCAAGAAGTTAAACGCATCCTAGGGAATCGAACCCGTAGGAATCAACACACAAAATGGGAAATCGAACCCGCAAGAACTCACATACTTCCTTGGGGAATCGAACCCGCAAGGTTTGACACGGACATCCTGGGGAATCGAACCCGCAGGAAAACATACACCCTGGGGAATCGAACCCGCAAGGTTTGACACAGACATCCTGGGGAATGGAACCCGCAGGGACACAGACGCCCTTGGGGAATCGAACCCGCAAGGTCAAAATAAGTTTCGCAAATTTCACAAGTTTCAACAAGATTTCAAGATTTGACCCGGTCAACCACAGTTCACTTCAAAATTCATTAAAAATCGAGTTTAATCCCAAATATTCTGAAATGTGACCAGTGACTCGAAAACACATAGATGAACAAGTTTCATGTTTTACGTTTTTCAATCCGAGATACGGAAGTAGGTGAAAAACGTCAATCTTTAACAGGATGATAGTCTGTCCAAAAATTCTGACACCAGTTTCAAGATTTCAAGATCTACCATAGCAAACTAACTCCAAATCTGATGAAACTTTACAGAGAGATACCTAAGACATATATCTACAACTTTTATGTTCAGCTAAAGTTCCAAATCGGTCTAGATCTAATGTCAAAAACGTCATCAAGTTCAAACCTAAGTTCTGTCCAGATTTCAAGATTTGATTTCGAAGCAGTTCGGTTTGAGAACAAATTCAGATATCAAATCATAACGAAAAATTATGAAATTTTTACAGTAATTAGATTAATGTCTTAGGAACGTTTTTTGTGTTTTAAGTTTTCTCGTTTGAATAGGTTTAAGGGTTCGGAAAAATCAAGTAAAAATGCTGCGCCGTTAAAGATTTCGTTCGACAGATTTTTACGTTCTTGTTTTAAATCTTTAGATTAGATGTATTTTAACTCGCCCAAAACCATAGTAAGGTTAACTTATAGATTCTTAGTCGTCCGGGATCGTTGATTTCGGAGGCGTGGCTTCCTATCCACTGTTTATCCTCTCCGTTCGTCGGGTTCTTCGTTCTCGATCCGGATCGGGGGTTTAGAATAGAAAAAGAATCAAATTAGGGTTCGTTTTGAATCAAGAACGGGAAAAGAATGGACAAGAATGGTTCAGATCTTACCCCGACGATCGAAGACTCCTAATTTTCGTCCAAGTCAGTCCCTTGATCCGGTTTTGTGCCTCCGACGACTCCGGAATTAGGGTTTTGTGCGTAGAGAGATTTCGTAGGGTTTCGTAAAGAGTTTGGGGCTGATTAGGAGGGTTATTTATAGATGGAAAGGACCTGAAGGTCGTCCAAAGGCAGCCCTAGGATGTCTTGAGTCGCAGGGTGTGCAACCGAAGTCGAAAAATCCGGATTCGGGCGAGTGAACCTCGCAACGGCCGATTCTGTCATGTGGCGCGCACTTGGCGCGGTTTTCTCCTATTGGGCGCGCGGCCACTGCGCGGCCTTGGTCCAGGCTGCGGTCTGGGCCGGGTCGTGCGATCCGTCGGGCGTTTCCTCCTCTCTCTCGGATTCGGATTTCCGGGGTATTTTCGGGCTCCGATTTCCTATCTTAATTTTATTCGGATCCGAATTTACATTTGGACTCGAGTTATTGAGTCCATCGGGGTTGGGTTTCCGTGTAACCACTTATTCGATTAAATTGTCTTCGGCTTCCCGGGTTCTCGAAATTTTGATTCCTTTTTAATTTAAATTCCATTTCTCATTCGATTAAATTTATTTATTGATTTGCTGAATTTATTTATTTATTGTATTTATTTTATTTATTGTATTTATTTTATGTTGGAAAATTCTCGGGTATTACAGTCTACCCTCCTTAAGAATCAACTTCGTCCCCGAAGTTGTGTTTCGGCTTTTCTCGTGTTAGGAACTAATCCTTTTGTTTATTTTATTATTTTGTGACTGAACTTAGAATTAAAACTTCTAAGCTGCCTACGTACCCTGTGAAGGGATCAAGTCATAACGTAGTTCAAACAAATTTGAATTTGTTTATTTATGATTTAGGATACATCTTATCGAGTCGAACTCCAAAGAGAAATTATGGGGTATCACATCCTCTCCCCCTTAGGATTTCAGTTATGTCCCCATAACTGCCTATTCAGTATTCTTAATTCGATGTCAAGCCTCTAAGTTATCTAGGTGTAGCAAGAGATCTAAGTTAGAACGTTAGAACGTATCATACTTCTAAGTTCTCTAAGTTTAGGCAATGCAGTATGCACATGCGAATGATGATTTCCCCCAAAAAATAATTCATGCACTATGTATATATAATTTTTTTCTAATTCCCATGGGTTTCAAAAATAAAATTTATTCCATGGAACAAATGCTTTAAAATAATAATTAAGATCCTTGAACCTCTATATTGGGTCATAAATAATTAACATTTGGGCTCAAAAATATTTGGGGCTAGGAAATTTCAAAAATAATAATTTGGGCCCTTCTATAATTATAATAATCTAAAAATAATAATGGTTTAAAAATAATAGTTTAAAAATAATAATAATAATAATAATAATAATAATAATAATAATAGTTTAAAAATAGTTCGGGCTCTGATACCACTCTGTAACACCACGGTTTTTGGTCACCCAGGTCGGGGTGTCACCGCCACACCTCCCTAGCAAGACACGGTTTCTTCGAGCTCGCTAAAGAGATGCAAGGCTATGGTTTTTCAGAATTTAAATCATTCAAACAGCCCATTCATATATAATTTGAAAATAATATCATTACAATTGCAGCGGAAAATAATATTTACATATATAATGCAGCGGAATATAAAAATAGGGCCAACATGGCCTAATCACGGGTTAAACAGGCCCGTTCATGCAAGATCTAGTCTAAAACAAAATTTAAGAATAAAGTGTTCCCCAACATTCCCATGAATGCATATGGTGATGCATATTCTTCAGCTCTGAAAGAAACAGGGGAAAAATATGGTTTGGTCAGCAAAGATTTGCTGAGTAAGTACTTACAAGAAAAATCTCGTTTTCCGAGTACTATTACCGGTTTGATCACGGCCCGGATGGCGATGATTCAGCAGCTATGGCATAGACTTTGGATTGTACTTTGTTGTTTCGATACAAACCATGTTAGATGTTTTTGGCTTATCGCTAGATTACACTAGTATTGCACGTATTTGGTTTTCTTATTTGGTGATCTAGATAGATGATCGATGTTACAATGAATTGGAATTTTATGATATTGTTGATTACTCTCGGATGATTAGTTAGGTTTCATTTATATTGAAAGGGATTCTACGTTGTCAATTGTGTTGCTTGTTGTTTTTGCAGGTGGTTGTGGAGGAGGGAAAACAGATTCTGCAGGTCTGGTATTTCGACATTTCCGAGGAGAAATGGGAGTACTTGTACTCGGAAAGTATAGTAATTGACTGGTCAACGCCATTAATTTCCGAGGACTTTGGAGAGTACTAGTACTCGGAAACTGAGGGAGTAATTTACTTCTATTCCTACTCGGAAAAAGGCAAAAATTAACCGGCCCTCAACCGGTTTATGCGAGCAAACTACCAAGTAGTTGTCCTCGGAAAAATTTCCGAGCATAAAACCGAGCAAATTGCATAGATACTTGATCGGCATAAACCGGATCCGGACCGGAATTGTTCGAGTATGTGTACTCGGAAAGTTACTCGGAAAGTTTTTACTCGCTACTGTACACGCAAAGTTTGACCGACCAGGAAAATCCCTTGTACTAATTTGCGAGTAGGAGTACTCGGAAACCCTAGGAAAAGGAGTACAAGTACTCGGAAATGTTACTCGCAAATTTCTTTTTTTCTTGTAGTGAGTTAACACAGACATGATTATGAGGTTTCAAAGCCTTTAATTAAATTTAGTAAAAACATGCTTGTAGGTAATATACGATTTAATTCATTCATCCACTATAATTAAATGGCATAATTCTAAACAAGGATTTCCACATGAGCATAATTCAAATTCCATGGTAAAATAATCGCAAGACATAATTTAAAGGCACAATTTAAATAAGGAAAATATTCAAGTATTTCAGGATTTCATTCTTCCACTTTTGTTCAATATGATCTAGTATAATTTGCTCTTGGGGAATCGAACCCGCAAGAAGTTAAACGCATCCTAGGGAATCGAACCAGTAGGAATCAACACACGTCCTGGGGAATCGAACCCGCAGGAACACAGACAATCGCCCTTGGGGAATCGAAGCCGCAAGAACTCACATACTTCCTGGGGAATCGAACCCGCAAGGTTTGACACGGACATCCTGGGGAATCGAACCCGCAGGAAAACATACACCCTGGGGAATCGAACCCGCAAGGTTTGACACAAACATCCTGGGGAATCGAACCCGCAGGGACACAGACGCCCTTGGGGAATCGAACCCACAAGTTCAAAACAAGTTTCGCAAATTTCACAAGTTTCAACAAGATTTCAAGATTTGACCCGGTCAACCACAGTTCACTTCAAAATTCATTAAAAATCAAGTTTAATCCCAAATATTCTGAAATTCGACTAGTGACTCGAAACACATAGATGAACAAGTTTCATGTTTTACGTTTTCAATCCGAGATACGGAAGTAGGTGAAAAATGTCAATCTTTAATAGGATGATAGTCTGTCCGAAAATTCTGACACCAGTTTCAAGATTTCAAGATCTACCATAGCAAACTAAGTCCAAATTTCATGAAAATTTACAGAGAGATACCTAAGACATATATCTACAACTTTTATGTTCAGCTAAAGTTCCAAGTCGGTCTAGATCTAATGTCAAAAACGTCATAAAGTTCAAACCTAAGTTCTGTCCAGATTTCAAGATTTGATTTCAAAGCAGTTCGGTTTGAGAACAAATTTAGATATCAAATGATAACGAAAAATTATGAAATTTTTACAGTAATTAGAATAATGTCTTAGGAACGTTTTTTGTGTTTTAAGTTTTCTCGTTTGAACAGGTTTAAGGGTTCGGAAAAATCAAACAAAAATGCTGCACTGTTAAAGATTTCGTTTGACAGATTTTTACGTTCTTGATTTAAATCTTTAGATTAGATGTATTTTAACTCGCCCAAAACCATAGTAAGGTTAAATTACAGATTCTTAGTCGTCCGAGATCGTTGATTTTGGAGGCGTGGCTTCCAGTCCACCGTTTATCCTCTCCGTTCGTCGGGTTCTTCGTTCTCGATCCGGATCGGGGGTTTAGAATAGAAAAAGGATCGAATTAGGGTTCGTTTTGAATCAAGAACGGGAAAAGAATGGACAAGAATGGTTCGGATCTTACCCCGACGATCGAAGACTCCTAATTTTCGTCCAAGTCAGTCCCTTGATTCGGTTTTGTGCCTCCGACGACTCCGGAATTAGGGTTTTGTGCGTAGAGAGATTTCGTAGGGTTTCGTAAAGAGTTTGGGGCTGATTAGGATGGTTATTTATAGATGGAAAGGACCTAAAGGTCGTCCAAAAGCAGCCCTAGGATGTCTTGAGTCGCAAGGTGTGCAACCGAAGTCGAAAAATTTGGATTCGGGCGAGTGAATCTCGCAACGGCCGATTCTGTCATGTGGCATGCACTTGGCGCGGTTTTCTCCTATTGGGCGCGCGGCCACCGCGCGGCCTTGGTCCAGGCTGCGGTCTGGGCCGGGTCGTGGTGGTGGCATCATCCTTTTTCCTCTGTCTTTTGGATCTGCAGGTGCTACCACCTTCCTAGCAGTTGGCTCAGGTTCTTGGATTACCACTTTTCTTTCTGGAGCCCTTGCTAGTTTCTCTTTTTCAGCCAATTTTACCAGCCTTCTTTTTGTTTGAGCTTGAGGCACGGGCTGGCTTCCAGCTTCTACATCAAATGGCGTTTCAGATTGAATCGGCTGTGTAGGGGGTTCTGTGGCAACATATTTCTGTAGTTCCGCTTGCCCTCTTGGTGGTAAAGCCGAGGTTTGCACAGTTGGTTGAGTGGCTTGAACAAGTTCTTCTGGAGGGGGAGTGGAGATATAGGCATCGGCAGTGGTATCTGGGTCTTCATCATATCCCAGTTGTTTTTCAGCACGTTTCAGGTAGTCTGTGACGAAGCTCCGCTGAGTAATTCGCACAAGCTGTGCTTCCCAGTCCTCCTTTATCCTTTTGCAAAACTTGCTCCGGATATTATAATTGTAATGTAGGATCTTTTTCTTGTTTGTCTTGTCATTACAATATCGGAGTGCCTCCTTATCCATCTCCATTATCAATTCTAGGTAGGATTCCCGATACTTGTCCATCATAGCCCCTACTAGATCTTTTCGAATCCCTTCAAGATAGCCCATGTCTTGCGCAACGTTAAAGTTGAGATAAGCTCCAGCCTCAGCTTCTGACATTAGCTGGAACTGTCTCTCCCCTTTCTTTATGGGCTTCCACTTGCCCTTTTGTATGTCCACAAGCAGCTGTTCCCTTAATACAGCGATATGCCGAGGATGCTCATCTTCTTTTGAAGTCCCGAACTGCCCGTACTTTCTGTGTGTGAAGATGGATTCGAGCTCCCCTTCAGCAGGCAGTTCCACTCCTTTATCCAAATGAGATTTAGTGATGCTCGGGTTTCCTTTTCCCCATAAAAACATGAGGTTCTCCCATTCTTCCCTTGCGTCCTTGATCATTTTCCTCATGGTGTTCAGCAATGAAGTATTGTGGCCCTGCTCAAAATTTTCTGCACTTTTGAGATGCTTGTGCAGGTTGCAGCTTAATTCTCGGTGCCTGAGACGGGCCTGGTCTGTAATCCACCTTTGTTCTACAGGTCCCTTCTTCTCAAGAAGATATGGGTTCCATTTGAAGGGAAATGCTTCGTGCATCATGATGACTCCGCCGTTTAAAATTCTGCTCAGATCAATCTGTTTGTCAGTGAAGGCCATTTTGACTTGTGGATCAACGATCTGGTTTGGGATGATGACATCAAAGTCGGCCAGATTTGGATCTTTCGTTCCTCTTTCCACATGCCGGTTCCAAATGGCTCTGTGTTCTCTGAACTTCAGCTGGATGCGTTCGTGGTGGACATCCGGAGTTGTTAGCACATCATTTTTGGCATGGTCCATCATCATCCCCCAAAATTTCTTCCCTTTCTATTGAGGCAGCAACAATTGTTCTTTCTTCTGGGGGTATGCTCACGTCCCATCCTTGTGGAAATTCCAATTTATCTTCTGTGGTGTGATCCAGCGGGACCTTATATTCTGACATGATCGCCGTCCTCATATTCTTGATTTCAGTTCGGTCAATCGAAGCCTCTTTGGCTGCTTGCTCATACGTGCAATCAGGCAGCCCGATGCCTGATTTTACTACTAATTCATTCCTGAAAAGGATAGAGGAGATTAGAGATACTCAAGTTTTTATAATTTTCATGAATTGTTCAAGTTAAGAATCAACATCCTCACATTTTGAGCTCTGGTCGAAATGTGATTTAATTGATTGAACTTGAATTTTATTGCAATGCAAAAGTAACACTATTTACAGCTGCAGATTTACACAATACAAATTTATTAGAATTTGAGGTCATTGGACTTAAAAATATTTTTGGTTTGGACTCTTGAGTCCAAAAAGATGGTCATTGGACCAAAAATCTTTTTAATGGGCCATTGGGCCCAAAAATTTGATTTTCTCAATTTATTAAACAAGCTCGAGGCACTTGTTGAAAATGGGATGAGATGAGATGAATGGAATGAATGCTCGAATTTGGACTGTGTAGTGGAGACGTGGCGAGATGGATTTGCTATTTCCGGACTGCTTGGACTGTATTGGACAGTTAAAACATTCCCAAAAGTTTGCAAACACTATTTTTAATTTTAAAGGTTGACTTGTTTTATTTCATGAAAAGTGGGATGTGTGTGGTCCCATTTTGGATTTTGAAAAGTGATAGCAGTTACAAGTGACAAAAATTCTGCTATTTTACTCACACTTTAGTTGTAATACCCGAGAATTTTACAACATAAATAAATAAAGAAATACAATAAATAAATAAATAAACAAATATAATAAATAAATAAATAAAGAAGAAATGAGAAATGAAATTAATTAAAAGAGATTTAACAAAAGAAATCAAATAAAGTTAAACTATAAATAAACCCTTAGGGTCAGATTTTGGACGTCTCTCGACTCAAGACTCTTAGGGTCAGATTTTGGACGCCTTAGGACTTAGACATCTATAAATAAACCCCCTCGGAAGCCTAAACTCTTTTTCAAAACCCTACGATACTCTCTATACACACAAGTCAAAATCCCGGAGTCAACGGAGGCACCAAACGGAGACAGCGGCTGTTTGGACGAAATCCGGAAGATCTCCAACGTTGTGAACGGAGAACCCGACGAGCGGAGCGGATAAACGGTGGACTGGAAGCCACGCCTCCGAAATAGACGACCCGGACGCCGATTAATCAGTAAGTTAACTCTTACATGGTTTTGGGAAGAATTAAAACATTCGAAACTAAAAGATTTAACAAGAAATCGTAAATCTGCCAACTTATGTTTTCTACCGACGCAACAGATTTGATGAATTTTTCCGAACCTTAAAACGACTTCGAACGGAAAAACTTAAAACACAAAAAACGTTTCTAAGGCTTAGTTCTATCTACTGTAAAATTTTCAGAATTTGTAGAGACGATTTGATTTGCGAAAACCAACCGAAACCGAACTGCTTGAATCTAGATCGTGAAATTCTTGACAGAACTTAGGTCCGATCTTGATCACATTTTTGACATAGGTTCCAGACCGATTTAGATCTTTCGCCGAACATCAAAAGTTGTAGATAAATATCTTAAGATGGTCTCTGTAAAATTTCATCAAATTTGGAGTTGAATGGCTATGGTAGAATTCGAAATCTTTAAACTGTGACATATGATATTCGGACAGAATTATGCTTCTGTGAAAATTAGTATTTTTGACCTATTTCGGTATCTCGGATTGAAAAAGTTAAAACACGAAAGTTGTAGATCTTGACGTTTCAGAGTCAGTAGTGAAATTTCGGAATTTTTGGAATTAAATCTGATTTTAGACGAATTTTAGAGTAAACTGTGGTTTACCGGAAATCAAATCTTGAAATCTTGTTGAAATATGAAATTAACCCTTAGGGTTGAAATGAGATGAAATATGATTTTTGAATAGAAAAAATTGAAATCAGATTTTGAAATTAAAATCCCCTTACAAACTTGATAAATTAAAATTAGGGGTGAGTGCTCTGCAGGGTGCCCCCTAACAATTCACTTCGTGCCTTAATGGACGATGGTGACCCCGCGCGCTAAACTTGAGATATGATATTGCCAAAACAGCGAGATATAGAGCCTACACTCTCGAGAATATCCATATGGGTTTACCGAGGCTCCGGAGTGGTACTGGGTATGGCTGATACGGTTGCGGCCGCCGGGCTACCGGCTAAACTTGTTGACATCGCGATGCTATCGTGAAACTTTGAAATACCAAATCTGGGATGTATTGGGGATATTAAATTAAATTAAATTAGACTAAATTATGCTTGTTGTCCAATTAAATTACTTAAATGCTTTATTTAAAATTATGGCTTTTATTTTAATTCATGCGAGATGTGTTGTTAAATAAAGCTCTGAAATATATTATGCTATTGGATATTTGATTATATTAAATTGAATATTATGCTATTATCATGCTTTTATTTAATTATTAAAATTAATGGCTTTTAAACCCTACGATCATGCATGTGTTAACTTACTCAGCAAGTTGTGCTGACCAAACCATTTCTTTTTATTTTCTTTTCTTACAGAGTATGTAGAGTGAACATGAGCACTTCATACATGGGAACTTTTTTTTTTTGAGGAAAAGATATTTATTGATTAAGCTCTTAAAAGAGTCCCGAGATGTACAAAAGCTACCAACTGCTACACCAAACAAATCGACATGGAGCACCGACAAAAAGCAATTGAGATCAGATCAAAACAAAATCTAGAAACCACCCTATAGCAGAACATCTAGACAAGTAGGGATAATCAAAACAACCAACTCTCGACCAATGGTAATGAAAACTGGCAGCATAATAGGATCAAAATCATCTTGAAGCACAGCTCGCACAGCAATCGGAAACAGGTACACGGCCTTTTCTCAATATTTTACAGCCATCATCCTGAATCTGAATCTTTCGATTAATATTGAAGCATAACCATCTCCGCAGCCATCTCATAGAGACCGCAACTCAGAGTCGACAGCTTTTTAATGATTGGTACTTCTAGTGGACAAGTCTCATGAACCTGCTACTAAATCACATCCTCCCCTAACATCAAACTCAATCCAGTGAATTGCAGAAGTAAAAAGGACTATGATCAAGGTTAAGGCACAACCAGAGGCAAAGAGACTGAAACCAGGCTAAAAGGGGGGGGGGGGGGGGGGGGGTGAGGAATCCTCAGCCTATGGATCAGACAGCTATTCGAAGAGTAAAACCATCTCACAAAATCTGACAAATTACCTAGCTATACCTATGTAATCCAAACCCCATCATCAAAACAAAACCTCTGAGACAGAAACACACCTCAACTCCCGGTCCTACACCGTACCAGCTGGCATATCAAGATCATCACAAATAAAAACTTATTTCTTTTATTATATATATATATTTTTTTTTCTTTTTTTTCTTTTTTTCTTTTTTTTTTTGCAAAAATACATCTCTTATAACCTTCTTTTTTTTATATATTTTTTTTTCAAATATAAATCATCTAAAACAGCTCTTCTAACCAATCTCAATCACAAACCCAAACCAATAGACCACTTATAACAAACACCAGCCCATACCCATTCAAAGATTTCAATTTCTAGACATCCCTAACTCCCACCTTACAGCAGTGTAGAGAGTAGTCATAAGAGATCCGTATGTAGATCCTAGATAGTGAACAGACCCATAAAAAATTTTGTAGAGACGACAAGGTACAAGCCAAAGGTGAAAATGGCAATAAGTGAAGGGAATTGATGGATTGGGAAAAGGCAGACAGAATGATCATAGTACCTTTTACATTCCAAACCACTGTATGTGAGAAGGTGCAGGTTGGAAATGAGTTATAAGCAAGTTCAGGAGTGTCTACCTGCTTTTCTCAAGCCCAGGCTTGATATTGCATACAAACATCTGTCTTTCCCCAAGGTTCAATCACCACTCGCTTTATAAGTGTAATCTCTAAAGCTTTGTCATGACACCTCCTGATGAAAACTTCAAGCCCTTCCCTTTCTGAAGCACACAACGATCAGTAATGTAAAATCTCCATCGGCACTCCTAACATCGCCTTCCTCAGAAAATTGTGCATCACCAGCTTCTCTCTTTGTAGCATCCAGCGTTCAGCATTTGATATGTAATTATGGCAGTACCAGCATTCAAAATAGAAATGTGGCAGTAATAACATCTGTTGTCCCTCGAGATCTGTAGCAACTATACTCGCCATTATCAACCACGACCAGTCTCCCTAATTGTTCTATAGTCATGACTTGATTCATCCAGGCCCCCAAGACTCCAGCCAGTCCCGCTATGCATGATTCACCTACAAAAAAAAAGAAAGATAGAAGGAGAAAGGGAATAGAGATGTGAATCGAATCAAGCCAAATCCAACTTTTTTCTATTTCCTTTTCTCTCCAAACTATGTCACACCCTCCAATTAAGATCTGCATCGTTGACATTTCAAATCCATCCCCCAACAACAACTCAGCAACACCTTTCCATACTCTAAGGGTAAATACTCCAGATCTCAAACCAAAACTTCTTTCCATACACTCTCTATTCCGCTGCATTTATCCCCAGACACCCCACCCCGCATTGATAAATACCACTCCTCCGCTTTAGACTAAGCGTCAAAACCACGACTCCACTCTGATCTCACCTGCTGCCCCCTTCCTTGCCCAATAATCAGCCATATCATTGCGCTCTCTCCAAATATGTTGAATCCTTACTAGTCCGCTGCACTCCACTACAGCTATGATAGGAATAAAATACGAATGAAATCTCCACGGAACATTACTCCGATTTTTCAACCAACCAACAACGATTTGTGAATCGCTCTCAAATATCAATCTGGGTAGTGGAAACCCTTGATCTCTAATAATAGCTGTACACACTCTACTTATCGCCTGTACCTCCACATCTACCGAGTCCGTGCACCCAATCGAGTCAGACAAAATAAATATTACTTCCCCTTTTTCGTCACGAATTACACCACCCACACCGGCCGGTCCGGGGTTCCTCATCGACGAGCCGTCCGTGTTCACTTTCCACCAACCCTTCTCGGGCCGTTCCCACACTAATCCTCGCCTAGGCACCCTCATATGACCGCCTCTATGCTGATACAAACTCCCCGGGAGAGTACTGTCAAGATTTACAAGTGTTCCAGCAGCACACCCCACCCCTGCACTCCACCAAGAACCAATCCTCCATCTTATCGCCTCCTCTGCCACTTTTGATTCGAAATGATGGCCCTTGAAAATAATCTCGTTCCTCATCTTCCACACCGTCCACAAAATGGCAATACATGTTAACATCCAAGCTTCCCTACTCCCTCTTCTAATCCGGACATCGAACCACCAAGCCAAAAGGTTTTTAGCCTTACCTGGAATCACCCCAAACACGCCAAAACTCTCCATCCCAATGTACCACAGTCTACCCACCGCCTCACATTTGCAAAACAAATGATCAACTGATTCCGATTCCCCCCCACAGCATGGGCAGCAGACCTCAGACACTTCACAGCCCCTATTTACTAATACTTCCCGAACAGGCAGCGCTCCCAACATAACTTTCCAGGCTGAGTTTAGTTTTCATTGGACATTTGATTTTCCAGACATTGGACCAAAACTGCCTCAGTCCCTCCTCCACTTCACCTTCCCCCCGAGGCCAGCACGAGCTAGTTGAAAACCGTCCGCTCCCCTCCTTCAGCCATCGAACTTTATCTTCTTCAAATCGATTCAGTTGTTTACCTTGTAGAACCTGGAACATCTCATTCCACACTCCAATTTCCCAATCAAACAGAGCTCTCCTCAAATCAATTTTCCAAACCCACTCCAAGCCACTCCAGTGCCCATACTCTGATATAAATCCACCCTTATTCACGGCCAAAGCGTATATTCTAGGAAACAAATCCTTGAGAACCATCCCTGTTTCAACCCAAGAATCCAGCCAGAACCTAGTACGACAACCACTCCCCACCTGAATGCATAATGCGTTTTCCTGACCCCCCGATTCCAATCTCTCCCATGCACTACATATTTTCCCCCACATGGATCTTCCAACTCTCGCCTCTGGGATTAGCGGGGAAGATTTGCCATAGTATTTCGCGTCGATCACTTCCTTCCAAAGTGAGTTCTCTGCTCCAAAACGCCACCTCCACTTCGATAATAATGCAGCATTATATTTATGAGTCTTCCAAATATTAAGACCCCCACCATCCCTATGCGAACAAATCACATCCCAACTCACTGTATGCATCCTTCTAATGCCATCCCATTCATTCCAAAAAAACTTACGTTTAAGGGATTCTAGACGCTCTGCCACAACCCTCGGAACCTTGAAGATCGAAAGAAAGTACACCGGTAAGTTGCTTAAAACTGACCGAATTAAACAAAGCCTTCCTGCTTGTGATAATAACCGACCCTTCCACCCAGCTAGCCTCCTCTCAACTTTCTCTAACACCGGATTCCACAGAGCCACCGCATTAATTCTCCCCCCAATTGGGATACCTAAATACTTCATCGGCCATTCCCCGATTTCACAACCAAGTACGTCCGCCGCAGCCCTCACCTCTTCCTGTGCACAGTTAAGGCCTATGATGCAACTTTTCCTAAAGTTTATACGTAGCCCTGTTGCTAAGGTGAGACACCGCAGTACTCTTTTTATCACGATTACATGTTGGATATCACCTTCACAAAACAATAGGGTGTCATCCGCATACTGCAAGTGTGAAACACGCTCACCTCCCCGCCCAACCTCCAGCCCTTTTAATAACTCCAGCTCCACCACCTTGTTTAACAGCCTGTTCAGAATCTCTGCCATCAACACGAAAAGATAAGGAGAGAGTGGGTCTCCTTGTCTAAGGCCTTTTTGCATTTTGAAAAAATGTGTCGGAGAACCATTAATTAACACAGCCGCTGAAGCTTTGGAGACGCATTCCTTAATCCACCTAACCCATTTCTCATCAAAATTCATTGCCTCTAAAACTCTGTAGAGAGCCTCCCATGAAACGTTATCGTATGCTTTTGCAAAATCTAATTTAATTGCAAACCCCGCTCTCCCTGACACCTGTGAGGAGTGAATCACCTCCGAAGCAATCAAAATCCCATCCATAATTTGTCTCTCCTTAATGAAAGCCATTTGGGTGGATCCAACCAACTTATCCAGCACCTCCTTGAGCCGATTAGCCAATACTTTGGCCACAATTTTATACACACTACCCACCAAAGAAATTGGCCTAAAGTCCCCAAACTCCATAGGTTGCTCCACCTTAGGAATTAGATGTAATACCCGAGAATTTTGCAACATAAAATAAATAAATAAAATAAATAAATAAATATAATAAAAATGATAAATGGATAAAGAATCATAAAAGTTGATAAATGGAATTTCAATTTAAAAGAAAACAAAATTCCGAGAACCCGGGAAGCCGAAGGCAATTTAATTGAATAAATGGTTACACGGGGACCCGACACCGATAGACTCAATAACTCGAGTCCAAATATAAATTTAGGTCCGAATAAAATTAAGATAGGAAATCGGAGCCCGAAGATACCCCGGAAATCGGAATCGGGGAACATAGAGGGATAGAAGTCCGAAAGAGAGGAGGAAAAGCGCGACGGATCGCACGACCCGCCCGGACCGGAGTCCAGGCGATGGCCTAAGACCGCGCCACGACCGCGCCACTCTGGCAGCAACAAACCAAGCGAGATTTTCTCGCCCGAACGCGGATTTTTCGACTTTCGGTTGAACATCTCTCGACCCAAGACCCTTGGGGTCAGATTTTGGACGCCCTAGGTCTTAGATATCTATAAATAAGACCTCCTAAGAGCTCCGAATACATTCGAAACCCTACGAAATCTTTCTATACGTCGAAACCCTAATCCCGGAGCCGTCGGAGGCACAACACCGAGAGGAGGAACTGACTTGGACGAAATTTGGAGACCCCCGTCGCTGTGGTAAGCCTTGATCCATTCTTTTCCATATGTGATTCAAAAACGAATCCTAAATTCGATCTTTTTCTATTCCAAACCCCCCGATTCGAATCGAGAGCGAAGAACCCGACAAACGGAGAGGATAAACGGAGGACGGGAAGCCACGCCTCCGAATCGACGATCCCGGACACTCAACAATCAGTAAGTTAACGCTTACACGGTTTTGGGAGTAGTTAAAATATTTGAATCTAGAAACTTAATCAAATCTTTCGTAAATCTGTCAACATGTGATTTCTAACGGCGCAACAGTTTTGTCTAATTTTTCCGAACCTTTAAACGACCTCAAACGGGAAAACTTAAAACATGAAAAACGTTCCTAAGACTCTGATCTAGGTTGTGTAAAAATTTCATAATTTTTCATCGTGTTTTGATATGCTAAACCGATCGTAAACGAGCCTGCTTTAGATTTAAATCTTGAAACGATGATAGATTCTTTATTCGAACTTGTTGGTGATTTCTACCTTAGATCTAGACCGATCTAGGCTTGGCGTTGAACATAAGAGTTGTAGATCTATATGTTAAGAACACCTCCGTAAAATTTCAGAAATTTTCGTGATGATTTGATATAAGAAATCCACCCCAAACCGAACTGCTGAAACTTAGATCTTGAAACTGGACAGAACCTAGGTGCGAACTTGTTGACGTTTTTGACTATGGTTCTAGGCCGAATTAGATCTTTAGCCGAACATGAAAGTTGTAGATAATTGTCTTAAGATGATCTCTGTAAAATTTCATTAAATTTGGAGTTGAATTGCTATGGTAGAATTCGAAATCTTTAAACTGAGTTATATGAAATTCGGACAGAACAGTACTTCTGTGAAAATTAGTGTTTTTGACCTGTTTAGGTATCTCGGATTGAAAAAGTTAAAACACGAAAGTTGTAGATCTCGACGTTTTGGAGTCAGTCCTGAAGTTTTGGAATTTTTGAAATTAAATCTGATTTTTAACGAATTTTAGAGTAAACTGTGATTTACCGAACAAAATTTTGAAATCTTGTTGAAACGGTGGAATTAGCCTTTGAGGTTGAAACGGATAGAAATACTTTGACATACGATACATGAAACGAGAAGATTAAAATATTGCGGGTTATGACTAAGCTAGATACTGTCAATGTTCTCTGCGGCTTGGGACATAAGAGCCCAAGTGTATGTCTAGGTTGACGTAAGAGCCCTAGCGAAACACTGATCGTATGGCTAGCGGACGGATTAACTCTAACTAAAAGATCGACCATGATACCTGTGGACATAAGAGCCCAGGCGTAAGGCTGGCGGACATAAGAGCCCTAGCGGTGGTGATCTCTAAAAGATATGGACCGAGAAGTTTATGAGAATTCCAAACCTAAATCCGTATTAAATCGTGTTTTTAAATTATGGCAACTTATTTAATTACGTTGCAAGCTATATTGATGACCTTATGAATCCATGTCTTCTAAATTATGCGATTACATGAATTGTTAAATTATGCACATGTTTTCATTAAATATTAAATAATGGCTTTGAAACCTCATAATATTGTATGTGTTAACTTACTCAGCACGTAGTGCTGACCAAAACCGTATTTTTTTTCCTGTTTCTTTCAGAGCCGAAGAATATGCATCATCATATGCATTCATGGGAATTTTGGGGAAATGCTTTATTTGTAAATGATACGTTAGACTAGTAGTTGCATGAACGGGCCTGTTTAACCCGTATTCTGGCCGTGTTGGCTATATTTAAATTCCGCTGCATTATACTTCTGTAAATATTATTTTCCGCTGCAACTGTAATGACATTATTTTTAAATTATATATAAATGGGCTGTTTGAATGTTTTAAATTCTGAAAAACCATAGCCTTGCATCTCTTTAGCAAGCTCGGAGAAACCGTGTCTTGCTAGGGAGGTGTGGCGGTGACATCCCGACCTGGGTGACCAAAAACCGGGGTGTTACAAGGTGGTATCAGAGCCCGGCTATTTTTAAACTATTATTTTTAAACCATTATTATTTTTAAACTATTATTAATATTTTGACTATTATTTTAAATTTTAAAGTATTATTTCCATGGAGAAATTTTTATTTTAAACCCCATGGGAAAAATATATATATAGTGCATAAATTATTTTTTTTTGGGGGGAAATCATCACTCGCATTTGCATATTGCATCTCTTTTAGAGAACTTAGAATCTTTGCGAATTTTAACTTAGAATCTTTGCGAATCTGAACTTAGAATCTTGGCGAAATTAACTTAGATCTCTTGTTACACCTATATAATCTTGAGGCATGACATCGAACTAGAAACCATAACTAGAGACTGATCTTGCCTTAGTTCTAGATCGCGTTCATCTATGCGTTCGCCTAATCATAACAATCCTCGACCTTAGCCATTCCTACCCTCGTACAAATTAGAAACTTCCTCATGTGGAACAACGAGAAAATCAAGTTTTATTAAAACACTCTTTATTCCAAAAATCTTGTTTGGATTTCCAAACAACAAACCCGAAAATTTGAAATTAGAAATTTACGAAACGTCTTATTCGAGCGATCTACCTAAACCAAGATAAGCTAATCTATACACGTGTAACAGAAATGGCGCCTAGGAGGAAACCAAGGAAGGTGAGTCCAAACGGCACTGACGCTAACCTTTCCAACACGCCCAACAACAGTGAAAGTCCTCAGAACCTAGGAGAGCAAGTGCCTCAAGCACCCAATAATATGGAAGCACGTTTAAAATCTGTAGAGGAACTCCTTGTAGCATTGGGAAATGCCGAGGTGCATAGGACACAAACAGTACCTCCGCCAGTAGCCCGAGTCAACTACTTGGCATTAGTGAACCCTTACCACCCACCCCATTATGACGGCCAAGAGGATCCAGCCAAGTTGGAAGGATGGATCCGTACCTTTGACAAGCTCTTGAATGCTATCAAGTGCCCTGATGAGGAAAAGATACACGTAGTGACCTACTACCTAGGAGGCGAAGCCGATGAGTGGTGGCAAAATCTCCAAGCGAATTCAGTGG
This sequence comes from Hygrophila difformis, assembly GCA_030278955.1. Lineage (NCBI taxonomy): Eukaryota > Viridiplantae > Streptophyta > Magnoliopsida > Lamiales > Acanthaceae > Hygrophila > Hygrophila difformis. The sequence continues at coordinate 44,322,303 of JAOANR010000006.1, read as the reverse complement.
AAGACGGAGAAGCCTACACCTGGGAAGAACTTAAGGAAGCTTTGAGGGAAAGATTCTACCCACTGAGCACCAAGACTGCGAAGTACGAGGAATTCATCAACCTAAAGCAAGGTGCGCAAACCGTGCAAGAGTACTACAGCAAATTCAAGGAGCTAGTACGATTCGCTGCGAGGATAGTACCAACCGACTCTGACAAGGCTCAGAAATTCGAGATGGGTCTGAACCTTAGTATCCGGGAGATACTTGCAGTAGGACAATTCCCGAACCTGCAGACCATATATGATCGCGCCGTATCAATTGCTCGAATCCAGCAATTGAAGCGTAAGGAACATGGTGAGTCGAGCAAGGACTCGCAAGGAATTGAGAAGAAGGATCGGAAAGACAACAACAACAACTCTAGGAAAGACAATGGATCCCGAAGGAAAGGAAATAAAGGTCTCAACAATGGGGGAGACGACAACCGTGGTGCATTTATACCACGTTGCCCACGATGCAACCATGCACATCTGGTGCGCCAATGCCCGAAGCCTGGAACCTGTTGTAGGTGCGGCAAGCTTGGTCACAAGGCTAGTGGATGTCGAACGCCAGAGGAGGCGATCGAAAAGAGAGTAGATTTGGTGAACCTTCAGCAAGGAGAGAGTGATGAGGAACAAGACCAAAACCCGAATCCTCTTGAGAATAATGAGTAGACAGTTATGGGGACATAACTGAAGTCCTAAGGGGGAGAGGATGTGATACCCCGTAGTTATTTATTTTTGGAGTTCGACTCGATATCATGTATCCCAAATCATAAATAAGCAAATTCAAATTGTTTTGAACTACGTTATGGCTTGATCCCTTCACAGGGTACGTAGGCAGCTTAGAAGTTTTAATTCTAAGTTCAGTCACAAATTAATAAAACAAACAAAAAGACCTTAGCACGAGAAAAGCCGAAACACAACTTCGAGGACGAAGTTGATTCTTAAGGAGGGTAGAATGTAATACCCGAGAATTTTGCAACATAAAATAAATAAATAAAATAAATAAATAAAATAAATAAATAAATATAATAAAAATGATAAATGGATAAAGAATCATAAAAGTTGATAAATGGAATTTCAATTTAAAAGAAAACAAAATTCCGAGAACCCGGGAAGCCGAAGGCAATTTAATTGAATAAATGGTTACACGGGGACCCGACACCGATAGACTCAATAACTCGAGTCCAAATATAAATTTAGGTCCGAATAAAATTAAGATAGGAAATCGGAGCCCGAAGATACCCCGGAAATCGGAATCGGGGAACATAGAGGGATAGAAGTCCGAAAGAGAGGAGGAAAAGCGCGACGGATCGCACGACCCGCCCGGACCGGAGTCCAGGCGTGAGTGGCGCGCTGGCCGCGCGGTTGATGGCCTAAGACCGCGCCACGACCGCGCCACTCTGGCAGCAACAAACCAAGCGAGATTTTCTCGCCCGAACGCGGATTTTTCGACTTTCGGTTGAACATCTCTCGACCCAAGACCCTTGGGGTCAGATTTTGGACGCCCTAGGTCTTAGATATCTATAAATAAGACCTCCTAAGAGCTCCGAATACATTCGAAACCCTACGAAATCTTTCTATACGTCGAAACCCTAATCCCGGAGCCGTCGGAGGCACAACACCGAGAGGAGGAACTGACTTGGACGAAATTTGGAGACCCCCGTCGCTGTGGTAAGCCTTGATCCATTCTTTTCCATATGTGATTCAAAAACGAATCCTAAATTCGATCTTTTTCTATTCCAAACCCCCCGATTCGAATCGAGAGCGAAGAACCCGACAAACGGAGAGGATAAACGGAGGACGGGAAGCCACGCCTCCGAATCGACGATCCCGGACACTCAACAATCAGTAAGTTAACGCTTACACGGTTTTGGGAGTAGTTAAAATATTTGAATCTAGAAACTTAATCAAATCTTTCGTAAATCTGTCAACATGTGATTTCTAACGGCGCAACAGTTTTGTCTAATTTTTCCGAACCTTTAAACGACCTCAAACGGGAAAACTTAAAACATGAAAAACGTTCCTAAGACTCTGATCTAGGTTGTGTAAAAATTTCATAATTTTTCATCGTGTTTTGATATGCTAAACCGATCGTAAACGAGCCTGCTTTAGATTTAAATCTTGAAACGATGATAGATTCTTTATTCGAACTTGTTGGTGATTTCTACCTTAGATCTAGACCGATCTAGGCTTGGTGTTGAACATAAGAGTTGTAGATCTATATGTTAAGAACACCTCCGTAAAATTTCAGAAATTTTCGTGATGATTTGATATAAGAAATCCACCCCAAACCGAACTGCTGAAACTTAGATCTTGAAACTGGACAGAACCTAGGTGCGAACTTGTTGACGTTTTTGACTATGGTTCTAGGCCGAATTAGATCTTTAGCCGAACATGAAAGTTGTAGATAATTGTCTTAAGATGATCTCTGTAAAATTTCATTAAATTTGGAGTTGAATTGCTATGGTAGAATTCGAAATCTTTAAACTGAGTTATATGAAATTCGGACAGAACAGTACTTCTGTGAAAATTAGTGTTTTTGACCTGTTTAGGTATCTCGGATTGAAAAAGTTAAAACACGAAAGTTGTAGATCTCGACGTTTTGGAGTCAGTCCTGAAGTTTTGGAATTTTTGAAATTAAATCTGATTTTTAACGAATTTTAGAGTAAACTGTGATTTACCGAACAAAATTTTGAAATCTTGTTGAAACGGTGGAATTAGCCTTTGAGGTTGAAACGAATAGAAATACTTTGACATACGATACATGAAACGAGAAGATTAAAATATTGCGGGTTATGACTAAGCTAGATACTGTCAATGTTCTCTGCGGCTTGGGACATAAGAGCCCAAGTGTATGTCTAGGTTGACGTAAGAGCCCTAGCGAAACACTGATCGTATGGCTAGCGGACGGATTAACTCTAACTAAAAGATCGACCATGATACCTGTGGACATAAGAGCCCAGGCGTAAGGCTGGCGGACATAAGAGCCCTAGCGGTGGTGATCTCTAAAAGATATGGACCGAGAAGTTTATGAGAATTCCAAACCTAAATCCGTATTAAATTGTGTTTTTAAATTATGGCAACTTATTTAATTACGTTGCAAGCTATATTGATGACCTTATGAATCCATGTCTTCTAAATTATGCGATTACATGAATTGTTAAATTATGCACATGTTTTCATTAAATATTAAATAATGGCTTTGAAACCTCATAATCTTGTATGTGTTAACTTACTCAGCACGTAGTGCTGACCAAAACCGTATTTTTTTTCCTGTTTCTTTCAGAGCCGAAGAATATGCATCATCATATGCATTCATGGGAATTTTGGGGAAATGCTTTATTTGTAAATGATACGTTAGACTAGTAGTTGCATGAACGGGCCTGTTTAACCCGTATTCTGACCGTGTTGGCTATATTTAAATTCCGCTGCATTATACTTCTGTAAATATTATTTTCCGCTGCAACTGTAATGACATTATTTTTAAATTATATATAAATGGGCTGTTTGAATGTTTTAAATTCTGAAAAACCATAGCCTTGCATCTCTTTAGCAAGCTCGGAGAAACCGTGTCTTGCTAGGGAGGTGTGGCGGTGACATCCCGACCTGGGTGACCAAAAACCGGGGTGTTACATTAGAGTAATAAAAGATTTGCCAATCTCATTCGGAAGCCTACCAGCACATTCCAAGCTCCTAAAAATCTCAAGCAGATCACTTTTCATCTCTAACCAATATTTTTTGAAGAAGCCAATGTTAAAACCGTCCGGCCCCGGAGCTCTGTTCCCGTCACAACTCCACACAGCACCTCGAACTTCTTCCTCCGAAAACCCCCTAACTAACCAGTCCCTATCACCCTCGCATAATGTAGGCAGTCCGATCTGATCAATATCAAAAATTTCCTCTTTATTCCTGACAAACTGCTCCCGGAAGAAAAAGGCAGCTTTTCTTTTCATAACCCTGGGCTCGTCGACCAAAACCCCATTAATCTTTAGTGCTCCAATGAAATTCCTCTTCCTATTTAACGCTGTCACCGCGTGAAAAAATTTTGTGTTAAGATCCCCTTCTTTCATCCACCGAACTCTAGATTTTTGTAACCATCTACGCTCCTCGGCCAAATAAAGGCTATGTAATTCCCTTTTTTTCCTACACCACACCTCCCGAGCCTCCTCCACACCATCATCACCCTGAAACTTTCCTTCAGCACCCTCTATGTCCTCCAAAACCTGTTGAATCCTTTTATCCAACTCCGACGCCCCATAACCCTCCCAATTACGAATCCTATTTTTCAAAGAGTCAAGCCTGTCAAGTAGCATACAACCCCTGGAACTCCTCGACACTCCCCACTCTTCTCTAATTAAATCATTAAAACCTTTAACCTCCGTCCAATAATTGTAGAACCGGAAAGGTTTAGGGCCCCATGATTTCCTGCCCACCTCCAAACAAACCGGGTAGTGATCCGATAGTACTGACTCACATCTCTTTTGCACTATCTCCTCCTCAAGGCCCAACCAACCTACTAAGAGCAAAAATCTATCTAAACGGCTGCACGCCCTACCCCCTCGCCCTATCCATGTAAACCGACCTCCTACCATAGGTAAGTCAACCCACCCCGACTGGTCTATAAATCCCCTGAAATCCCTAATCGACCCTAAATCAGTGCTATCCCCCATCCTTTCACCCTCTTCCCCAACTGCATTAAAATCTCCTACTATGCACCACAATTCCCCATTATCAACGTCACACTTTTGCGTAATCACCTCCCAAAAATTAGCCCTCTCCCGCCTGTCATTTGGTGCGTGTATGCACAGTATATTGATCGCCATATGCCACCCATTAAAACAGCCCTTCACCCAGATCATCTGATGCATCTTCTCAATTACACTGAAAGACCCGTAACTGGCATCCCACACAACCAACAAACCTCCTGCACTCCCTAAAGCCGGTTGAAAGCAAAAGTCGCAACCCTTCGACCCCCACAGACGATGAACCAACCTCTCTTTGATTTCGCTCATTTTCGTCTCTTGGAAACACGCTAAAGTAGGTCTATACTTCCTACACAGCTGCACGACAGCCCCCCATTTTGGGGAAAAACATTATTTTGTTTTTTTTTAAATTCGTACTTTAGACTATATTATGAACGGGCCTGTTTAACCCGTGTTTTGGCCATGTCGGCCCTATTTATATTTTCCGCTGCAATACTATACTTAATATTATTTCCGCTGCGCTATGATATTATTATTTTCGAACTATATTGTATGGGCTGTTTTGAATGCATTAAATGTTTTAAATACTGCAATACCTAGCCTTGCATCTCTTTAGTAAGCCGGAGAAACCGTGTCTTACTAGGGAGGTGTGGTGGTGACACCCCGACCTGGGTTCTCAAAAACCGGGGTGTTACAAGTTGGTATCAGAGCCCGGCTATTTTTAAACTATTATTTTAAAACCATTATTATTTTTAAACTACTATTAATATTTTGACTATTATTTTAAATTTTAAAGTATTATTTCCATGAAAAATTTTTATTTTAAAACCCATGGAAAAAAATATATATATATATAAAGTGCATTAAATTATTTTTGGGGGGAATCATCATTTGCATTTGCATATTGCATCTCTTATATGAACCTAGAATCTTGGCAAAACTTGAACTTAGAATCTTGGCGAATTGAACTTAGAATCTTGGCAAAACTTGAACTTAGAATCTTGGCGAATTGAACTTAGAATCTTGGTGAATATTAACTTAGATCTCTTGCTTGCGCTAGATGGCTAGTCAAGACATGATGCAGTTGATGATCAAGATGATGAACGTTCATCTTGATTCCCATCAAACCCTAGAGCAGATTAAGTACCGTATGGCTCAATTGGAGGCCAATTTACATCACATGGGCAACTTGAGAGAGGCGGATCATCACCGCATAAACAACTCGAACGCCAAGTCCAAACCCTCACTACACAAAACTTAATACTAAAGGAATACATCGATGCCCACGGGCAGGACTTAAACACTATCTTTGACGATCTACTGCCGCCGAGTTCGGAGGAGGAAGACCCGGAGGAGGATCCTACTACCCCACCGGAGGACGTCTTGAGACGCTAGAGATTCTATTTTCAGTAGATACTATTTTGCTAGGAAAATATTTCTACTTTTGTACAAAAATTTCTTTTGAGGAAATAAAATGCCCGATTTATTTATAATAAATTGAAAAAAAAAACGGACAGATCTGTCCGTACACACAAAAAAAAAAATTCGAAATAAATCAAACTAAAATAAAACCCCGAAGCGTACGACGCTTCTTAGTTCGATCGAGCACCACGTGCTAAATTACAAAACACATATACATTTATAGAAATTTCTTAGACTATATGCTAAATTCACAAGTCCTAATCTACCCTATTTGTACCAGAATGGCACCCAGAGGAAGAGGAATGACTCAACCCGCTCCCCAAACCACTACTGAAACTCCTACTGAGACACTACCAAACGACACGGAACCGATTCAACCTGAGGTGGAACAATCCCAAGGTGCGCAGGACGCCCCCGCACCGAACAATGTGGGCGATCGTCTTAGGACGATAGAGGAGGTGTTGATTGCGCTCGGGAACGCGCAAGTCAACCAGGGTCAAGCTGCGGCGGTACCTCCGCCCCAATCTCTCCCTAACTACTTGGCGATGGTGAATCCTTACCAGCCGCCCCACTACGCTGGTGAGGAGGATCCAGCTAAACTGGAGGAGTAGATCCGGACCTTCGACAAGCTGCTGGGAGCAGTTAAATGTCCGGAAGGAGAAAGAGTGCATGTCGCCTCATACTACTTAGGAGTCGAAGCTGACGACTGGTGGCAGGCGACGCAAGCCAAACTGAGGGAGGATGACGAGCCCTTCTCATGGGCGGAAATGATGGAGATGCTCAGGGATCGATTCTATCCCCTGAGTACCAAGTCAGCGATGTACGAGGAATTCCTGTCGCTGAAGCAAGGAGGCCAAACTGTGCAGGAATACTACACACGTTTCAAGGAGCTGGTGAGGTTCGCACCAAGGCACAGAAGTTCGAGATGGGACTGAAACTGTCTGTGCGCGAGGTGATCGCGGGGGTACACTACCCCGATTTGCAAGCTGTGTATGACCGCGCTGTGGCGGTAGCACGTGTGCAGCAGCTGAAGAGAAGGGTGAGTGGGGAGTCCAGCAGGGGTCCCCAAGACAAGAGAAGCCTGGACTCAAGAAACGAGAACAACACTGGAAGGAACGAACAGCGCAGAGGGTCGAATAGGCCCCAACAAAACAACACTGGGAGGAGGTTCAACCAAGAAGATCCGGTACCACCTTGCCCGAGATGTGGATGACCCCATCTGGCAAGAGGATGCCTGCAACAGGGCGCCTGTTTCCGATGTGGTCGAATGGGTCACGTTCGACGGGATTGCCGAACCAGGGTCGAGAACATAACAAAAAGGGACGATTTGGTCACGGGGCAAGAACAGCCTCAAAATCAAAACGGGCGGAACGGGAACAACCAGGGGTACAGACCCCCTCAAAATAGGCCACAGAATCAGAACCAGAACCAACGACCTCCGCCCCCTCAGAATCAAAACCAACAACAAAATCAGCAGCCGAATGCGAATCAGCAGGGCAATCAGGGACGCCCTATGGGGAGGCTTAACGTGGTGAACCAAGCGGACGTGCCTGCGCAAGGAGAAGTGATGGCAGGTACATTTTATGTTTTGAATACGCCCCTTAGAATTCTGTTTGATTCTGGAGCTAGTTGCTAGCATCAAGGATAGTGCCTGAGTTAGATCTACCTAAGTGCGAGAGAATTAGCTTAGGAATTCAATTGCCTTCTGGAGAAGTAGTATCTTGCTCTAAACGATATAACGGAATTTCTATAGTGATAAAGAACGTAGAATTCTTCGCGAACTTAGTAGAATTTAACTTAAGAGACTTTGACATCATACTGGGGATGGATTGGTTATCCCAGTATAAGGCGGTGATCGAATGCCAAAAGCAAAAGATCACCTTGTCAAAAAGTAGGGGAACGAGAGTTATCTTTTACTCTCAGCCCCCTAAGAAGAGTAACAAAATCGTTAGTGCACTTAAACTAACTAACTTGATGCGTAAGGGGTATGAACTATATGCGTGCTACGTGCACAACCTTGAGGCGGAAGAAAACAAGGTTGATAGCATACCAGTGGTAAGAGAATACCCGGACGTGTTCCCTGAGGACGTTCCGGGCATGCCACCAGAGAGAGATCTTAAATTCACTATAGATCTCATTCCGGGAACAGAGCCTGTCTCAAAAGCTCCGTACCGGATGGCACCACTGGAAATGAAGGAGTTAAAGGAACAACTCGATGAACTGTTAGGAAAAGGTTACATAAGACCGAGTACGTCCCCTTGGAGAGCACCGGTTTTATTTGTCAGGAAGAAAGACGGAGGACTACGTCTTTGCATAGATTACCGAGGACTAAACCAAGTGACCATCAAGAATAAATACCCCCTACCGAGAATAGAGGATCTGTTTGATCAACTGAAGGGAGCTTCAGTATTCTCGAAGATCGATTTGCGATCTGGGTATCATCAATTGAGGATCGCCGAGAAGGACATTCCGAAGACGGCGTTTCGAACGCGATATTGCCATTACGAGTTCACAGTGTTATCCTTCGGGTTAACAAATGCTCCGACCATGTTCATGAATCTCATGAACAACGTGTTCCGAGAATTGTTAGATCAGTGCGTCGTAGTGTTCATCGACGACATCCTGATCTACTCAAAGAGCGAGGAAGAGCATGCCCAACACTTACATCAAGTGTTAGAAATCTTGCGAAGGAATCAGCTATACGGCAAGCTGTCAAAATGCGATTTCTGGTTGAAAGAATTGGCATTTCTCGGACACATAGTATCCGCTGATGGAGTATTAGTGGATCCGGCAAAGGTCTCTGCCGTGACGGAGTGGGCAACTCCGAAGAGTCCAACGGAAATAAGGAGTTTCCTTGGATTAGCTGGGTATTATAGACGATTTGTGAAGGAATTTTCAAGGATTGCACGTCCTTTGACCCAGCTACTGAAGAAAGGAGCAAAATACGAGTGGACCGAAGCGTGTGAGACTGCGTTTCAAGAGTTGAAGAAACGACTCACAACCACACCCGTATTAACACTACCATCAGAGAATGGTGACTTCGAAGTTTATAGCGATGCTTCGAAGGAAGGTTTAGGTTGTGTTTTGATGCAAGACTCGAGAGTCGTAGCGTATGCATCACGCCAACTAAAACCTCACGAGGAGAATTATCCGACACATGACCTGGAGTTGGCAGCGGTCGTTTTCGCTCTAAAGATATGGAGACATTATCTTTATGGGCGGAAGTGTCGAATGTTCACCGACCACAAGAGCTTGAAATATATATTCACTCAGAAGGAGTTGAATTTGAGACAGCGAAGGTGGTTGGAACTTATAAAAGACTACGATTTAGAGATAGCATACCACGAAGGGAAGGCGAATGTGGTAGCCGATGCCCTAAGTCGGAAAACCCAACACGTGACAAACTCGTTGGTAATTCCGCCGGCATTGTACATGGAGTTGGCAAGATTGGAGTTAGAACTTGTGCATCCTGGCACAGTGAGAGAAACGATCAATGCCATGGTCGTAGAAACTCCAATATTGGACGAGATTCGACTCGCCCAACCGGGCGACCCGAAACTCGAAAAGATAAAAGGGTATATTGCCGAAGGAAAGGCAATAGGATTTGCTGTCCACGAGGATAGAAGCATCCGTTTCAAAGGGAGATGGTGCGTGCCCCTTAAATGTGCCGAGTTGAAGCAAAGGTTGATGGAGGAAGGGCACAACACGCCATATTCCGTACATCCCGGAGGTGACAAGCTATACAAAATCTGAAGAAGATCTATTGGTGGCCGGGAATGAAGAAGGAAGTGGCGAACTTCGTGGCGAAATGTCTCACCTGTCAAAAGGTTAAGGCAGTGCGACATAAACCCTTAGGATTGATGCAACCACTAGAGATTCCAAGTTGGAAGTGGGATAGCATCTCGATGGACTTTGTCTCGGGATTACCCCGATCACCTAAAGGCATGAACAAAATTTGGGTGATTGTGGATAGGCTAACAAAGACGACAATATTTATCCCAATGAAAGACACGTGGACTATGGACCAATTGGCCCGAGCCTACATTGATAATGTGGTACGACGACATGGAGTACCACATGATATCATTTCCGATAGAGACAGTAGATTTGTCTCTCATTTCTGGACGGAGTTACAAAAGGCTCTCGGTACTCAAATCAAAATGAGCACCGCATTCCACCCAATGACGGATGGTCAAACCGAGAGGACAATCCAAACACTAGAAGACATGCTGAGAGCATGTGTGTCGGAATTCAAAGGGAATTGGGAATCTCATTTACCCTTAATCGAATTCTCTTATAATAATAGCTACCATGCTAGCATTGGCATGGCACCTTTCGAGGCGTTGTATGGACGAAAGTGCCGAAGCCCGTTGAGCTGGGAAGAAAACGATAAGTCTGTGGTGGTGGGACCACAACTTATCGAAGACATGGCTCAACAAGTCAAAGTGATTCAAGGAAAAATGAAAGCCGCACAAGACCGTCAAAAGAGTTATGCCGACGTGAGACGACGAGACCTAGAATTTCAAGTGGGAAATAGGGTCATGCTAAAGATATCACCCATGAAGGGGGTGATGCGCTTTGGCAAACGAGGGAAGTTAAGTCCTCGATACATAGGACCTTACGAAATTCTAGAACGAGTCGGAACTCTAGCTTACCGATTGGCTTTACCGCCACAATTAGATCGAGTTCATAATGTCTTCCATGTCTCACAACTAAAGAAGTATGTGCCTGACCCGACACATGTACTTCAACCGGAGATAATTGAGCTCGATGAAGATTTGACTTATGAAGAGGTCCCAGTGCGTATTCTCGACACTAAGGAACGAGTAACGAGGAACAAAACCGTCAAAATGATCAAGGTTCTTTGGTCGAACCACGAAAGTGAGACGGCAACTTGGGAAGTAGAATCCGACATGAGAGAACGCTATCCGACATTGTTCCAAACCGATACCGACACAGTTATGGGGACATAACTGCAATCTTAAGGGGGAGAGGATGTCATACCCCACCTATTTTTCGTGCATCTTTCTAACCTTTTGAACTACGTCATGACTTGATCCCTTTACCGGGTACGTAGGCAGCTTAGAAGTCTTAATTCTAAGTTCAGTCACAAAATAATAAAATAAACAAAAGACCTTAGCACGAGAAAAGCCGAAACACAACTTCGAGGACGAAGTTGATTCTTAAGGAGGGTAGACTGTAATACCCGAGAATTTTACAACATAAATAAATAAATAAATACAATAAATAAATAAATAAACAAATATAATAAATAAATAAACAAATATAATAAATAAATAAATAAAGAAGAAATGAGAAATGAAATTAATTAAAAGAGATTTAACAAAAGAAATCAAATAATGTTAAATAAGTCGTTACACGGGTATCCGATATAAAGGCACTCGAGAGTTCGAAACCAAAACGTGACATTTGATCCAAAAGAAATAACGGCACAAAATAGGAACTCGAAGAGAGTCCGGAAATTGGAATCCGAGAGCGTAGAGGGATAGAAACCCGAAAGAGAGGCGGAAAAGCACGACGGATCGCACGACCCGCCCGGACCGGAGTCCAGGCGCTAGTCGCGCGCTGACCGCGCGCTAATGTGAAGAAAGACGCGCCAACCCCGCGCCAAGCGACAGATTTGCCCGTTGCGTGAATCACTCGCCCGAACGCGGATTTTTCGACTTTCGGTTGAACGTCTCTCGACTCAAGACCCTTAGGGTCAGATTTTGGACGCCCTAGGACTTAGACATCTATAAATAAACCCCCTCGGAAGCCTAAACTCTTTTTCAAAACCCTACGATACTCTCTATACACACAAGTCGAAATCCCGGAGTCAACGGAGGCACCAAACGGAGACAGCGGCTGTTTGGACGAAATCCGGAAGATCTCCAACGTTGTGAACGGAGAACCCGACGAGCGGAGCGGATAAACGGTGGACTGGAAGCCACGCCTCCGAAATAGACGACCCCGGATGCCGATTAATCAGTAAGTTAACTCTTACATGGTTTTGGGAAGAATTAGAACATTCGAAACTAAAAGATTTAACAAGAAATCGTACATCTGCCAACTTATGTTTTCTACCGACGCAACAGATATGATGAATTTTTCCGAACCTTAAAACGACTTCGAACGGAAAAACTTAAAGCATGAAAAACGTTCCTAAGGCTTAGATCTATCTACTGTGAATTTTTCAGAATTTTTAGAGACGATTTGATATGCGAAAACCAACCGAAACCGAACTACTTGAATCTAGATCTTGAAATTCTTGACAGAACTTAGGTCCGATCTTGATCACATTTTTGACATAGGTTCCAGACCGATTTAGATCTTTGGCCGAACATGAAAGTTGTAGATAATTGTCTTAAGATGGTCTCTGTAAAATTTCATCAAATTTGGAGTTGAATTGCTATGGTAAAATTCGAAATATTTAAACTGTGACATATGATATTCGGACAGAATTATGCTTCTGTGAAAATTAGTGTTTTTGACCTATTTGGGTATCTCGGATTGAAAAGGTTAATACATGAAAGTTGTAGATCTTGATATTTCTGAATCAGTAGTGAAATTTTGGAATTTTTGGATTTAAATCTGATTTTAGACGAATTTTAGAGTAAACTGTGGTTTACCGGAAATCAAATCTTGAAATCTTGTTGAAATATGAAATTAATCCTTAGGGTTGAAATGAGATGAAATATGATTTTTGAATAGAACAAATTGAAATCAGATTTGAAATTAAAATCCCCTTACAAACTTGATAAATTAAAATTAGGGGTGAGTGCTCTGCAGGGTGCCCCCTAACGATTCACTCCGTGCCTTAATGGACGATAGTGACCCCGCTCGCTAAACTTGAGATATGATATTGCCAAAACGGCGAGATATAGAGCCTACACTCTCGAGAATATCCATATGGGTTTGCCGAGGCTCCGGAGTGGTACTGGGTATGGCTGATACGGTTGCGGTCGCCGGGCTACCGGCTAAACTTGTTGACATCGCGATGCTATCGTGAAACTTTGAAATAACAAATCTGGGATGTAATGGGGATATTAAATTAAATTAAATTAGATTAAATTATGCTTGTTGTCCAATTAAATTACTTAAATGCTTTATTTAAAATTATGGCTTTTCTTTTAATTCATGCGAGATGTGTTGTTAAATAAAGCTCTGAAATATATTATGCTATTGGATATTTGATTAGATTAAATTGAATATTATGCTATTATCATGCTTTTATTTAATTATTAAAATTAATGGCTTTTAAACCCTACGATCATGCATGTGTTAACTTACTCAGCAAGTTGTGCTGACCAAACAATTTCTTTTTATTTTCTTTTCTTACAGAGTATGTAGTGAACATGAGCACTTCATACATGGGAACTTATCTTTTGGGGAAAAACATTATTTTGTTTTTTTTTAAATTCGTACTTTAGACTATATTATGAACGGGCCTGTTTAACCCGTGTTTTGGCCATGTCGGCCCTATTTACATTTTCCGCTGCAATACTATACTTAAATATTATTTCCGTTGCGCTATGATATTATTATTTTCGAACTATATTTTATGGGCTGTTTTGAATGCATTAAATGTTTTAAATACTGCAATACCTAGCCTTGCATCTCTTTAGTAAGCCGGAGAAACCGTGTCTTACTAGGGAGGTGTGGCGGTGACACCCCGACCTGGGTTATCAAAAACCGGGGTGTTACATTAGTTCCATTGGGAACAAAAAAAATACCCAAGTCAATTTTTATTCTACCAATTATTTGTCTTTTGTGAAAAAGTGATTTCAGGAAAAGGGGATTGGTGCACAGAGACTGCCATAAACATGCCAACACTCATATTTTACAGATTGCCACATACACTAACACAGGGGTGCTAAAACAGAAAGGCACATTAAATGTTCACAGTGGCATGCATACAAACCAGCATAAACACTAACACCATGCTTCCAAAATCAACTTAAAACACAGGATCAAACACACAACTGCTTCATACTTCAGATGCACTAACAGATAACCAATAACACAAAGATATTCAAAAATGCCCACATGCTCATTGGTCTCCTAGTTCAGATTCAGGTTTCAAAATTTTGGTAGAGGCACAAGAGTAATCACTGTAAAGACCACAAATATTGAAATGGGGCACGAACAACAGAAAATTCACAAGAATCCTAAAAACTCAAGGACTTCGTCAATGGCTGCCTATGTTCAATACCTAGCCCTAGGTGCCAAAGATTAAGCCGAAACAAAATGCCCAACAAAATAAGACCAACTCAAGTCCTCCAAAACAAAACAGCTCATCTCCCCCATACATTCAATCATGCTCGGAAATACCCAAATTTCACAGACCATGGAAAATAGAAATGCCATTGCCATTATATATCTAAAATCGAACTCACGGATGGGTAATGGACAAGATACAACCCTATGTACACAGATTCGCAAAATAGAAATCAAAAATCCCCAAAAAACGTAAGAACAGGGAGGGCACAGGGTATGTGCTAATCGAGATGGGAAGCACTTACCATGGCTGGGCTTTGCTAGAAGATGACTCCATTGTTATTTTTCGAAAATCGGACGGAGTTTCACCGGAACTTGGACGGAGAAAGTGCGATGAACACGTGGTGTTCGTCGGGAAGAAGGGGTTTCGGATGTTCGAGAGAGTTTGAAAATTTGGCTAAGTGTTGGGGAAGTGTGGGGAAGAAGGAGGTGAACGGGGATATAAATATGTATGGGCCCAGTCGTGGAACCCTAGCCCATGTCGCGAAACAAGGGTTCACGACTGGGCTTAGCGACATTAGACGTGTCGCGGAGCATGGGAGCCAGTCGCGAGGCATTGCCTTGCGACTGGGGGGTATCGGGACAGGATTTAAACGGAGGTGGGCCAGGTGAGAGTGTGTCGCGGAACTGGTCCCTGGCGCTAGACGTAGTCTCGCGACATGGGGTCGTTCCGCGACAGGATATATAAAAGAAAGGGATTTGGGGACCGTGTCGCTATCCTCAATCCCAGTCGTGAGACAAGGTTCCGCGACTGGGAGTGGTTTTGCGACTGGGCAAAAAGATGAGAGAGGGTAAGGAGGCCAGTCGCTAGACTTGGTCCCAGTCGTGCGGCGTGGCCTCGCGACTGGTGTCCAATTCCGCAACTGGGTTTTTCAATTTTCAAATTTTTGGTGGACTGGGCCCGAGAGTGATGTTGGGCCTGAGTTCATTTTATTTGAATTTGATCTGAATAAATTCAGTCCAAACAAATTTAAAGTTACTGGGCTGAAATTAAATAATCCACTTACATAAAATAGGTTGGATCAATTCCATTTGTTTGCAAAAATTATTCCGGACTTTAAATTGCTTTAATTTCCAGAATTATTTTCTTAAATTTATGGAATTCATCCAACCGGGAACCTGGTTTTCCGCGCTATTTTTCTGCTCCTTCTTTTTGGTGGTTCCAAAATTTCTGCAATACAGATAAATGAAATGCATTAGATTTTCTCCAAATATCAACATCCTCACATTTAGAGTCTTAGTACTCTAGATGTTTAATTGATTTTTGGATACTTTCTGCTTTAAAATAAAATGGTATAAATGTATATAATAATAACATATATATTATTATATATATTTTTTATTATTATTTTTTAATGAGGATAAGCCGGGTCTGCCACTGTTTGGCTCTCTTTCTCCGGATCGAACCATCCGATGTATTCCTTAAGTCGGTGCCCATTCACCAATATGTTGCCCTTGTCAATTCGGATCCTGACGGCTCCATTTTCAAACACCTCTAACACTTCATGTGGCCCTTCCCATCTGGATTTAAGCTTTCCGGGGAACAGCTTTAACCTAGAATTAAACAACAGTACATTTTGACCAACATAAAAGTGCTTAGGCTTAATCCGGCGATCGTGCAACTTCTGGGTCGGCTCTTTATAAATTCGAGAGCTCTCGTAGGCTTGCGCTCGTATTTCCTCAATTTCATTGAGTTCCAACTTGCGTTTGCTTTGAGCAACTTTCGGATCGAAGTTGAGCGTTTTGACGGCCCAGTAAGCTTTATGCTCTAACTCTACAGGCAAATGACAGGCTTTTCCGAAGACAAGTCTGTAAGGAGACATACCAATGGGAGTCTTGTATGCAGTACGATATGCCCATAGAGCATCATTGAGCTTACGTGCCCAGTCCTTTCGGGTTTTCCCGACAGTGGCTTCGAGTATATGTTTGATCTCGCGATTTGATACCTCGACTTGACCACTTGTCTGGGGATGATAAGACGTGCCTATCTTATGGAGGATACCAGTTTTTATCATAAGGTTCTCAAAGGATTTATTAACAAAATGTGTTCCTCCATCAGATATTATCACCCTAGGTATGCCAAATCGGTTAAAAATGTTGTTCTTGAGGAACTTGATGACTTGGCTACCATCATTGGTTGGTAATGCGACAGCCTCGACCTATTTGGACACGTAATCGACAGCCACCAAGATATACTGGTTTCCACCAGATGGTGGAAACGGTCCCATTAAGTCAGTGCCCCAGACATCGAAAATCTCAAGAGTGAGAATTCCTTTCTGAGGCATCTCATTCCTCTTGGAAATGTTTCCTAATCTTTGGCACCTTTCGCAAGCTTTCACAAATGTCTTGCAATCCTCATAGATGTGAGGCCAGTAAAATCCACATTCGAGGACCTTGTGGGCCGTTCGAGTGTGACCGTGATGACCTCCATACTCTGATTCATGGTATTTTTTGACAATTTGATAGGCTTCAACTTCAGTAACACATCGCCTGATTATTGAATCGGCGCAATGTTTGAAGAGAAAATGTTCTTCCCAGAAGTAATTTAATACATCTCGGTTGAACTTATTCTTGAGATGATTGCTTGAAAAAGGTGGGGTTATTCCGCATGCCTAGAAGTTAGCAATGTCGGAAAACCATGGACACGCCTGATCGTGCAAATGCAATGCAAAGAGTTGTTCGTCTGGAAAATCTTCATTGACGGCTTTATCATTTTTATCATTTTCTAATCGAGATAAATTGTCAGCAGCACCATTATCTCAACCTCGCCTATCTTTTATTACGATGTCGAATTCCTGCAACAGAAGTACCCACCTGATTAATCGAGGTTTGGCATCTTGTTTGCTGAATAAGTATCTCAGTGCAGAGTGATCTGTGTACACTATGGTTTTCGTACCAATAAGGTACTGTCTGAATTTATCAAATGCGAAAACCACAGCGTACATTTCTTTTTCTGTGGTAGTGTAGTTGATTTGGGCTTCATTCAGGGCGTGACTTGCGTAATGAATTACACAATGCTTCCCTTCCTTATGTTGCCCAAGTACTGCACCCACGGATAGATCACTTGCATCGCACATTACCTCGAAAGGTATTGACCAATCGGGGGGTTGTACTATTGGAGCAGAAACCAACATCTTTTTTAGCGTGTCAAAGGCTTGAACACACGCTTCATTTATTAAAAAGGAATTTTCTTTACAAAGCAAATTAGTGAGCGGCTTGGCAATTTTAGAGAAATCCTTAATGAATCTCCGTTAAAAACTGGCGTGCCCTAAGAAGCTCCTAACTGCTTTAATAGAATTAGGGAGAGGGAGATTGGAGATGACTGAGACCTTGGTTGGATCGACTTCAATGCCTGCCCGTGAAATGCGATGACCTAACACTATGCCCTCAGTGACCATGAAATGGCACTTTTCCCAGTTTAAAACCAAGTTAGTGTCCTCACATCTCTTTAAAATTTTAGCAAGATTGGTCAGACATTCTTCAAATGTATCTCCATATACAGAGAAGTCGTCCATGAAAACTTCAATGCATTTTTCGATAAATTCAGAAAATATAGACATCATGCAACATTGAAAAGTGGCAGGTGCATTACACAAACCAAAAGGCATGCGCCTATAGGCAAAAGTGCCATAGGGGCATGTAAAAGTTTTTTTTCGTGATCCTCACTGGTGATCACTATTTGATTATAACCTGAATATCCGTCCAAAAAATAATAAAATTTCCTTCCCGCCAACCGTTCCAACATTTGATCGATAAAAGGTAAAGGGAAATGGTCCTTGCGAGTGGCTTCGTTCAAATTCTGGTAGTCTATGCAGACCCTCCATCCGGTGACCGGCCGTGTGGTAATTTTCTCCCCTTGTTCATTCTTGATTATGCACATCCCACCCCGCTTGGGAACAACCTGCACAGGACTGTCCCATTTGCTATCAGAAATTGGGTATATAATACCGGCATCTAACAGCTTGATCACTTCCTTTCTTACCACTTCTTGCATGGGTGGGTTCAATATTCGTTGGGGCTGGCGTGAAGGCTTGAAATTCTCCTCCATTAGAATCCTGTGCATACAAACAGAAGGGCTTATTCCTTTGATATCAGAAATGGTCCAACCGATTGCACGCACATGTTTTTTAAGCACCCCCACCAGAGCATTTTCTTGATCTTGTGTCAGCTTAGCTGACACAATTACCGGTAACATTTTATGTTCAGCAAGAAACGCATACTTAAGATGGTCCGGTAGCACTTTTAGTTCAAGCTCTGGTGGGCATTCCACCGAAGGAAGTAATTTGCGAGAATTAGATGAGGGAAATTCAAATTTACCTTTCGGATCCTGCATCAGTACAGGATCCGCCTCCTCTTGGTTGGCGTCGTCATGGAAATCGGGGCCGTCAAATTCCTTCAAATCCCCAGTTTCGGGATTGGCGAAGTGGACGGCGCTGCAGCCTTCGTGCTCCGCGCCAGCAGGCTTCAGTACCTGCTTTGAAAAGTCATCATCCAACATCATTACAAGTCCAGTTTCAGAGTCTAGCTCTCCTTCTCTCCTATCTATTACATCGTCAAACGAAAACAAGAACTGTCATTTGGAAATTTCTCCAGCTTTGCCATGTCAAAGACAACTTCCTCCCCATCTACTCGGAGGGTCACTTTTCCAGATTTAGCATCGATGAGTGCTCCGCCGGTGGCCAAGAACGGCCTTCCCAAGATGAGGGGCATGTCAGAGTCTTCTTCAATATCCAGAAAGTCCTTTTCCAGCACTAACTTGGCCAATCCGGATCGGTAGGGTGTAGCAGCCAGGGTCTTCCTTTTTCTCCGGCAGTTTCCTCTGAATGATTGCACTACAGGTACTGTTGAGTATCACCACTTCTTCCTGCTCAACCTTTCTTTTTCCTGAAATCATTTCTTTTAAGAACTTAGCATAGGTTGGCATTTCAGAGATCATTTCAATCAAAGGAATGGTAATCTCAACTTCTTGCAGCCTTTTTAGAAATTTTTCAAACTGCAGGTCTTGTTGTTTATTCTTAAGTCTGGCTGGGTATGGCAACCTTGGCATAAACTTTTTATTATCAAAATGTTTTTGTGGTGAAGGGTCAGAAATTTTACCTTCACCTTTACCAGTTTTTCCACTGAGTTCTGCTGTCTCAGTTTCTTTTTCTTTTTCTCCTTCCTCCTCTGTTCCTTGATTTTCCTCAATACTTTCTTTTTCAGACTCCCTCCCTTGCACTTCTTTGATCTGTGGCCCCGCCAGAACCTTGCCCGATTTCAACGTGATAGCCTTACATTGTGGGTTCTTCTCCGAACTGCACGGTAAAGTACCCTGATCTCTTTTCTGGAGCTCCTTGGCCATCTGGGTCACCTGAGTTTCCACGTTTCCTATAGAAGCCTGCAACTGAGTGTTTATCTCCTTCTGGCTTGAGATAAATTCAGTCATTATGTTCTCAAGTCTAGAAGGTGGCTTCTGCTGAGGTGGATTCCACTGGTTCTGGGCTTGGTTTTGGTTAGGAACAAATTGGTTTGGGGCTGGTTCTAATTTGGGGCAAACTGATTCTGTGGCTGCTGGAAGTTTTGAAAATTTTGGTTCTGAGGTGGCCTGGCTAGAATCTGGGGTTGAAAGTTTGGGTTAAAATGCTGTGGCCTTGGCTGGTTAAACTGTTGAGGCTGGGTTAACAGGTGTGAATTCAAGGCGTTTTTGTTGGAATATGAGAGGTTAGGGTGCCGGTTTTGGAATCCACCTGCATAGTTGCAGCTTTCATTCGTCACCTGTTGACAAGCTTCAGTAGGATGTGGACCCTGGCATGATCCACAAACAGGTTCAGCATTTTGGGAAGAACTTCCAGATTATTGATTCAAGGCCAACACGGCCACTTGATCTTTCAATTTGTCTAATTCAGATTTGCCTGCTGTACCTACAGCACATAAACCACGAGGTGGAGGGGGATCAACATCATCAGTTAAAACAGATCTGTTTACGCTCATTGTTTCAATCTTGCCCCAGGCCTGATCTATTGGCATATAGAGCAAATGTTGACCACCAGCAGCATCAAGCATGTACTTCCAAGATGGGGTCGAACCGCTGTAGAATTTCCTTAATTGTTCCCACTCATGGAAACCATGTTGGGGACATTTTCTGAGTAGGTTGAAGAACCGCTCCTTTGCGTCATACAGGGATTCGTCTGGCTTCATTTTGAATTCTGCAATTTTGGATCGGCATTCGTCCACCTTGGATTCCGGGAAGTATTTTGCCAAGAAGTTTCTGATCACTTCTTCCCATGTGGACTTTTGATTGACTGGCAGCAATTTGTACCACGTCCGGGCTCCACTAGACAAAGAGAAAGGAAACAATCTCAAACGAATAGTGTTAGGGGATACATTATGATTCTTGATGGTGTCACATAGTTCCAAGAAGGTCTGCAGATGGTCATGCGGGTCTTCGTGACTTGCCCCCGCAAACTGATTGCTCTGAACAAGATTGATGAGTGCCGGCTTTAATTCGAAATTCCTGGCCAAGAATGGAGTTTGTCCAGGAATGTTCAAATATGGCTCTAGAATGGGCTGCATATAGTCAGCAGCTGCTGCTTGTTGATTGTTCCCCGACCCTCCTTGATAGTGCTGTGGGTAATAGTTCTGATGCAGATAATAGTTTCTGGGGTCATTGAAATCATTTGGGTTGGGAGGATTCTGATGTGATTGAATTGAGGATTCTGGTACTGAGGATTCTGGAAGTGTTGGTTGTTTGGATTATTCTGGTTAATTGGGTTATTGAATTGGTTTTGGGGAGGTGGTGGGTTGAGATTTTGATTGCCGATGTTGGGCAGATTCCCCTCGCCTTGAATTTCATTCAATGGAGGGTCATCCGTCTCATCTCCATCTCCATCTCGGTTTTCATGCAATGGTGGTGGGTTATTGTTAATAATGACAGGATTATCGGGAATGATAGGTGGATTGTTGCCTGGTAACTTTGCCATATCTGAGACTCCGCTGCTCGTACTGGAAGAAGATTGTCTCACACGTTCCCTCCTTTCCTGCTCTTTCCTCTTCTTAGTGAGGGCTCTGATTCGTCTTGCTTCCATTTCTATTTCGAGGTTGAGTGGAAGTTCAGGTGGTGTTTCCTTTCTCCGTTGCATGTACAACTTCGTTCAATGAGGGCAGTACCTGCAACCATCCCCAGGTTAGAACTGGTGTTGAAGAATTATTTCTCAAAAATCAACATCCTCACATTTAGAGCTTTACTGCTCTAAAATGTGTGACTGATTTTTGAGACTGGGATATTTTTGTTTTGAATAAAGTATGTACACTAGCTATGAGTAAATCAGGAGTTTAATTCTCTTATAAAATGGCGCTGCATCCTTCCCGGCAATGGCGCCATGAAACATTTGACAATTTCCCGCACGAGTATTTTCGAAATAAAGAGAATCCCGGTCTTGATTTTATTTAATAAAAATCATTTTATGAGTACGGATTTGGGATTAGGGATATATGTATAGGTTGTCACGTTTTTATTACTCGTGTTAAGAAACTGTGGCCCGAAAGCGCACGGTGTCAAAAATTGCAATAATTTGTAGGTAAGTCCGGATCGTTCACTGGAGAATGTGCGATAGAAGCAGGGCCCACGTCATTTTACAAGATTTTCAACTCGGTTACTCGAATCAGTTTAAGAAGTTGACTAACAACTACTTTACTGAATTTAAACTAGGCTATGAAAGCAATTAAAACTATTCTACAAAGCATGTAAAGTTCTATTATAGAGCGCAGATAAGTTTAATCTAGAAAGCAGTTAAAATTAGGTCTAGAAAAGCAGGTAAATTTATTCTAAGAAAGCAACTAAATTTTTCTAAGAAATGCTGTAATCTAAGCTATCCTAGCTATGAAGCTGATTCAAACAGATGGCAGAATGGACAGGGAGAAAAGAATAAAAATTGGACAAGATTTAGATAAAGCATAATTAAACTTCCATTTTTGTACACAGATCGTCGTTTGGAATAATCCTGTCAGATAGCTAGTTCTCATGCTCTCAGTACTATGTTCCCTTTAACAGACAGGTACTTACAGTATGAGTTTACATGTTCTTAAGACCACAGATTCTAAGATACCACAGATTCATAACTGCCCCGGCCAGGGTATGTTATTTCATATGTGGTGGACAAGCAACACCCGACAAATCATTAGTTGAAGTGCCAAGTACTGCTATCATTCCCCCATGTCACACCCGAAGTCTACAAATAAACCTGAACTATCCCTTAACTCTCAGACCTAGAAGCAGTTCCACTACTCTCAATACAACCGAGTGACCTCTAAAGAAAGCATTTAAAAGAAAGCGGTAAAGAAAGCATTTAAAATCCTATCACTCGGAGGTTTTGAAAGAGTTACCCTGGTAGTATAAGAAGAGCCCCCAGTCGTGATGACCGGATGTGGATCAAGAATTCCCGGATCTCGGTGAACCGCTCGCAGTGTTCACTCCCTTCCGGGTGGTTATGAGGTACAAACTAATGAAACGAACTAATAGATTAGTTCGTTCCGGATGCACTCACTCAGGACTCAAAAGTAGGCTTTGGCAGAAGAGGATAGCAGTTGAAAGGAACTCAACCCTATCTTAGAAAATAGCCAAAGCCTATGCATTGTTCCTTTAGAATTATCTGTCACACTGTATTTGAATCCAAGTGGATCCCATCTCGGTGCGACAGTTAAGACTAAATTCCCAACACATAGCAATTTCATAAAATAATAGATTTGAAAATCATTCCCTAAACAGGTACTAGACTCTCAATAAGAACACAGACCCTTTCAGTCTAGGAGAGACCTAATCGCTGACTCTGCTTCTAATTCCCCAAAATTTTACCCTTGACCGAATGTGAACTAGTCATAACCGAGGATTTTATCCCTTACTTAGATCCGGATTTTCTAAATGAATTTTTGTTGGAAATTTAATATGCAGTATCTGTTTAAATCTAGACTTCTACTGTCCAAGGGAAGGATCCCAAAATATTATAAACCACAATAATTACATAATAATATCATGCATAAAGATATATGGAATTGTAAAATTAATTAACCCAAAATATAAAGGTGGGTTTAGACAGAATGAGGAACACAGATATGAAGTGGCTAGGAGGCCAATAGTGGTGGCAGAATAATCAGGTGGATTGCAAACATCTGCTATCCAGTTTCCCAATTACTCGGATGGAGTGAATTTAGACAGCAAAAACCCTATAATGGCAGTGTCGCTACCAGTTGGGCCCCTACTGTCTGCGAATTCAGATAAAAACCTACATGCTTCCTTTCTGTAATACTTGTCAGCTGATATTGACAGATATTAACCGACTTATATTACAGATTGGAATTTGGGTTTGGAAATTAAGATAAAGAAAAATAAAACTGTATCTGGATAGGAGTCAGCTGAGCAGCTATTATAATCCCGGATGGACGAACCGCCAAGGCTTCCACCGACCACTACTTAGACCATGCAAAATAACAGCTAGTAATTAAAACTCAGACTACGAGCTAGTTTATCCGTGTGGGAATACCCGCCAACATTAGCCTGATATATTCCTTACTAGTTGTTTCACACAATCACGAGAAAGACAGAATAAAAATAAATAAAATGAAAGAGGGTGGCTTGTATGAGAGACATTGGTTTCTCATACAAGGTTATGGAATTAATCCATAATTATTGACTTAAATAACCCTTCATACCATAATTAATTACAGTCCGGATTATCTGCTTAAGGCATTAAGGTTTTGTTTATAAAAAATTGTTTTAGTGAGAATTGAACAAAGGTCCTTTAATCATGATAATTATTAATTTAATTATTGCTAATTATAATCATTAATTAATGACTAGAGGGTTCAATTAATTAATGGTCGGATATGGAGAAACATAAAATTTGGCAAGGGAATGCCATGCATGTCGTGACACAAAATTGCGTCATGAACCGTGGGTTCATGACGGGAGGAGGTTTCGCTACTCTCAAAGCATCCGAGTGACCTCTAAAGAAAGCTTTTAAAAGAAAGCGGTAAAGAAAGCATTTAAAATCCTATCACTCGGAGGTTTCAAAAGAGTTACCCTGGTAGTATGAGAAGAGCCCCCAGTCATGATGACCGGATGTGGATCAAGAATTCCCGGATCTCGGTGAACCGCTCGCAGTGTTCACTTCCTTCCGGGTGATTATGAGATACAAACTAATGAAACGAACTAATAAATTAGTTCGTTCCGGATGCACTCACTCAGAACTCAAGAATAGGCTTTGGCAAAAGAGAATAGCAGTTGAAAGGAACTCAACCCTATCTCAGAAAATAACCAAGGCCTAGGTGTTGTTCCTCTAGAATTATCTATCACACTGTATTTGAATCCAAGTGGATCCCATCTCGGTGTGAACTGTGATATTTAACACCAGATTCCCAACACACAGCAATTTTGGAAAATAACGGATTTGAAAATCATTCCCTAAACAGGTACTAGACTCTCAATAAGAACAGAGACCCTTTCAGTCTAGATGAAACCTAATCGCTGACTCTGCTTCTAATTCCCCAAAATTTAATCCTTAACAGAATGTGAACTAGACATAACTGAGGAATTTATCCCTTACTTAGATTCGGATTTTTATAAATAAATTTTTTGTCGAAAATTTAATATGCAATATCTGTTCAAATTTAAACTTCTAACGTCCAAGGGAAGGATCCCAAAATATTATAGACCATGATAATTACAAAATAATATCATGCATACAGTTATATGGAAATGTAAAATTAATTTAACCAAAAATATAATGGCGGGTTTAGACAGAACATGAGACACAGATATGAAGCAGCCGTGAGGCCAAAAGTGGTGGCAGAATAATCAGGTGGAATGCAAACATCTGCTATCCAGTTTTCCAATTACTCGGATGGAATGAATTTAGACAGCAAAAACCCTATAATGGCAGTGTCGCTACCGGTTGGGTCTCTGCGGTCTGTGAATTCAGATAAAAACCTACATGCTTCCTCTCTGCAATAATCATCAGCTAATATTGACAGATATTAACTGCTTCATATCAAAAATTAAAATTTGGGTATGGAAATTAAGATAAAGAAACAGAAACTGTATCCGGATAGGAGTTAGCTGAGTAGTTATTCTATTTCCCGATGAAGGGACCATTCGCCAAAGCTTCCACCAACCACTACCCAGACCATGCAAAATAATAAGTGATAATCAACACCCAGATTACAAGCTATTTTACTTCCCGGTGAAGGGACCATTCGCCAACATTAATCTGAGATATCTTTTATCACTCATTTCTGTAATACCCCGAAAGAGTGTATAGAAGAATGGCTTAAAAGGACTGAAAAATCTACTCATGTCAACAAGGTGCACCTTTCTTCTTTGGTGACCATCCCATAAGAACTCCACAGTTAAGCGTGTTTGCTGTGGAGTAGTCTTAAGGATGGGTGACCTCCTGGGAAGTCTCCCAGGATGTGTGTGAGTGAGGCCAAAGCACACTGGAAAGAGTTCTGTTGACCTATGGGGCCAGACTTCAATTCTAAAAGAAGCTCGAAGTCACCTCGGGCTCCATAGCGGGGCGGACTGTTACAGAATGGTATCAGAGCCAACCTGCGACCGCACGCTGTGCTGGGAGTACCAGTCAGGCGTCTAGCGGGGCAAAGATCCTGAGGGACTTTGATTAGGCGATCGAAGCGCAACAAGGACGTTGCGTTCTCAAGTGGGGAGATTGTAATACCCCGAGAGAGTGTATAGAAAAATGGCTTAAAAGGATTGAAAAATCTACTCATGTCAACAAGGTGCACCTTTCTTCTCTGGTGACCATCCCATAAGAACTCCACAGTTAAGCGTGCTTGCTGTGGAGTAGTCTTAAGGATGGGTGACCTCCTGGGAAGTCTCCCAGGATGTGCGTGAGTGAGGCCAAAGCGCACTGGAAAGAGTTCTGTTGACCTGTGGGGCCAGACTTCAATTCCGAAAGAAGCTCGAAGGCACCTCCGGCTCCATAGCGGGGCGGGGTGTTACAATTTCACACATCATGGAAAAGACAAAATAAAATGAATAAAAGAAGAAGAAACATGTCTTGCATGAGAGATATTGGTTTCTCATGCAAGGGTATGGAATTAATCCATAATTGATGGCTTAAATAATCCTTCATACCATAATTAATTGCAGTCCGGATTATCTGCTTAAGACATCAAGGTTTTGTTTATAGAAAAATGTTTTAGTGGAAATTGAACAAAGATCCTTTAATCATAGTAATTATTGATCTTAATTATTGCTAATCGTGATCTTTAATTATCGACTTAAGGGTTCAATTAATTAATGAAGAGAATGGAGAAATGGAAAATTTGGCAAAAATGCCAATTATGACGCTAGATGGATTTTACGATGCTATCCTAGGATAGCGTCGTGGGTTTAGCGTCGTCATGGATGGGCGGAAGAGATGTGAAATTTTTGGAGTTAAAGGGTTTATGTACGACGCTACACATGATTACGACGCTAAACAAAGTTTTGCATCGTAGTGTTGACGTCGTGCATGGAAGTTTAGAAATGGGAAATTACGACGCTAAGCATGTCCAACGACGTCAAACATGGTTTACGTCGTAGGGTCTAGCGTCTCAATAAGGGAAAGATGGTTTTTGAAAAAGGAGGGATACTACGACGCTATGCGTTAAATTACGATGCTATCCTAGGATAGCGTCGTGAGGATAGCCGCGTAGGATGAATTTTTAGAAGTGTTTGTAAAAGTGGGGGGTACGGCGCTAAACACTAAATTATAATGCTATCCTAGGATAGCATCGTGGGCTTAGCGTCGTAGGTGGGTTTTTGTGAAATTTGAAGTATTTTGGGGTCCTACGACCTTAAACTAAAATTACGACACTATCCTAGGATAGCGTCGTCAGCTTAGCGTCGGAGGACAAAATTTTCTTAAGTTTTGAAGCAGCTACGACGTAAAACCTCACGTACGTCGCCAACCTAGGTTAGCCTCGTAGCGCGATTAGCGTCGTAGCCACCCCAAAACATAAGTGTTGTTCGGGTATTGCAATCTATGCGATTGCAAACTCCTTTTTCAGATTTATGGTTCAAGAATGCAAGAACAAAATAAGGCAGTAAAGAACATAAAAGCAAAAATGCACAAAATAAAGGGAAAACAGGTTAAAACTAGACATTCATGAACCACAACCCAAATGAGGGTTTTCAACCACAAAATCATGCATAAGAACCCAAAAAATTAAAATGAAAACAGGAACCCACATGCAAAAGAAGATAAGAATGACCAAGTGGTCATTAAACCAAAAACAAAGCATAAAATCCATGGAATCATTTCCATTTCATGATTTGGGACTCTTTTTGTGATTAACTTCTCATTTTATAACAAATGGTTTGAAAATAGCCATTATTTGGGCATTTCAAACCTAAATAAAGAGTTTAACAAAACTATAAAAAATGGAAAAAGTGGCTAACTAGGTCTAAAACATAAAGCTAACACTAATCTAAGCTAAACAGTGAAGAAAAACTAAGAACAATGCATGAAAGTTAAAAATACAAAAAAAATAAAACCTAACTAACTAAACTACCTATACACACCTCTCAAGAACTCAAGTGCCTCCAAGGATTCGAATGTTGTGAAGTGACTGATCATGGGAGTCAACTTGTCCTTATATAGGTGGGAAACCCTAGGCCCATGGGCCCCCAGGCCCTTGAATTTGAATTCTGAGGCTGAGTACGATGCTATAGCTTGTTACGATGCTATGCATTATTACGACGCTGAAGGTCTTGCGTCTTAGTCTTCCATCTCGAAGGCACTTCTTGTCTCTAGATGAACAGCCTACGATGCTATACTTGGTTACATCGCCAGACTTGAGTACGACGCTATACTCGCTTAGCGTCGTACCTCTCTTCCTTCGGAATTCTGCCTTGATCCCTAGACTAGTCTACGACGCTGAACATGCTTAGCGTCGTAGTTGTGTCTAGCGTCTTAATTTCCTGAAAAATATCAAATTTTTTTGGGTTTTTATTTCTTTTTCCATCTTTTTATTTCCTTTTTCTTTTCTTTTCTTTTTCTCAAGTTTTTGAATTTTTCTAACATAAATGTGTAACAAAATTACATATTTATGCATTTTTCATACCAGCTTATTATTTTTACAATTATGCATAAATCAGTCCAATTCTACTGCTTTCTTATTTGATATAAGACCGGAATGCGATCAAATGCCCGTTTCAGACACGGAAATGGATTGAAAATAATGAACATTTCTGATCATTATCATGCGGGACGAGATTCGACTAGCCGGGAAAGCATCATGGTGGGAGTCTCTCTTATCTCGAGGAGGACCCACAGGAGAGTGTTGGGCCATCGCGCATTTCGGCACTGCTAGGCTCGCCAATTTAGGATGCTTACTTAATGACCATATACTTATATATAGTTTTGACATGTGTCATGTGTTATTCATTGCCGAGCTCACTACTTGCTTACTATTTTGATAACCTAGTATAATGTATATGAGTTAGATTTAGGAGTTTCATGCCAATTTTAAGGATTGTTGAGTTTGCCTGATCTAGCATCCACGGTGCAACCGAGAACATAGAAGTTCAAACTAGGATTAAATTTTGCAATCCGTGAATCATTTCGACATAAGCAGTTTGCGAGCCTCTGAAAGTCTATCCAGTTTGCAATTCGCAATTACGATGTCTCGTATTCTGAAACAATAAAGAAATACAGTGGAGCAGACTCTACCTACAGGTCCAGCAGCAAGAGTCTATCCAGGACAAACGACGACATTTTAATTGAAGAGACGATAACCGAACTCAAGGGAGAGATCGTGATAGTAGGTGAAATGCTCGTGGCAGCGATACTCATCCACTTGTCAACAACAATAAGTCACCTTCATCTCCATGTCCAAAATTCCAGAAACTACATCGATGCCAAGCATGTCGTGGAAGAAATTCCAGCTATAGGTGTGATCGGGAATGTCACCGGACAACTACTTGCTTTACTCCTATCGACATAATTACCCAAAGGGAGGCAATGATAGATGAGATCACCCTAGGGATGATCGTTGAAATGGAGTCAAGAGGCAAAATAATCAAGATAGAGGAATTGGGCGTAGCTCGAATCATCACTACTCAGCAAAGTCATAGTAACAACCAGTGGAACGACTTAATGTGCTAACCCAAGCCGATGTACGTGGACATAGAAACGTGATGAACGGTACATTTACAACTTCAAGCATTCCTATTAAGGCGTTATTTCATTCAGGAGCTAGCCGTTTGTTTATATCCTCAAATATAGTGCCTTAACTAACACTCCCTGAACCTAATGCAATCTTGTTGGGAATACTCTTGGGTTCCTTTGTTGATGAACTACGTTGAGTTCCCATCTAACTTAACTAACTATCCTTCGATGATGTTTCGTTAAATACTTCTCCAAGATACAAAGCTTCCTTGCCTACTTGGCTATTATATGCGTTTCGTTAAAGACTTCTTCAAAATCGCGAGCCCAATGACATAGATGCTGAATTTCGAGTTGGTGATAAGGTGAATTTGAAGATTTATCTAATGCGTGGCGTAATGCATTTTGGGAGAAAGGAAAAATTAAGCACACGATTTATTGGACCATAAGAGATTTTGGAGTGTGTAGGTAATCTCGCCTACAAACTTACTCTAACACCAACATAGAGTGCAGTACATGATCTTTTCCACGACTCACATCTGCGAAAATGCTTTCACGATCCAACATACGTCCTCCAACACAAAATGATGAAGTTGGATGAAGATCTCACTTATGAGAGAAACCCCTTCGGATCATCGACACTAAGGAACAAAAGACGAGGAATAAGATTATTCGTATAGTTAGTGTTATTTGGTCGAACCATGGCACTGAAGAGCAAACTTGGGAAACGGATGCTGAGATGCGACAAAAGTATCCAGAACTCTTCGCCGGAAACGACTTAGTTATGAGGACATAACTAGATCCTAAGAGGGGGAGGATGTAATACCCCACACTACATTACCACGTTGCTCTTAGCAGGGTACGATTTTCTTTTGGCTTTAGTGATTACTTGCTCAGTTTTAATGAACGAAATATTGACTTCGGGGATGAAGTCATTTGTTAAGAGTGGTAGATTGTAACATACCGAATTTTATTAGATTCTATCCGTAATTATTATTATTATTATTATTATTATTATTATTATTATTATTATTATTATTATTATTATTATTATTATTATTATTATTGTTGTTGTTGTTGTTGTTGTTGTTTTTGTTGTTATTTTTGGGTTGATGCCTTTGTGTCGCCCAGGTCTTTCTTTTAAAAGAAGGACCATAATATTTTATCTTGGTAGCAGAGTAGTAGCCGGGAATATGCTAAGGATCTGCTAGGCTTCGGTGTTAGTTTAAAATTTTGCGGTAGACTAGGTTTCCTATACTCTTCTGTAAGTTTCCTATGCTTTTCGCCCTTGTTATTTTTATTCGCTTTCTTTATCCGCTTTCCATATTTATTTAGTTTGTCTTTGTTTGGCTTTCATTTATTGGTTTTCCTTATTTATTTAGTTTGTCTTTGTCTTAGTCGTAGGCCTTTTATTTTCGTTCCTGCTTTAGTAGTTGGCATTTATTTTTTCGTTCTTGCCCTACTAGTAGTAGGCTTTTATTATTTCTTATTGGCCTATGTTATCCGTTAACGTTTGTTCGTTCATCGATCATTATTCTGTTTGTTAGCCCCTTTTGTTCCTGCTTCATTTACTTTCTGTCGCGTATTTCCTTTTAACTTCGTTCCAATTGCTTTTGATGTACGTAGAAACTCACTGTATAAATAACCATTTGACTATATGCCCTAATTACGGCAACATAGGTTATAGCCATCCCGTCGAGGGATTTAATGACACATTATGAGTGAGACTAATTCATTGATGATCTTTTTTTAGCCTAGTGAGGTAAGCCAACTTGTTTTTGACTCTTTGGCCTGCGGGCACCCTTGAAGGGTAATTATCTATTGATTAATAAATAATGGGCATGATTGAGGTTGACTTTCCATGTGACGACCCGTGTTCAGTAGGCGTTGGAAAATGCCATATATAGTGACCCCAGAACTAAATGAAATCGGGTGAGACCCAAAATTTAGTACAGGATATCGGTATTGTGAGGTTCATTCTGAATCTGACATGCATGTAACCATTGAGATGGTTGATTATATCTTGGCATTTGCCTTGTTGAGTATTTCGGGTTGCTCCCAAAATTAATATTTATATTGTTGAATTGCTGGATATTGATTTGAGAGTACCGTTATTGTGTTATTCCTATTGTTGAGTTCCTGGTTATTGATCTGTAAGTACCCTTGTTCTATCTATAATTGGTTGGCTGTTCGTTGATTCCGAGTATAGGGAACTTACCAGCGAATCTGTCGCTGATAATCCTTCTTATTTTTTTCCTTTCAGGGTAAGATTAAAGCTTGATAGCGGAAGGGACAGCTACAGCTGCATATTTTTCTGCATAAAACTTTTCAGTAGTTTTGGAAGATGTCAGACTTTGGACAACATTGCGTTGTGCTTTTGCTATCTTATGTTTATTTTTTAAAATGGTTTTTTCCCTACCATGCATATTGTTTTGAGAAAAAATGTTCGTTTTAATGAAATATTATAGCTACTATCTTAAGCATAGTTATTTAAATGGATAATTATTATACTCATTTTAGCCTTAGCATCTCCTGAATAAGCCGATGTGTCAGATCGAGTCTTATTTAGGAGGTGTGGCAGTAACACCCGCGTGATGGAAAAACAGGGGTTTTACAATCTAAATTCAAAAGATACTCCATGAATAAGTTCAAATTTACAATTATCATATCAATACATACATAAATTACTTAAAATTTTAAATTCAATACTATTACATCACATAAATTCATAATATACCCTCTCTTAAAAAAATATGGCAAGGTGTGAGAATTTGGTGGTTTAGTTCTGTTATGGTCAAAACCGAAGCAAACTGAAAAATCAAATTTCATAAAAACTAAATGCAAAAATCAAAATAAAAATTAAACCAAACCAAAAATTCAAAATTACATTGGGAAAATCAAAAACTGAACTAAAAAAACTAAAACAAACCAAAAAATCTGAAATCACATAAGAAAAGTAAAAATTCTAAATATAACTAAATAACATAATTAATTCAAAACAACAACAATACACGTTTATAAAGAACAAATATTAATATTACACAAAAGCTCTAAAGAAACTATGGTCATGGGGTAGTGGTGAGTCCCGACTCCCAACATGTAGGTTGGGGGTTGAATTCTCACCCGCCCCCCATCCCTCCCATTTGTTCCCTTTGTAATTTATGTGTCATGAATTCCCACCATCCCTTTCTCAGGGTTTTAATGGCTCCTAAAAAAACAATGGTCATACGTCACAATGTCCACAATACTTCCAAATTAAGCAAACATCAATGTTCATAAATTTATTATTTTATGCTTTTATTTTTTTTATTTTATTTTTAATATTATATAATATTACATTATATTATTATAATTATAATATTCGGTTTGCCGTTTGATTCGGTTTTCAACGTATAAAAAGATTAGACTGGAAAACAAAAATTTTTGAAAATGTTACCAAATGCAAGAAACCAAATTTTAAATTTTGGTTTTGTTCAATTAATATGACATGGATGTCATTTCACCCCAATCAACTTGGACCAAAGTGAGGAAATGAATTTTTTAGGCCACTACAAGGCACCATTTCCACATTTGGGCCATTATGAAATCAATTTCCAATTTTAGGCCATTAGGAACCATCTTTGACCAAATTAAGGCCATTTAGACTATTTTGACTTTTTCAAACTTCAATTAACCCAACCAACTTTTACTTTATTTTATTTTGACCCCAGATTTTAGTTTCTTCATTATCATTAGTCCAATATCAGCCCATCATGCTTCCGATAATTAAATTAAGCACTAAACTTCATACCTTGGCTTTGACCGCCTTGCTGCCGGGTTTCCTCAGCTCCGGAATTTTACGGACTTCCTCCAACCACGCAGCCGCGACCGATGGTTCACCGATTCTTGGCTCCTTCAGCAACAAACAGCACAGTCCTATTTCGTTTCCTACCTTAGGACGTATCAAGATATGAATAAAGGGTTTTAATTATATTATCGGGATATTTGGGATATTTGGAAGCCTGGATTTTACTGAAGAAATATTAAAAATATTATTTAAACATAATTTCTCCTAACGGAGAAGACAGACACTTAGTTCCTCATGGAGGATACAAGACTCTTGGGGGAATACCCTATACTTTTACAGACTCGAAAGGAAATATGCAGAAAGAGAAATATTACAAATACTTTGAAGAGTTGGGAGGAATTTTCGATGCCTTCCATCTGCTTCAAACTCCTTTATTTATAGGCGCCCGCGGACTTCAGCCCCGGATTCCAATCTTCCTCTAAATCCTTGTGACGTCACTGCGTTCGTCACTTGGCCTTAATTTCCACCGGCTACATTATTGTCCTTTTTTGAATTATTGTGTTAGGTGGCTTTTGTCAACTTTCCACCTTCTCTTGTCGGCCACTTTCTGCCAGCTACTCTGCCCTTCTTTGTCGGCTTTTAATTATGAGTGTTGCCGACACCTCTCTTTCTTTTACATCCAGCTAACCTTACTTTGGCTTGTGAAAGTTTTCTGGACGTTTCTTCCCTTTGTCCTGTTCGGGTCCGGATTTTTTCTGGGTTACCCGGATCTTTGTACCGAATAGGGGTTTCTCCTGTTCTGCACAATATGGGCATATGTGGTTATCCCATTGGCCAACATGCATCATGTTGCATGCCTTTTTTCTGGTAGACTCGGTTGCTGGCAACTTGTTTTCCCAGATGAGTAACCTCTTCTTTTCGAATGAGGTTCCCGCAAACTCTGTGCTTTTCCCTGTTAAAGAATTAACCAGGAACGATCCATTTAAATTGTTTGAGAATATTTTAAACGGATATTTAACCTTTTCCATCTCGATGAGACAGACCCAGAATCCCCATGCTCGTCGGGTGGAGATTTCATCTTCGCTGATTGAAGATACCAATGGTGCCTTCTCATCCATAGACTTAACTCTGTTGAAGGCAATCATATCAGGTCTCTGTAATTTAATAAATTGAAAGACCGGATAAGAACCTTTTCCGACTATCTCTGGTGCCGCTGAAATCAACTTAAGCTCCAGAATATCTCCTCTTTGCAGGTGCGGGTTATTCTGCCATGATTCGTGCACCGCACTACTTATCCATCCCGGAAGTTTTTCGATTTCCGGAAACCCTGGTGATGTAGTATGAACAGATGCTAATGCTCCAAAGTCATACCACTTTCGAACCTCTTCTGGTTTCGATCCTTCGAGCATCCATACCCTGTTGTATCTCCCGGATGTCTCGATTACTGTTTTGCTAGGGTTAATTCCCTTTTTGGAAACCAGTTGTTCCCATTTTCCTTGGTAGTCCAGCCAGGCAGTAGATAGGACCTTCTCGTCTGAATTAACCTTAGAGGTGCTTGTCATTGGCCTAAGGTTAATTTCTTCCTCTTTCACCCCAGAGGCAGTGGGTTGACTTCAGCTTTCGGAAATGTGACTATCCTCTTGCTCAACATTTTTGTCGGTATCCGACAATGGTTCCTTTGAAGCAGTGCTTGAATCTGCTTCTTCATATGTGACCACTTTAGCTTTTTGGGCACATTTCTCTTTGTTTACCAGGGAAGCTGACGCTTTCCTGATTGGCTCTAATACTGTTTCCCATAGTGCTGTCATTGCTATATGGGAGGTTCGTATATTGTTGCGGACCATGTCCACATCGCTCTGTTGTATTTGGCCAGCTGCTCGTGCATTGATCTCGAGCTGTCCAAAATACTTCGATAGCTCCTCTAGGTTTTCTCTGAGGTGCCTGAATCTCGTAATGATGGAATCAGCTTCAAATGTTTCCATCTCTCGTTAGGAAATCTGCAAGAACATTTTCATGAGATTTTATAACATCAATATCATAAGTGTAATATTGACATTCAGCTTGCCATCTGATAATACGAGCTTTTTCAATTTTTGATTCAAGTTTATTTTTTAAAAAAGCCCTAACATTAGTATTATCAACTTTTAATACAAATTTCTTTGCAAGTAAGAATAAAGGCCATTTTTTAAATGTTTTCCATACTGCAAAGAATTCCTTCTCGTTAATATGCCAAAGTTTGGCTTGTTGTTCAGTGAACAACCCTCCTGTGTATCTACAAGGTTCTTGACCCGTAGTTGTTTTTCTCATGAGCACTCCTGCCCATCGAAAATCATTGGCGTCTGTGTAGACTACCAGCTCATCCTCATCCTGAGGTATCGCGAGTTTTGGCAAGCTATTGCAGACTTTCTTTAGTTCGCGAATTCTCTTGGTATGAATTTCTTCCCATTTCCATCTAGAGCTTTCAGTCTCTTTCAGGAGTGGTCTAAAATCCTTTCTATATTTTGCAAGGTCTTTAATAAACATACCCGCAAAATTTACAACTCCTAAGAAACTCTGAAGTTGTTTCTTGTCTTTTAATATATCAGGAAAATTGCGGATTTTCTCCACAATGTGTTCCTGTAACTCTATTCCTGCTTCATCAATTTGAACTCCTAAGAATTCAATTTTGTTAGCAGTGATAGTGGCCTTTTTCTCAGAGAGAACTAGACCTTCCCTGTGACATGCATCAGAAAATATTTCAAGATGTTTAATATGCTCTTTAATATTTCGAGATGCAATCAGAATGTCATCTATGTAGACGAACATAAACTCTAGATAATCCTTAAATAGATTATCCATCTTTCTTTGGAATATTTG
This sequence comes from Hygrophila difformis, assembly GCA_030278955.1. NCBI lineage: Eukaryota > Viridiplantae > Streptophyta > Magnoliopsida > Lamiales > Acanthaceae > Hygrophila > Hygrophila difformis. The sequence continues at coordinate 44,286,098 of JAOANR010000006.1, read as the reverse complement.
AGGGGCATTAGAAAGCCCCATTGGCATAACATTCCAAATATATTGCCCTTGTGGGGTGGAGAATGCTGTGAATTTCTTCGACTCATTCTCCATCTTAATCTGATAGAAACCAGATTTGCAATCAAATTTAGAAAACACTTTAGCACCTTTGATGCAATCAATTAAGTGTTCTCTACTCGGAATGTAATAACCATCAAACTGTATTATTTTGTTAATACCTTGATAGTTTATTACCAACCTGGGTTTACCTCTCTTTATTTCACCGTGGTTTCTTACCAAGAATCCAGGGCTACTATAAGCTGAGACTCCAGGCTCGATGAGTTTAAGATCAATATGCTCCTTGATAATTTGCTGCATATCTTTCTTATCCTGCAAATTCATTAAGATGGGTTTGTATCGAACATACTCATATTTATGTTGGTCTTTTACCTGTAGAGTAGCTTCGATCTTGTTTTTATCCCACCATGCCAGAGGATCCTCGTTAAAGTTTCTCTGGATAAGTCTTTTGACATTTTCGAGGGACAATTTAGTTTCCCCATCAATGTCTAGTGAAGTTATATTTAATGACTTCATTTCCTGCATTGCTTCTTTGAGGTTTATAATTTCCTCAATAGAAGCTTCATCAAATCCTTGCTGTCTAAAAGACAACAAAGCCTTACCAAACTTTCTTTTATCCTGCATTTTTGGATGGGTTAGTTTGGCATCATTATCACCACATTTGCTGCGAAATAATATAGGCATTAACCTGTTGAATGCCTTTTCCCTGCGCAACACCTGTATCTCATTTCCACAACTTGTGGTAAATATTAACAAATTTCTTTTGTTATCTTGAACATATTTTGTAAAGGATTGTATAAAATTGTTCCCTAACAAAATATCCGCTCCTGTGTCATGAAAGTAAATAGGAGGCGTTTTTACCTTATACCAAGGTGTACCAAATGCTCCTCCAATCATGATATTGGCTTGTCGAATACCCTTATTTAGTACTAAGATTTTTTGGGAAAAATCTCTTCCTGCAATAATGGGTAATGATTCCATAGCTTCGCTAGGGAAAACTCCTGGTTTTGCCGTGCAAATACCTGATCCTGAATCAATATAAGCTGCGAAATATTCTGACTTATATTCTTCATATATTATCCCTACTGAGATATAAATGGAGAATGGACTTGTCATTTAATTCTGATGGTGTGACCCTTCAGATTAAATTCTATACCATTATCCTTTCTTACCCATGGTTTATGATTTTCGAGAAAACTTAATCCCAAAATCATAACCCCATTGTCTTTTCCGGCGGTGCCTAAGATTCTGATCTCGTGTCCTGCAATTTCAATTGTTCCTTCATAGATTCCAATTGATGGCTGCTGCAAGTAGTATAAGTCATCACATGGAAAACGGTTAATCTTTTCAGTGATGTCGAATATTACTCGTATTTCTTTCCATCCTTCAGGGCATTTTATCTTTATATTATCTACCCCAATGGATTGAGGAGTTAGATCTTTGATGAACTCCTTCCCTTTATATGCCATAATTCTGTCTTCCGAAAAAGACATACGGCTTGCGTACTCAATTCTAGCACTCGTTGATCTGTCTAGAATTGGATGATCTCTTATTTGTATGTCTACTCCTCCTAACCTTGGAATCTGGGTAGGATTTGGAGTCATGACTTTAGCAAATTCCTTGAAAATTCTAGGAATTTTTATATATTCTTTCCTGAGAAATAAGTCAGAATGATGACTATTGGAAAGTGCATAAGAGATTCTATAAGTTATAGAATATGGCCTGTTCCCTTCTTTCATCAGATCTTTTCTTTTAAAATCCTGATGAAGGGTTAGAACTCTACTAAAATCTTGGTCAGCTAAGTTATAGGAAATTCTGGGATGTATGTCAAACATTAACTTCCCAGCATATAAATTTCCTACCATAGTTCCAAGAAGACCATCTCTAAGGTTATTGATTCTTCTATCAGTGACTGATAGATGCAATTCAGAATCAATGTCTTCTTTGAAGGTTGCCTTAATTACTACTTCAATGGCTCCTATGTGGATCCATTTCATAGTAATGGCGATTTCTACCTTCATTCTGCTTAATTCCTCAAGAATTTCTTCTTTAGGAATTAATTGCATATCCATAACATTACAAGTAAGTTCCATAGGAATTGCAAACTCACCTGCACTTACCTTGTAGATGATGTTATGTCTTCTCTGGGTGAGTCCCATCTGGTTAAGAACTCGTCCAATCCCGCCAATTCTGAATCCGTCATATGGGCTGAGGTTGGAATCTTGTCGCATTATTCTTTCCATGGTTCGATTCGAGATCGTCATCCTTGAAAAGAATCCAGACAGGTTTTCAGTGGTCTGAATCCTGTCTTCTTCAGTCAGACTCGGTTGAAGATCCATCTGAATATGAGTCCGAGTCACTTCTTAATTCTTCCTCGTAGATGCTTTCATCCGAGGGGATGTCCTCAAACTGATAGACTGGTACCAGCTTTCCATGGTAGACTGCTTCCACGATATCCTCCGTGGCTTCGTACATTCGTACCTCACGATTCTGAGGGCAATCGGGTGAGATATGACCTCTGGCTCCACACTTCCAACAGTTGCAGTCCTTGAAACTCTCGTTGGCTCGGGTATGGGCTCGTCTGAATGTTCTCTTGGACGTCATTCTCCCCGTGCTCCTTGCTGCTGAGCTAGTTGAACCTTGGGATGAACTCTTCGTCGTTCCCGTTCTTTGTCCAGTTTTGTATGATCTGGCCTTGCTCTTGGACCACCATGCTCTTCTTCTTCGGAATGGAGGTCTTCTGAAACTCCTACTGTATGAGCCCCGACTCTTCTTCTTTTTCCTCTTTTCTCCCGATTCTCCTATAATTGTTGGAAAATCGTTATTTTCACAGCAAAGAGGAGTTCTTTTTATTTTACCTCTTAGTCTCTTGATGTTCTTTTGGGCTGCTGCCTGTTGACACCATTCTCTGAGCTTATCCTTTAAGAAGGACATTCTTCGAGCTATTGAGTCCACTGTACCAGGGGGTACTGTGTACGATTGGATCAACATTTCTCTCCATGGGCTGCAGATCTTTGCAAAGAACATGGGACATGCTACTTCAGCTGTCATTTCACTCCGAAAATAGTATTTACGAAACCAGTAGATATATTCGTCTACTGCGCAAATACTTCTTAACTCCATACCCAACAGTGCTTGGGTATAGACTTTGATTTTTTCTGTTCTCTGTTCTTCAAAATAACCATCTCCTACAAAATGGGTTTTGAATAAGAGGCCAAACCTTTCGTAGATTGTGCTTTTGGATTCTCCTTCGAGTATTTGCTCCTTTAAAGTAGCCGTGGAGTTTTTCCAGCCCAGCTTTGCCGATCCTTCGAGACTCAGCTCTATTAATCTGACAAAGTTTTCTTTATCGAGTTCCAGGGTGGTTGCTGCAATCTTCATTGAAGCTACCCATTCATCGATCAGGTCTTCGATGTTTCGGAAGTCGATAACGTCGAGGTTTAGTGTTATGCCATATGGATTTAATGGTTGTAACATCGTCTTGGCCCACGGTGTGGATTCTGGTGCTCTACTTGGGTTCCGTCCTGCGTTTCGTCTTGCATTGAGATGCACCTCAGGATACCTGTTCATGTAGAAGTCTGTACTTTCTCTCATTGGAACATCAGGCGGTCCATCGTGGGTCACGTTGGATCCTGATCCTTCCGCATAACCCAATTGAAGGACTTCATTGGGTTTTACATTAACCAGATCCATAATCCCAAGTTGGGAAAATGATTCTGCTAATTCTTGTAGATATGATAGATCTGCCCTGGAAACACTCATTCGACTGTTTTCAGGAGATCGATCATAAGCTCTTCTTGTGATTTCTGCTTTGGAACCATAGTTGCTTTACCCTTTTGATGTAAAGCTTGTACTGGTCCGAATGCATCTCTAATATTGGCTTGGTTATTCTTGGAAGATCCAGGAATATCCTTCTGCCTTTTCTTGATATCCGAAATGTCAAATTTCAGATTCAAAATTTCTTTCTTTAGATCTTGAAATACTTTCAAGATCTCATCTGTTGTCTGATTCAAGTTATCTATTTTCCCAGGTATAATTAATACCCGGTTACCAAAATCTTGAATCGTCTTTTGGATTTCTCTTAAGTCTTTTGATAACTTAGAGCTATCCGGATCAATTTCTTTCCAGTCCGTTCCTCTCATTTTTAGGAAAGAAACTGATTTTGATAATATCTTGTCCATGGGACAAGTTCAAGAAATTCCTTTGGAATTTTCTATTTTTTATTTCCAAAATTTGGAAATAACTTGTGGGTTTCAAATTAATTGAATCCATTAAATAATTAAATCTTCTCCATTAAGAAATAAAATATTATAAATAATATAATTAATATGTTCTTCAATAAAACCTAGGCTCTGATACCAATTTTCAAGCGCATGGCGTGTCATTTATATAGTGAAAACTTAAGTATATTGACAAAGGACTAAAGTAAATAAAGTCAAACTTTCTTGGGGTTTTAATGAAAGAAATGAAAAGTTGTTGGGAATTAATTAATTTTCAAATTGGTCCTTATGGCTTAATTTCATTCAACATGTGTTTGTAATGGCCTAATTCTGGAAATTCAACTTATAATGGCCTAAAACTGGAATAGACTCCTTGTAGTGGTCCTTTTTATTACTTTCCCCGACCAAAGTAACACTTGTCTTGAGTAGTTATGATGTTAACCACCGAAGTAAGATCTCGGTTCAAGTTATCATAAATATAGTTTTGAGATCTGAGCCCACTCTCCAAGTATTTAAAATGCGTATATAAGGAAAGATGTATCCACAGATTTGGGTCAACACTCCCACAACTTTAAGACGTGTTTTACAATGGAAATATATCTACACCCATATCAAACATGTTTCAGTGTCCTCTCGAATCAACACCGGATGTCATTAATTGGCTAAAGACTTAAATGTTTCATCAAAAGTGTAATTATTTACTTTTATTTTTTTTGGAGGAACCATTGAAGGCTGGAAAGTTGTAGTGTGAGCCCATGACATACAAATTACAAAAGGGGAGGGGCCGGTGGGGATCGAACATCTAACCTTTCGTTAGAAGCCTAGGGACTTAACCACTCGGGCCTCATATTTGGATAAAATGGTATTTAATCGATGAGGTTGTAGTGGGAAATTGTCAATATCGTGAGGCCTCGTATATCAGTCCACTGTCACTGTTTGACAATTAGTTGTTAGTTGCTAACTAATTACGTGAGTAATAAATTCATCCAAATTAGTTATTTGACAATTTTGAGATCAACTTTTTGCCAACAATAAGTTGAAATCCAAAATGTTACTCTTTGCAGCGGATTCAAAAGGAGCCGATTGGACAGTGTTTTAAGTTATTTTATCCCGTAAAAAAAGTTGTTTTGTCTCACAATTTCCCACAAATGAGTTGATTCAATTTAGTTGTTTTGCCAAACACCCCTATATTAATACGGAAATAGAATAAAACCATTACTTTTTGAGATAATTACAAATATAGGTTACTAAAAGGATATTTATTTTTATTTAATTAGCTCTGACAAAACCAATTGGTGGAATGGGCCACAATGACATTATTATTTTCTAGGTGGGCATTCTTTTAAAGGTCACACAAAATAAAAATAGTGCGTGTTAGTAATGTATTTCATCTAATCAAAATTTGGGAGGAAATTGGGATTGGCCGATCACAAAGAAGGATCTGTTCTGTATGTAATTTTTGGAGCTTTGACAAGCCTTATATTTTATATAAAACATTATCCCCATTTATTTATACTAGCTTTTAAATGAGCTATAAATTGCAATGCCGATTATATGAGGACTCACAAACCTCGGTTATTTGAGTATTCGTTTCGGCAATTGAGCGAGTTGCCCTGGGCCATGACCCGCTGGACACCGCTCTGATCAATGTAGATTATCCGGCTCGGTCACCATCAAATTGTCAGCCCTAGGTAGGCTGTTCGACCACGACATGGGCAATGTTGACGGACAGTTCATTGTGTATGGGAGAGGATGGTGACCTCTCGCCAATAATGACTGTCGACCATGGTTATTAGGAAACGTGTTATACATGATTTTGTGTTGCATTTATGTTAGATAGACGCATACATCATATCATTCATTTCATAATATCATAACATCCTTGTGATTGCAATGGTGAAGCATCGATATGGGACATTGTGATGGTTTGCTCAGTCGTATTCTTACCTTGAATATTTATGCTTTTAATTTTATCGTTGATGCTTTCCTTTTTCCCCTTGTTATTCTTTCCCTTGCTCAGTACTTGTACTGACTTCCTGCTGTTTTTCATTTTTATAGATACTCGGAGGATAGCGCAAGGCATTGGGCATAGCGAAGGGTTTGGGGGAAACGAGTGAATGTATTGTACTATATTTAAGTAGTCATATATGTGTGTAGTTGATTTAATCTTATATGTTAGTTACTACTTTGAAAGTGTTAAAATATTTAGAAGGGCCAGTGAGCCTTACTTTTTTTTTTGGTAATCATTGATACCTTTGTGTCGGCAAAGGCCGTGTGCCTTACTTGAGATAAGACTTCTATTTGGTTACTGATTATTTTTTATGCGGTGAGTATGAGATTGGTAACAGGGCGTGGCGTGGATATGTTGTTGTACTCATTGTGTACTTGTTATATACGTAGTGTATTGGTGTTTTCTGATTATACCGATACCCTGCTTCATGTTACGAATTCTCAGCTGATTAGCTAATAGCTTAGGAGACGTTGCACAACAATGATGTCACATAAATTTTTGGTTTAAAATTTTCGGCGCGTTAAAAACACAATTGATGATGCTTGATCCAAAATATACAAAAGAATCCAAATTTGAGCATGTGTGGCTTCTTCTTAAAGACTTCCATAAGTTTGATTGTAAATCACAAATTTTAAAGAGCCGACGCACTTTTTTCCAATCGGCCCAATCAAATACCCCATTGTCGGAATCTCCCATCTCGCCCGATGCAGTTCCATCATTTGCGATTAATTAGAGTGACGACGGTGGCAGTGGTTTTGCATCTAAACGCTCACCAGGAGTTAAAAAATCTAAATTGAAGAAGAAAAAATGTAAGGATTTATCTGTTATTATTAGCACTTTACTCGAATCACGTCAAAAAATGCAAACATAATTTGAAGGATCAAATACCAAAACTTTGAAGATGAGGACTTAGGCTAAGTGGTTAAGTCCCTTAACTTCCAACGGAAGATTGGGGGTTCGATTCCCACCAGCCCCCTATCTCCCCCCCCCCCCCCCCATTCCCCTTTGTAATTGTGTGGCATTGGCTCTCACCATTCCTTTCCAGGCCTTCAATGACTCACCAAAAAAGAAAAATTCCAAAACTTTGGAGTTACAAGAAAAGAGAAATATGGATTTAATTCTGGCAAATGATTTGCATAATGGGAGGCTGATAAGAAACTTCTAATGATGGATCTCGATTATATTTGGAACTAGAAGAGGGTAGGATTATCAAAAACAATTAAGCATGCATCCGACAATGATTTCAACTTTGGAAGTTATTTTCCAGGTATGGGAAGATCCGAATCTGGCTTGGGTGATTATAAATTTGTAGAATTAATATTGTACTTTATAATAATTTTATTGTATTGTTCGTATTTTAATTTAATGCAACGTGTTTCAATTCCTTGTTTTAATTAGTGTAATGGGGTGTGGCTTGTGTGTTGTTAACAACACATACTGGCAAAAATGGAATGATGGATATGCATAGAAAAATGATATCAGAACAATGAAAAATGATGACTGTGTGGAATGATGTGTGCGCATGAAAAAATGATGAATATTATAAAATAAGCATCATTTTTCATGGAGCTAACATCATTTTCATGGCATGTTTTTTTTTAAACATTGACACCTATGTGTCGGTAAAAGTATGTGGGATCGGAGTCTAAGCCACACAAATTACAAAGATGATAAAAGGGAGGGGTAGGGGGCCTGGTGAGAAATCGAACCCCCAACTAATGGTTGGAAGACAGGGGAGATGACTATTGGGGTCAAGTCTCATTCCCTATTTTCATGGCAAGTTTAATACTACATCCGTTCTTGAAAGTTGTTTACATTTGGTTAGTTGTCACTATTTACCCACAGACTTTTACTTAAAGTTTTATCATAGTTATACAAGTTATAATATAGTCAAGTGAGATCTTGTTAGATTCGTCTCATCGTGTAGTTTTTAAATATTGAACTTTTAGAATTTTTACTTGTATCAAATTTGAGTTATTTGTGGTTTAAAATATGCATTGAACTGCGTGATATGTGGGCCCGTAAAAAACTTTAAAAAACAGAGGAAGTATAATACTACGTATCATGTTTTTATGTATATTTGTAATTTAAATAAATTATAATTTAACTTATTAATATAAATATAAAATATAATTTAATTAAATATATAAATATAAAAAATTAAATTATTATTAATAAATTATTATTATCAAATTAAAATTTTAAAACAAAAAAAATAAAAAAAAAGGAATGGGAGAGGGGTAGCGGGTGAACAGTATAGAAGAACGGTAGAAATACTGTAGAATAGCGTCTAGAGGAACATTGGATATGCCCATAGGCGGACGTATGCATAGGCCAGGTGGGGCCCTGGCCCCACCTCAAATTTAAAAAAAATACTATAATATTTATATATATATATATTATTATTATTAATTTTATATTTAATTATTTTAATCAAATTAGGACATCTCTATTTTATTGTTCTAATCCAAAATTAATACTTTTATTATTTTAATTTGACATATAAATTATACTTTTATTAAGGTACTTTTTAATTAGCTTGAATATTTTTTTTCCTTGAATTTTGATTTATTAAATTAATAAATGAATAACCATTTATTTAAACAACTACGAAATTCTACTTTGTTATCTTGATCATATATAGTTCAATTCTCCAAGTTTGATAAAGGCTATTACTTTGTTATAATATAACTCGTGACTCATGACTTCCAATCTTATGGTTGGGGGTTCGATTCCCACCCGACCCCCTATCCCCCCTACCCCTTTGTAATTTGTGTGGCTTGGACTCACACATACATTTGCGACATTAGTGTCAATGTTTACCAAAAAAGATGTACAACCCACAATATCAATTAAGTAAATTTCTAATGCAAACAAATGATGAGAACTAATTTATACTTTTATATACTACTGTATTATTCTTCTTGTGGTTAACCCTTTTTCATATTTTGTACTCTTTTATTAACAATTATATATAATTATTTTGTATACTTAGGTTTTTTTTTTGAAACAAAAAAGAAAAAAAGATTCCGGCCCTACCGGCCAAAAATTCCTGGGTCCGCCACTGGATATGCCCCTCTTAGGGGTGGCAAAATACGGTATACCGAAATACCGATACCGTTACCTTACCGTACCGAAATTTTCGGTATGAGTAAAATCCATACCGATACCGATACCGATACCGAAATATTTGGTATACCGAAAATCGGTATATTGAAATATTCTTATCTTTAATGTATACCGTTACCATACCGAAAATTATATCATACCGAATTTTTAGTTTTTACCGAAAAATACCGAAAATTACATACCGAAAATCGTGTTGAAGGGAGATGTATAGTAGCTTCTTCTTTAGTTTGGAGTAATTCTTTAGCATTGCAACAATGTGTAGAAAGTGCCTACACATTCAGCTTTGCAGGCATCACCTTTGTTAAGGTAAATGTTGCAGGAATTTTGAAGCAAGTACGGCACAAGGAGGAAATACATACACAAATAAAATGAACTTTCTTAGCCAAGAAAATAAAATACTAACACAAATAGTCATATAACAAAACATCACTTGCAAGATTTTAATTTTTCTTAATGCACCAGAACAAGGCAACATTCACACAGATCACACTAGGTACAAACTCACAAGCACAAAGTACTTTATCAAAGCTATGGTAGAAATCAAAATTCAAACCACTCATTTAAACAAACAATGTCCCCAGCGGCGGCACCAAACATACATAGATCACATAAGGTATAAATCCAGAAGTGAAACAAACAAAATGGTCACCCGGGTGCGATCTGAGTCTCTAAAAGTAGCCTTTGGCTTCAGCTTCAAACATGCTCCTCGGGATCATGATGTTCCTCCCAGGGGCTTTCATCATCCTCCCCCGACTGCGGTGCCGCAGTAGAGGCAGACGAGGACCAAGACAATGAGGGCGGCGGTGAGGTACGACAGAGCGAGGTGGAACTAGTGAGCGACCTTGTCGGAGCGGACTAACAGCAGAGATGAAGAGTGAAGAATGAAGTATGCACAGCAGCCACTGGAGAATCGGAGTTAGAGGAATTCAGGGTTAGGGCACAAACAAGTGAAGAATGAAGAGTGAGTTTGTGACGTGGGCTTAGGCTTTAAGGGTTGGGCTTTAGGAAATGGGCTGATTCGGCTTTAGAAAATGGGTTGATATTGAATATTAAAAATTTAAAATAATTTTGAAATTAATATTTCGGTATAACGGTATACCGAAATATTGAAAATTCCGTAAGTTTCATACCGTCACAGTACCATTTTTTCGGCATACCTAAATTTCGGTATACCTAAATTTCGATATTTTTCGATAATTTTTTATACGGTAAGCTCGGTATACCGAGTTTTTGGTAATTTTTTCCACCCTAGCCCCTCTCCTCCATTCTTCCGTTCAACGGCAATTTGAAGGGCACCGTTCGGGAAGCACTAAAGCTTCTCCAATGTTTCTGCAAACTCAGCTGCGAACACCTCCACAATCTCCTTCCTCCGCGACAATCCGATCTCCAATCCTCCCTCCAAATCCCGCGATTTGAACAATGACATCGATGTGTCCGCGTCGATCGACAGCGATTCGAACTTCTTCGCCCCGCCCCACCCGTAATCTACCTCGTATAAATCGAATCTCGGCGACCCGGCAACCCCGAATATTCGCTTCTTGACCAAGATCCCGAACTCCTCCAGCCACGTCTCCGCCCCATCCAAAATCCCCTTTTCGTTATACACGGTCCTCTTTATCGCTGCCCCTAAGCTCTCCACCGCCAAGGAGATTCCGTTGGGGCCCGTCAGAGTTCCGTGGGCCAATTCCGCCCTCAATAAGGCTAAGCAGTTGCCGAAGTATGCTTCCGGAAGCGGTGGGTTGAGTCGGCTGCGGCAGTCGGCTGCGAATACGAAGAATTCGGTCTCATCAGTCTCCGCCGGAGCAGTGTTGGCGGCGTCCTCGGCTTTTACGAGGCAAACCCAAGCTAAGGCGCACGTGACTGTGAAAGTGGTCACGTGCATTTGGGGACGGCTTTTGAGGATGGAGCTTTTCAGTTTCTTAATGTGGGCGTCTGAGAGTATGAAAGTTGAACGAAATTTGTTGATCGGGAAATGGGTCGCCGGTATGTCCATCGGTCTGGAATTCTTAACAACGTTCCAATAGATCGAATCCAGGCCATCCGGATCCTCCACGGAGGATCTGTCCAGAAAAGGCAGAAACTTCTCCACGACCGTCGTCGCCTCGCCACTGAGTTTGTTGACCGACGCCCAAAGCTTGATGAATCGGACGATCGAAATTGCGTCGCCGATGCCGTGGTCGTTGGTGAACGCTAAGCAGACCCCGCGGCTGGGGAACAATGTGATTTGAAGAGCCAACACCGCGAACACGAACTCATCTTCAGACCGTTTCACTGGCGGCAGCTTCGCGACGCAGCCGTAGAAATCAGTGGCGAGGCGGGGATGATTTCCTGTGAGGAGGTCGAAGTCCTTATCTGACTCGGCGATTGTGAGGGAAACAGAGTCGCCAGGGACGAATCTGGAGACAGGCCAGCCGGAATTGACAGGTGAAACGATATTTCCGGCGAGCGGGAGAAAATGGAGGAGCGATTGAGCTAGGGATTGCTTCAAATTGGGGACGATTGTTTCGAGAAATTGGGATCTGGAGCAGGGGTATTCGAAGAAGAGGAGGCCCTGCATTGGGTGGAAGAAGAGAAACGGCATATCAAAATGTATGAGCGGCAAAGTTAGCTCCGCGGCTGCCGCCTCCGGTGAAGGGTGGATATTGCAGCGCTCAAGCACGGTGATGGTGGTGGATTCTGCCATGGAAAAGGAAGGAGCTTGACCTGAAGACTGAAGGTAGGGAGGAACCTGTGTATACTAAAAATATTTTAAAAGGGAAAGGAGCAGTTGATAGGAATGGGAGGTCTGAACTCAATCTATTACAGTATTAAATTCACATATTCGGTCAACTCCATGGAAAGTGTTGGGATACTTTGAACTCGTGGTATCCCTACCAGGCTACCCTCTGTCTCTTGAATAAAAATAACCAGGAAAATGATGCGCATATTGGGGATGAAAGAAAATTTTGACCAATTTTTGTATTTTCCATTCTTTTTTCTTAACGAGGACTATTTCCTTAAATAAGTTGGTTAGTGGTAGAGGTTTCGGGCAAAATGGGTAGGCCCGTGCGGGCTCCCATATTTTTGCGGGTTTTAATGGGCGGGCTTAATTGGGGCGGGTTCAAAATGTTTAGGTCAGACCTGCCCCACACGCGGACTGCGGGTTTTGCGGGGCGTCCCGCGGGTATTTTATTTAAATAATACTATTATTTTCTTATTTGTAAAAAATAAAATTCGGATATATTTTTTAATGTATATATTAAAAATAAAATAAAGAGATTTATAATTGTTATTTATGATTATAAATAAGTAAGTGTGTATTTATTAACACAATTATTTACTTTAATGTGGGTTTGTTGAATAGTTTTTTAAAAGAATTTATGATTATTCAATTTTTAATACTAAATGAGTATATTTTATATTGCAAAATATAATATGTGTCACAAAAGTTTTATAATTAATTTTTACCAAAAAAAATTTATAATTAATGATTGGACTGATTAAAATTTTAGCTCTCACAGATGAAGTTTTGCTAGAGTTGTACTCCTCTGTTTTTTAAGGATTGCTACGGACCACCCATCACGCAGTCCAATGCATATTTTAAACCATTAATAACTCAAATTCGGTATAAGTAAAAATTCTAAAAGTTCGATATTTAAAAACTACAAGAAGAGACGAACCTAACAAGATCTCACTTGCCTATATTTTTAACTTATATAACCATGATAAAATTTTAAGTTAAAGTATATGAGTGAACAGTAGCAAAATGTCAAACATAGCTAACAAAAAAAATGGAGGAAGTATTAGGTAAGACTGTCTCAGCATAATTCATTAATTTTATAATTTATTAGGTAAGACTGTCTGGACATAATTCACTAAATTTTATATTTTATTAGGTAAAACTGTATGGGCATAATTCAGTAATTTATATTTAAAAAATAAAAATTTAACTGCCCCTATAATTTTTAATAATAGAATAATAAGGAGTTTTAAACTTAAAATCTTGATACCCATAAAATTAATGAACATGAAAATATTAGAATAGACAGATAATTTGTATTAATATTTGTAATTCAATATGAAATCAATTCAATAATCTAAATATTTGATAACTTTATGCTAAACATTCATATTAAGAATAATAAATTTAATCGATGCTCAACGGAAAAAAGAAAAAAAAAACCTCAAGGAACGCGGGTAAGCCCGCCCCGACGTGGGCCCAACCCGCAAAAGCCCGCCCCGCCGCGGGTTGGGGCCGTTAAGGCCCGTATCTAAATGGGCCTCTAAAAGTTGAGCCCGCCCCGCATTTTTTACCTTGCGGGGCGGGCCGGCCCAACAGCCTAAGCCCGTTTTGACAGGTCTAGTTAGTGGATGATGTTGTGTGCAAGTTGGGTTTGTGTTGTAGTAGTAGGTGAGCAACTTAGTGGATGATGCTATTCTTTACATAAGTTGGTTCGCAGTTAGGTTTTTAAGATGCATGCCACTTGGCTAAATATTAGATTAGTGATTTAAGTAAAGACCCTCCTATTTGCACTCTATACATTACTAACATCAACCCAACTTCATCCTATCCAAAAATTCAAAAAACCATCTAATTCTAAATACACACCATGACAAAATTCCACTATTACCGTTATGAAAAAAAAAAAAAATAATTAACTATACTACCTACACTCCACCCCTCTTCACCACAATCCCAAACCATCTTCACCCCAACTCACTCACCCACCACAATCCCAAACCATCTTCACCCCAACTCACTCACCCTGTCTGTCTCTCCCAAAAAGAAGCAGCGCAACCACCACCTCTCTCCCACTCACTCACCTCGGTGGAATGAGAAACCACCGGAAGAATCCTCCGGAAGAAGAAACAATTACATTTTTGAAGGCCATGGATAGACTTGCTCACCATATTTAAAAAATGGATAGGAATTTTGATTTTAAGTAGAAGTTGAATTTAGATGTTATAATTATCACATTATGATTTAGAAAGAGTTTACTTGTATTTGTGTGTGTGGGTAATTGAATTTGGGGTTGTCTTTTTCATCTTCCCACTCCATTCTTATCTACAGTAGTAGGGAAAAATGACAAAATGGGGTCGTAGCTTTGTCAATTTTCTAATTTGTTGCCATTGAAAATTTTGACAATTTCTCACTACACGAGTATTTTTGAAATAATAATAATGAAGTAATCTAGGTTTAGGTTTAATTTAATGACACCAATTTATGATGATGGAGTTGGGATTAAGGATATATTTATAAGTTGTCACGTTTTTATTGCTCGTGTTAAGAAACTGTGGCCCGAAAGCGCACGGTGTCAAAAATTGCAATAATTTGTAGGTAAGTCCGGATCGTTCACTGGACGATGTGCAATAAAAGCAAGTCCCACACCGTTTTACCAGATTTTCCACTCGTATTGCTCTAATCAGTTTAAAGGTTTTGAATCTAATAATCTACTGACGGAAATAAATCTAAACTACGAAAGCATATATATCTATGCTAAGAAGCACTTAAAATTAGGTCTAGAAAAGCAGTTAAAATTTATTCTAAGAAAGCCATAAATTTATGCTATGCTATTTTATGAAGCTGATTTGAAAGTGAGACAGAAGGGACAGGGAGAAAATAATAAAGATTGGACAAGATTTAGATAGAACATAGTTAAACTTCCATTTTTATACACAGATCTTTGTTTGGGATAATCCTGTCAGATAGCTAATTCTCATGCTCTCAGTACTGTGTTCCCTTTAACAGACAGGTACTTACAGTATGAGTTCACATGTTCTTAAGACCGCAAATTCTAAGATACCACAGATTTATAACTGCCCCGGCTAGGGTATGTTATTTCACCTGTGGTGGACAAGCAACACCTGACAAATCATTAATTGAAGTGTCAAGTACTGCTATCATTCCCCCATGTCACACCCAAAGTTTCTAACTGAACCTGAACTATCCCATAACTCTCAAACCTAGAAGCAGTTTCGCTACTCTCAACACTTCCGAGTGACCTCTAAAGAAAACATTTAAAAGAAAGTGGTAAAGAAAGCATTTAAATCCTATCACTCGGAGGTTTTAAAAGAGTTACCCTGGTAGTATGAGAAGAGCCCCCAGTCAGGATGAACAGTTGTGGATCAAGAATTCCCGGATCTCGGTGAACCGCTCTTAGTGTTCACTTCCTTCCGGGTGGTTATGAGATACAAACTAATGAAACGAACTAATAAATTAGTTCGTTCTGGATGCACTCACTCAGGACTCAAAAATAGGCTTTGGCAGAAGAGGATAGCAGTTGAAAGGAACTCAACCCTATCTTAGAAAGTAACCAAGGCCTGAGTGTTGTTCTTCTAGAATTATTTATCACACCGTATTTGAATCGAAGTGGACCCCATCTCAGTATAATATTCAATACCAGATTTCCAATACGCAGCAATTTTCGGAAATAATAAACTTGAAAACCATTCCCTAAACAGGTACTTGACTCTCAAAAAGAACACAAACCCTTTCAATCTAGAAGAGACCTAATCGCTGATTCTGCTTCTAATTTCCCAAAATCAACCCTTGACCGAATATGAACTAGACATAACTGAGGAATTTATCCCTT
The DNA here is from genome assembly GCA_030278955.1 of Hygrophila difformis. NCBI lineage: Eukaryota > Viridiplantae > Streptophyta > Magnoliopsida > Lamiales > Acanthaceae > Hygrophila > Hygrophila difformis. The sequence continues at coordinate 44,270,109 of JAOANR010000006.1, read as the reverse complement.
ACTTAGATCCGGATTTTATAAATGAGTTTTTGTTGGAAATTTAGTATGCAATATCTGCTTAAAACCTAGACTTCTATGTCCAAGGGACGGATCCCAAAATAATAACGACCACAATAATTACATAATAATAGCATGCATAGGGATATAATGAAGTGTAAAATTAATTAACCCAAGTATAATGGCGGGTTTAGACAGAATGTGAAACACAGAGGTGAAGTAGCCGGAGGTGAGAAGAGTTTTGGCCAAATAATTGACGAAGTAATCGGGATTAATTGGACTGCAGTTAACTGTGGTCCAGATTCCCAATCATTAAGATGGAATGATTTTAGATAGCAGAAAGCCCTATAATGGCAGTGTCGCTACCAGTTGGGCCTCTATTGTATGCGAATTCGGATAAAACCTACATGTTTCTTTTCTGTAATATTTATCAGACGATATTGACAGATATCGACTAAGTCCTATTACAGATTAGAATTCGGGTTTGGAAATTAAGATAAGGAAAAGAAAACTGTATCCTGATAGGAGTTGGCTGAGTAGCTATTTTACTTCCCGGTGAAGGGACCATTCGCCAGAGCTTCCATCAACTACTATCTAGACCATGCAAAATAACGAGTGATAATCAACACCCAAACCACGAGCTATTTAACTTCCCGGTGAAGGGACCATTCACAAACATTAGTTTGAGATATCTTTTATCACTTATTTCACACATTACGAAAAAGGCAAAATAAAATAAAACATGAAAGAAGACAAAAAGCCTTGCATGAGAGACCTTGGTTTCTCACGCAAGGGTATGGAATTAATCCATAATTAATGACTTAAATAATCCTTCATACCATAGTTAATTACAGTCCAGATTATCTGCTTAAGGCATTAAGGTTTTGTTTATAGAAAATATTTTAGTAAAAATTGAACAAAAGTCCTCTAATCATGGTAATTATTGATTTTAATAATTGCTAATCATAATCATTAATTAATGGCTTAAGTGTTCAATTATTTAAGGATCGGATATGGAGAAACATAAAACACCGCCGACGACCATCGCCATCTCGTCTCCACCACCCTTCTCAAACAGCCCCTGCACCACCGGATCTCCCCACCGCCGTACGCCCTTCTCCAATCGTGCCAGTCCAGCCGACCACAACAGCCCCCTGCCACATCCGGCCACCAGCCCGGCCTCCTCCTGCCGTCCTCCGACAGCCGCCCCGCCTCCATCACCGAGCTTCGCTGCCCACTCCCTCATTCTCCATCTCCGGCCAACCTCTATTTCCGGCAACCCCGATTCCTTCACCACCATTTCGCCATCGCCAGTTCACCAAGCGCCCCATCGTCGCCGGCCATCTCCCCTTCAGTCTTAAACAACCACAAACCCTCAGAAATTATTTCCTTAGTTTCAGAGAAGAAGACCCAGCAAAGAAGCAAGAAAGAAAGAAAATGGACAAAGGAAAACTGTCGAGAGAAATGGAGGAAAGAAGAGAAAAGAAAGAGCAAAAAGAGAAATTGAGTCCAAGCCTTCCTATGACGCCAAAGCTCTGCGTCAAATGCTTGGCGTCATCTCTCAAGAGTTCGGCGTCATTGGTTTTGTTTGACGTCAAATGCTCCGCGTCATCCGAAATGCTTGACATCAAAGGGAGTTTGTTCCGCGTCATTCCCTTCCATCCCCTTGACGTCAAGGGAAGCTGCTCCGGGTCATCCTCTCTGCTTGGCGTCAAAAGGTGTAATACCCCAGATTTTTATCAACATCCAAAGGAATAAAATTTATTCCGATCAATGTCGAAATATCTCCGAGAAGAAGAAAATAATTTATCACAATAAATTATTGCTCGGAAATGAAACGCCAATAGATTCAAAATTCAAAATGGAATAAAAGAGGGAAAGGAAGCCTGAAGATATTCCAAGAATTGTTTAAAATAATTGGAATTAAATTCAAGAAGGAAAACAATTCTAATTCCAAGAACCCGTGAAGTCGGAAGAAATTTAATTACACAAGTTATTGCACGGAAGTCAAAGGACGACGAATTAGAACCCGACGGACCAAAACCGACGGTCTTAGGATTTCAAGCATGTAATCGAATTGAGACGGAATAAATTTATGATGAGAAGCATAATCCGGAAATGACCCGGAAAAATCGAGCGCGAAAACGGGGAAGGATAGAAGTCCGAAAGAGAGGAGAAAAAGACCCGACGGATCGGATCGCACGGACCCGCCCGGACCGCAGTCCAAGCGAGTCTCGCGCACTGGCCGGGCGGGGTTTGGCTAAAAGGCGCGCCAACCCCGCGTGGCCCTACAGGTTTTGGCAACTTGCGCGTTTTCGGCGATTTCTTACCATAATTCGACCTCCCGACTTTGGAAAGCGGATTTTGGCCGAAGGGGGAAGCATTTAGGCGACCTAGGGCAGCCTCTCCACCATTTTCATCAGTCACCATTCACTCTCAAACTCTCTCAAACCTCTCCAAAGCCAAAACACTTTCCGGCGACTTCCCAACGACTTTCCGATCACTTCCCGGCGACGAAAACCGACGGAGGAGGCGTTGAATACACGATTCCTAGTATTCTAATCTGTGGTAAGTCGTTCATAGATTTCTATTTAAGTTTTTGAACCCGAAAACTTGATCTAACAATTGGATTTCTTCGTCCGACTCAAAATCGTGGCCAAAGTCGGAAGCTTGACGTTGAGGAGATCCGTTCGTAGGATTTTGGACGAGCCAGCGACCTTAGGACGACCCAAAACTCTCTATCACTGTAAGTTGAGCCTTCCATATCTGTAATACCCGGGATTTTTATCGGCGTCCAAAGGAATAAAATTTATTTCTTAATCAAATCAAGGTTGAAATATCTCCGAGAAGAAGAAAATAATTTATCACAAATAAATTATTGCTCGGAAATGAAACGCCGATAGATTCAAAAATTCAAAATGGAATAAAGGAGGGAAAGGAAGCCCGAAGACATTCCATGAAATCGAGTCAAAAGAATTGAAACTAAATTCAAGAAAGAAAAGAATTTTAATTCCAGGAACCCGTGAAGTTGGAAATAAATTAATTAGATAAATTGTTGCACATGAGTCAAAAGACGACGAATTAGAAGCCGACGAATCCAAATGCAACGGACTCAAGATTTCAAGTACGGGATTAACTCGAGACGAGATTGATTTAAGATAAGAATTTATAATCCGAGAATGACCCGAAAAATCGAGCCCGAAAACGTAGGAGCACAGAAGTCCGAAAGAGAGGAGAAAAGGCCCGATCGGATCGCACGGACCCGCCCGGACCGAGGTCCAGGCGGAGGCCGCGCGCTGGCCGCGCGGTCTTTGGCCTAGGTGCGCGCCAAGGGCGCGTGACACCCCCAGAATTCGGCAACAACGCGTCCCGACGATTTTCTTGCCATATTTTCGACCCCCGACGATGGAAACTCAATCCCGGGCTATGGAAGGATATAGGGGACGACCATAGACTGCTCCCTAACCCTAAATTCGAAAATTACAACCCTAGAGCAGCCTCTTCTCCTCACATTCTCTCCAACTCCTCCCAAAGTCGAAACCTCTCCGAACTCACTTTCCGGCGAACATTCCGGCGACGACGAGGCGAACGGGACTGAGCCACTGCCTCATAGAACCTTGGTACGTCTTAATGTAGTGTTCCATCCGTCCATAAGTCTCCAAAACTCGGATTCTAACACTTTTTCCTTACTACGATTTCACGTCGGAAAACGAACAAAAAGCGATCGGAGAAGTTGGCCGTTCGTCGTGACCCTAGGACGTCCGGAAACCCAATCCAGCGACCCTATCATCATTCTAAGTAAGTTAAAACCTTACTCACAAATTTTCGTGGTTGTTTGTTGTTTAAATCTCGAGATATAGGCTTGTAACAAAAATCGGTTTTCAAAAACCCTATTTTCGTCCAATTTTAAAGACTCGCCAAAAACTCGACCTTCGGGAATCCAAACCGAAAACTTTTCAACATAAAAGTTGTTCCTAACACCTTTATCTATCTTGTGTCCAAATTTCAGCCGTTGACATTAAGTTTTGCTATCCCAATTTTCGCCGTGAACTTCCTGTATCGAACCGAACAATTTAATTCTGTGACAGATTCCTTCATTCAACTTGATGCATGTTTTTCACCCATTTTTCGAATGGTTTAACTTTGCATTTCTAAACAAGAGTTGTAGATAATTGTGTCTAGATTATGCCTATAAAATTTCACGAATTTTGGTGTTCATTTGATATGTCAAACGGCCAAGTTTTTAAAACTGTTTTGAAATCGTTTTAAGGGCCATGAGTATGCAGTGAGTTGCACTCGATTTTTGAGTACCAAGAATTCATTATTTCCAAATTCTTAAAACATGAAAGTTGTTCCTTAATGTGTCGTGTAGTTACTGTAAAAATTTCACATCGATTGGTTTTGAAATGAATTTTTAATCGGCGTTGCACGAACCTGTGACGGAAACAGTTTTCAAGACATAAATTATTCTTTGCAATAAATTCAAATTTCAACTCACTTCGGAACCTTATTTCCAAAAACTTAAAACATGAAAGTTGTTCGTGTGTGTGATTTTGAATTACTGGCAAAGTTTCAGAATTTTTGGAGAAAAGACGAATTTTAAATTAAGAAAGGCGTAAACTGCCTCGAATAGGATTTTTCGAACTTGAGAAAACTCGAACTATGAAAACGCGATATCGATCATTTGATAACTTTGAAATACGAACTTTCGAAAAATCCCGTTCACTAGGCTGAGCCGATCTTCATACTATCATTATCTTTGAGACTGCCTCGTTAGTGGTCTCCTTACTATCTGAGATTGCCTCGTTAGTGATCTCGCGCGCTGTATTTGTGGATCGCCTCGTTAGTGGTCCTACTATCTTTTTGGATCGCCTCGTTAGTGGTCCTACTATCTTTGAGACTGCCTCGTTAGTGGTCTCCCATTGTTTGGACTGCCTCGTTAGTGGTCCTATGTTGAGATTGCCTCGTTAGTGATCTCCCGGTATGGTGTCCTCTTCTTAGTCTACGGGATGAAATGTAAAAGACTTGTGTGAGTGTTTCATTATGCTTAAATCGTATTTATCATGTCTTTAATTATGTATTCAAAATTTATGCATCTTAATTCATGCTTTAAATTACGCTTTTAAAATTTAGTCCTTTAATCATGTTTCTCCGCTGCAAATAAATTATGTATTTTAACTTTACGTATGGTAAGCGAAATCTTTAGTTTAAACACATGTAACCCCTTTTATTTGTTAGTTAGGGATTAACTTACTCAGTATTTTATATACTGATAAAACCCGTTGTTCATTTTTCCATTACAGAGTACGGAGCATGATCATGCATCGGGGGATTACTTTGGGCATTTAATTATTTGTTTTGCATGACGTGCATACGGGCTTGTTAACCCGAGTCTTGGCCATGTCGGCCCTGTATTTTAATTTCCGCTGCAACTTATTATTTTTATCATGTATGGATGATGTTACATTATTATTTTTAAGTAATTCCGAACTTGCTTTTAAAACATTTTCCAACGCTCATAGCCTTGCATCTCTTTAGCAAGCTCGGAGAAACCGTGTCTTGCTAGGGAGGTGCGGCGGTGACACCTCGGCCTGGGTTATCAAATCCGGGGTGTTACAGAGTAGTATCAGAGCCTGGAAATATTTTTAAATTATTATTATTTTGGCCAATATAGAGGCCCAGGGATTTTTAAACAAATATTAATATTATTTTTAAATTTTTAAGTACCATTATTATTATTTTTAAATTTTAAGTTTTATTTCCATGGAACAAAATTTATTTTAAACCCATGGGAAATATTTACATATGCATAGAAATTTTTTCCAACAAGTTTTTAAAGTCACGGAAATATTTTTTTCGGGGTTGGGGTAGCATTGTATAAAGCATACATGCATTCGCATACATACATACATGAATATCGCGCTAATTTTTTTTTTATGTGAATTAACAGTGTCAAAACTCTTACCTTCAAATTGGTCATGACCTTGACTTAGAAGCGTTTGCTTTAAACTAATTCTGCCTCAGTCTTATAATTTGATGACCTAAGTTTAGCATTCTCCTATCTATTACCTCTTTCCAATCCTACCTTATAGATTTTCTTGAACGCTAACTTGCCTTAGATTAGAAACTCATCTTCACGTGCGTTGATAACAGAGAATGGCACCTAAGGGAAAATCGAGAAAGGAAATCCCAAACAACACTAACGCTGACCTCCCCAACACACCGAACAATAATGAGATCCCTCAGAACATAGGAGGGCGAGTGCCTCATGTTCCCAACAATATGGATGAGCGTCTAAGGACTGTCGAGGAAGTTCTCGTAGTATTAGGAAATGCTGAAGTGCAACGTGCACAAGCGGGCGTACCACCACCGGTAACCCGGGTCAACTACTTAGCCTTGGTAAACCCTTACCAACCACCCCACTACGCCGGCGAAGAGGACCCGGCTCAGCTAGAGGAATGGATACGGACGTTCGACAAGCTGTTGAACGCCGTAAAGTGTCCCGACGGGGAAAAGGTTCACGTAGCGTCATACTACCTAGGAGGCGAGGCGGATGATTGGTGGCAAGTCACCCAAGGGAAACGTGCAGAGTACGACGAGCCCTACACATGGTCAGAATTCACGGATCTGCTTAGGGATCATTTTTGTCCCATGGGCATGAAGGCTGCTATGTATGAGGAATTTCTGACACTAAGGCAAGGAGGAAAAACGGTCCAAGAATACTATAATCGTTTCAAGGAGTTGGTGCGGTTCGCGCCGAGACTGGTGCTAACTGATGTAGAGAAGGCACAGAAGTTCGAGATGGGATTGAACCTATCTATTAGAGAGGTGATCACGGGTGAGCACTACCCTAACCTACAAGCTGTATATGATCGTGCAGTAGCGGTTGCACGAGTTCAAGGACGGAAACGGAAACCGGTAGGTGGGACTAACCAAATATCACAAGGAGGATACAAGAGGAATAAGGACCATGTCCGTAGAAACTCGAACCAACCACATCAAGACGACAATGGACGTAACAAGGGGATAGTCTTCAACCATGGTGACTATGCGCCACCATGTCCAAAGTGTGGTAAACCACATTTCGCAAGGGGATGCCCTCAGCCTGGAGCATGCTTTCGGTGCGGTCGACATGGTCATCGGCTGCGTGACTGCCGGACGCGAATAGAAAACATAAATAGGAGAGAGGACGTGACCACTCGGCCCAAGCAACCGTAAGAAGTTTTCAAGCATCGATAAATGCATTTATTTTTGAGTTCGACTCTAGAAATTGTATCCAATCAAAAAAATAAACAAATTCAAATTGTTTTGAACTACGTAATGGCTTGATCCCTTCACGGGGTACGTAGGCAACTTAGAAATTTCAATTCTAAGCACAGTCGTTAAATAAGAAATAAAAATGACATGATATGATACAAGAAATAAAAACCAAATTTACATTAGTTCCTAGCTCACGAGGAGCTAACGCCCAACTTCGAGGACGAAGTTGATTCCTAAGGGGGAGAGGATGTAACACCCGAGAAATTTAATTCACATTCAAAGGAATGGAATTAATTTCTTGTGGAAGACGTTTATCCTTAAGGAAAGTAGATGGAGATACCCCAACATTAAATTGAGCCCGAAAGAAAGTGAGGGCGCAACTTCGGGGACGAAGTTGATTCTTAAGGGGGGTAGACTGTAATACCCGGGATTTTTATCGGCGTCCAAAGGAATAAAATTTATTTCTTAATCAAATCAAGGTTGAAATATCTCCGAGAAGAAGAAAATAATTTATCACAAATAAATTATTGCTCGGAAATGAAACGCCGATAGATTCAAAAATTCAAAATGGAATAAAGGAGGGAAAGGAAGCCCGAAGACATTCCATGAAATCGAGTCAAAAGAATTGAAACTAAATTCAAGAAAGAAAAGAATTTTAATTCCAGGAACCCGTGAAGTTGGAAATAAATTAATTAGATAAATTGTTGCACGGGAGTCAAAAGACGACGAATTAGAAGCCAATGATTTTGCGGGGCAATCAGGTCTCAAAGTGAACCCCCAGAAATCTGTGGCTCTTGCCTCGGGCTAGGTTCCATTGTCAACTATCCAACAATTGTCCTCGGTGCTTAATATTGAGTTTGCCTCATACATTGGACGGTATCTCGGATTTCCTACCATCTCAGGTGCTGCTCGGTCTAATCACTTTGAATTTCTTGTTGAGAAGATACATAAGAAAATGGCTTCATGCAAAAGAGGTCTGCTTAACAAGGCAGGGCGCCTCACTTTGGCCCGGGTGGTGCTTACTGCCGTGCCCACTCATGTCATGCAACTCATGTGGCTCCCTTCGACTACATTTGACAACATTGATCGTATTGTGCGTCGGTTCCTATGGAAGGATAGTCGGGGGCATGGGATCCATTTGGTTAAGTGGGATAAGATCGCTATCCTCGCAATATGGGGGGCCTTGGTCTGAGAAAGTGTAGAGATATGAACATAGCCTTGTTGGGGAAGTTGGTCATGGAGGTGATTACTAGAACGCCGAAGACTTGGGTGGCGCTGTTTGTAACCAAGTATGGCTGTGCTAATGGCCAATTTGCTCAACGTCCGGCTGCATCTGTCACATATAAAGCTCTTCAATGTGCTGCACATATCCTTCAAAATGGCGTTCGAACTCGGTTGGGGAATGGAGAATACAACTTTTGGTATTCGGATTGGCTTCCAGGGGGTCCTTTAGCTCCTCGAATGCCTTATGTGCATATCTCAGATGTCCACCTCAAGGTGTGAGATATGTTCGTTGGGGATAGATGGCGATGGGAAAATTTATCCATCATTCTTCTGAGTGAACTTGTGCATGAGATCCTTCAATTTGGCTCACCGGCATTACACCCTACTGCCATGGACAAAAGATGCTGGCATGGGGAGTCTACAGGCAAATATACTGTTGCGTCTGGATTTAAATGGTTGATGCAGGAAAGGGGTTTTCACAAGGATAAGTTTAAAGCGTGGATCTAAAAACTCCCTTGCCTCACAAAGTCCGGCTTCTTGTCTGATTGCTTGTTAATAATGCCTTACCCTCGAATGCGCTGAGGTATCACCGTGGCATGGCAGCTGCGGCTAGCTGCTTGCTATGTGGTGCACGGGAAGAAACGTCATGGCGCATATTTTTTAACTGTTCATGGGCGGCTCATGCATGGACTCTCTTGGGAAGGACTCCACTGCCTCAAGCTCTGGTTGGCGATCAAGACATTCCCAAAGTGTTGTACGCTTGTCGTCGCTGGCCTGGAAAATATTGGGCATTGGTATGGAATATATGGCGCGGGCGAAATTCTTTCTGCATGCAAGGTGAGGCTGTTGACAGTCAAGAGGTAGCTAGGAAATCCTTCTACCTGGGTATTGTTTACGATCGAGCATTTACCAAGCAGAGAGGGTCGAGGCAGCTTCAATTGGTCACCTGGAATTCGGAGCATCACATGGGCATCCTCCTACATGTTGATGGGAGCTCGATGGGCAATCCGGGCCCGGCAAGATTTGGAGGTGTGATCCGAACTGGAGATGGGGAATGGGTGGAGGGTTATTTTGGCTCTATTGGCATTGCCTCTAACTTGATAACGGAGCTCTATGGCATATTGCGAGGCTCTCAATTGTTATTTCAGAAAGGGATTATGCAGGCGGCGTGCTTTTCCCATTCGAAGGAGGCGATTCGGGTTATCCAAGAAGGCGTGGAGGAAGCTCATGTATTATTCCCACTTGTTAGGAATATTTTGGATATTCTTCGCATACGGCCCCAGTATACGTGGAGGCATATTTTTAGAGAAGGCAACTCAGTTGCTGACCACTTAGCTAAACGAGGTGCTAAGTCCTTGGAGTTCTACACTACTAGGGCATTCCCTCCGGACAAGATTCGCGCCAACCTTGCGGCTGATCAGTTGGGGACTTGGTTCCCGCTTATTTAGGTTTTTTTTTTGTTTTGTTTATTTTTCTTTCTTTGTCTCCACCCTTAACCCCCCTTCTGTAGTTTTTTTCTTTATCTTTGCCGACGTTTTCACGTCACCGTTATCAAAAAAAAAGTGTAATTATTGAACTGATTGAGAAATTTAAAACACATGGTTGAAATGTTATTTAATCGATGAGGTTGTAGAGGAAATTGTCAATATCCTGAGGCTTACGTATATCAGTACTGTCGTATACTCCTTCCGTCGCACTAATATCGTCTCATTTCTTTTGGGCATGGTATTTTATGTGGGGATAGTTAGTATTTAATGTAGGGTATATTAGTGTTTAAAGTGGGGATAATTGATTTATTTATGTGTAAATGTGATAGTTATGTGTTTGAAACTTTAATATATTTATTTATTAATGTGATGTGATGGTAGTAGGTATAGTAATTAAAGTATGTAATTATTTTCTAAAAGGAAAATGTGACAATTGTAATGGAAAAATAACCCATATGGTCCCTTAACTTTGCCGGATTTCGCAATCAGTCCCACAACTTTTGAATTAACACAATCCGTCCACTAAGTTTCTTAATTTTAGCACAATCCGTCCCATATACTCAATTTGCCTCCATTTGTACTCAATTTGCCTCCATTTATACTTCATTTTCCCATACCGTCCCATACAAATGGAGTACAAATGGAGGCAAATTGAGTACAAATTGAGGCAAATTGAGTATATGGGACGGATTGTGCTAAAATAAAGAAACTTAGTGGACGGATTGTGTTAATTCAAAAGTTGTGGGACTGATTGCGAAATCCGGCAAAGTTAAGGGACCATATGAGTTATTTTTCCCAATTGTAATGGGACGGACCAAAAGGGAAAATGAGACAAAATTAGTGGGACGAAGGGAATAGTTAATAAGATATATTATTCCCTTTTTAATTTTAGAAATTATATTAATATGGAAATAGAATAAAGGCATTATTTATTGAGTTAATTATCACTATAGGTTACTTTAATATTTTTATTTTTCTTTTAGGTCGGACAAAACCGATCGGTACAATGGGCCACAATTTTAAGACTTAGCTACTGAATTTTTGAGTGGCTGAATTGAATTTTTCTTCTAGTGGGTGGAATGGGCCACGATGACATTATTATTTTCTAGGTGGGCATTATTTAGTAGGTCACACAAAACATAAATAGCGCGGGACCGTAATCTATTTTAGTATTAAATCTAATCGGAATTCGGGTGGGAATTGGGATAGGCCGATCTTGGATGAATGGTCTGTTCTGCATGGAGTAATTTTTGGGAGCTTAGATTTTATATCAAAACAATAGTGTCATTCTTTACACTAACTTTTAAAGGTTTTAGCTATAAATTGCAGGTCCACAAAGCTCTGCAAATAGAAGCCACCTTTAATAGGTTTTGGTAGCTTTCACCAGCTACTATATAAATTAATTATTTTTTTCTAACTGTTTTAAACATTGTAGCTACTTCTAAAATATACTACCTCCGTTTTTGTGATTTTGCAACATTTCAATTTTTGATACTATTCATTGTTTAACTTTAATTCAAATTTTTATCATAGTTATACGAGGAAAAACATAGTCAAGTTAGATCTTGTTGTATTCGATATATACTACAAGAAAAAGGGCAGTTACCGACCGACATGTTGCGGGTCGGATTTACCGACGGCAACACCAACCGCAAGATGCGGTCGGTAAAATAGAGCAGTCATGGGCCCGGGCGTTAATTGGCGACCTAGACGCCGACCGCTCGGGTGCGGTCGGTGATTACCGACCGCATCACTAACCGTCTTTGCGGTCGGTAACCTAGGGCAGTATATTTCGCCCAAATCGCGATTACTGCCTCATATTACCCCCCTTCCTTCCCCAATTTCACCCCAAATCCAGCCCCACACACATCCGACCCGCCGCCCGCCGACCCCCTGCCTCCGACGACCCCTCCTCTGACCGTTGATGCACCCTGTGAAACCACATTTAAATGAACCTAAATTGTGTTAAAACGAACCTAAATTGCATGCATGAGACTCTATTTTACTGCTTTTTAGTTTATATTTCATGTGATTTGTAAATATTAATAAGACTGGTTAAATTTAGCTTATCCGAGTCCAATTTACCTTGTTTTATGCTTAATAATAAGACTTTGGCAATTCTAATACATTGCAATGATGTTTCAGGCATTAAAATGAAGAAAGAAGATGTTCGGAGGACAAAGGATGTCAAATTCGGAATTTTCAACACTGGAAAAGCTCCAGAATGCGCCACACAGGCATGGCGGCGCCTAAATTCATGCTCAGGCGCCACATCAGGCGCCGCATCAACACTTAGGAAAATTTCGGATTGGAAAAAGCTTCAGGATGCGCCGCACCTTCTTGGTGGCGCATAAAATGCCCTCCAGGCGCCACTTTTTGCGCTGCGGGCTGAATTTTAGGAAATTGTCAGAATGCACCGCACCTTCTTGGCGGCGCCGAAAAGCACCTTGGAGCGCCACTTTTTGCGCCGCAAAAGAAAATTTGGAAAATGTCAGGATGCGCCAGCTCTCTTTGGTGGCGCCGAAAACCTCTTCCGAGTGCCACTTTTTGCGCCACAGTCGCGGTTGGGCAGTTTTCTAACATCCCGAACTCGGTTTTAAACACCGTTTTTCGTCATTTCTTCATACACAGACTGCGAAAACACCACAAAAACTCTCTGGAAACATTTGCTAATTGGAGAAGAATGCCAGAAACACATAATCATGCCGGAGGAACGCATCAGGAACGCTGTTCTGGGCGTGTTCTTCCTATTCTAGGTGTTGCCTTTCTTTTTCTTGCTTTGTAATGAATTGAATTTGCTTTTAAATGCAATCTGCTATTATGTTTTTAATTTGTAGACGGATTTCTGTATTGTTCGTGTTAAGATGATCTAGAACGGGAGTTCAGAATCACTTTTGAAGTATGAATTTATGTTTTATGGAAGCAATATAATTTATCGATGTTTCATGTGTTAAATTTGGAGTAATCTGCAAAGATGTTAGAATCTGTATTAGGATTGTTAATCTGCTGCATAAATTTGATCGATAAATCTATTTGGGCAACAATCTGATGTTTTATATTTTTATCTGCTAAATATTAATTGTTCGATCAATCTGCAGTTTCTACTTTTAGTAATCTGGAAATAATCCTAATCTGTCTACATCTTAGAATTAGTAATTTAATCCATTTTACCATGTTTTATTGTTATTTTACCATAATTGTTAGATTATTTACACTGTTCTGCATAATTGAATGTTAGAATCCAATTCTGTGATTTCTGCTTTGCTAAATCGGGAGATAAAAAGTAGAATTAATATTTTAGTACCGGAATTGGGAATAAATTACATTATAAGTGGATTCTGGCATGTGCACAATGATTTGGGAAATGAAAAGTGCCTTTTAATTGCTATAGGAAAATTTGTATGCTTGGGAAAGACTCAAATTTAGGCCTAGAATAATGATTGCAGAATGTTAGATGATTTAACCAGCTTCCATGAAATCCGTTTAAGCATAATTTGAACTGTAGAAGATTACAATATTTTTAATCTTTATAAAATAATTAATTTTAAGAAATTGATCTTTTTAGACATTGGAAAATGCTAAATCATTATGCAATTTCTATTTTATATAAAGATGGCAATATTTAAAATATTACAAGCATCTCCCATTTATATTTTTATTAATTATAATTTTAACTTGTTTTATTCTAAATTTAATGTCACTATTTTTAATTTAATCACCATTAGAATTAATCAAACTCTTTTTAAAATATATAAAATATAATTAATGAACTTAAGAATAATTAAAATTTTCTCCGGAATGAAATAATATTATGAAATTCCCCGTGGTTCGACCCGGTATTCACATGTTTTTATTACTTGATGACAACCATCCGCTTGTGGTAAAATATGGGTAGTGAAAATCACCCATCAAGTTTTTGGCGCCGTTGCCGCGGAATTTGTTGTGAACTTTTAATTATTTTTAGTTTATTAATTAAAATTCATTAAGTTAAATATTAATTTAACTGTTACTTATTTTATTTTATTTTTATTTAATATTTGCAGTGCGAAGCAAACAGGCAGAAATAGCTTATGATCCTGAAATTGAGCGTACTCTTAGAGCTATTAGATTAGGGAAACGTAGGAGACCAGCTCAGTTGGAAATTTTAATTAATTCATCCTCTGATGAAGAAAACTATTCTCCAACGACTGGAGTTTCAACAATTCAAACTAATCAATTAGTTGCTCAGTTCAATAGGTTAAACATGGCAGCAAATAACAATGATAATCAGAGTAATAATGGAGGTAACGGTGGTGATTTGGAACACGATGATCAAGCTGAAATGACCATTGAAGAACACTTACAAGGAACTAGTGGGAATCTGCTCCATTGAAGAACACTTACAAGGAACTAGTGGGAATATGCTTAATAGAACTCCAAGGCCAGATGTAGATGCTTTAAGCTTTACCCTTCAGCCTGCACTAATCACAATGGTTCAAGCTAATCAATATAATGGAGCACCTACTAATGATGCTGTAGAACACATAAGAAACTTTCTGGACTATTGTGACACAGTGAAAATAAATGGTGTTACTGGTGATGAAATTAAGTTGAGATTGTTCTCATTTTCACTCAGAGATAAAGCTAAGACTTGGTACAACTCACTTCAATTAAGGGATGTTACTACTTGGGATAAAATGTTAGAAGCTTTCTTAGAACAATTCTTCCCACCATCCAAGATTATTGAATTGCAAGAAAAAATCAAAGAATTTGTGCAAGATGAGGGTGAAACTCTACTTGAAGTATGGGATAGATACAACACTCTGTTGGCGAGATATCCAAATCATGGCTTTGAAGATTGGCAGCAGATGCACTTCTATTACAATGGACTAATTGATCATTGGAGGAATTTGTTGGATGCAGCAGCTGGAGATTCTTTTCTATCTATAGGACCTTCTAGAGCTAAGGAAATCATAGAGAAAAAGATTTCTAACATGAAAAAATTTCCTGGTAAGAAAAATGCTAGAAACAAAACAAAAGTAGGAATCTATGAGGTAGAAAAGGCAGTTGCTGTAGATTTTAAATTAGATGCTTTGATGAGGGAGGTTTCTATGCTTAAGAAAGGTCAAGCTAAAGTTGTGAGATGCGGTATTTGTCATGGACCTCACGAGTCATCAGCCTGTCACCTGCTCGACCAAGGACTTCAAGAGACTATGCAGTGTGAGGGGACTGAGGAGCAAGTGGAAGATGTGAACTACATAGGAAATAGGCAGCAGAATTACAATCAAAACCGTCCTCAAACCCAAAACTTCTATCCAAATCAAAATTCTCAATTTCAACAAAACACCTACCCACAAAACAACCATCAACCTTACCCACAGAACCAAAATCAGAATTACCCAAATCAAAATCAAAATCAAAATTTTCAAAACCAAAACCAGAACCAAAACTATAATCAGAACAGAAATCAAAATCAATCTTTTTATCCTAACCAACAATCTAGGAACTTTCAACCTCAACAACAGCTGCAACAAAACCAAGGAGGTGATGAGGTCAATTTAAAAGAGTGAATGAGCACAATCGTGTCTCAACAACAAACAATTCAGCAAATGCAAGCCTCAATGAGAAATTTAGAAGTTCAAGTTGGTCAAATTGCTAGGGATACCTCAAATAGACAGCAAGGAACACTACCAAGCATGCCTGATCCTAATCCAAAAGAGCAGTGTAAAGCAATCACTTTAAGGAATAAAAAGGAACTGCCTAATCCTTACCCTACCTTAGATGATCCAGAGGTTTTAGCTGATACTGTAGATGATCGAAGTGAGGATATAGAGAAAGAAAGTCAGCATAAGAACACTGATGAGCCTAAGGAGAGTAAGAAACTTAGGGATGAACAGGATAAGGGAAAGTCTACTGTCCCAGTCAAGCCATACCAGCCACCTATTCCATATCCACAGCGTCTTAAAAAGGCTAAGGAAGATAAAGATTATGCTAAATTCTTAGAAGTCTTTAAGAATTTAAGAATTGATATTCCTTTTTCTGATGCCATTGCACAAATGCCCGTGTATGCTAAGTTCTTAAAAGAAATTCTATCAAAAAACAGTGTTGATGATGAAGAGAAAGTGACATTGACAGGGGAATGTAGTGCAATCTTACAAGAAGGCAACCTATTAAACAAAAAGATCCTGGGAGTTATACTATTCCGTGCATTATTGGCACTAAAGAATTCAACAAAGCTCTGTGTGATCCAGTGTTATGACATTTTAAGCACTGAAATCATGGGATACTATTATTAAGAAATGATCGGTCAGACTCATTTCTTAGCAATAGATTTTAGAATTATCACTTAATCTGTCTCTTTCAAATTCAGATTAAGCCATTGAAAACTCAAGGTCACATCTAAATCATCATGCATTAGTCTGAACTTGAAGTTGTCCTCTTATTACTTTAAGGATCGAAAAATATCTTAAGCTCCTGTCTTGGATGTCCTCTACAAGAAATGAAAAGCTAGTATTTAATCTATCATCCAAGGGTTGCTTGTGATACCCCGTAATAAAGTAGTTGCATTATTTTAGTTTGGCTCGGCAATATGTATCCCAAATAAATTTTTGAACTACGTTATGGCTTGATCCCTTCACCGGGTACGTAGGCAGCTTAGAAGTTTTAATTCTAAGTTCAGTCACAAAATAATAAAACAAACAAAAAGACTTTGGCACGAGAAAAGCCGAAACACAACTTCGAGGACGAAGTTGATTCTTAAGGAGGGTAGACTGTAATACCCGAGAATTTTCCAACATAAAATAAATACAATAAATAAATAAGTTCAGCAAATAAAGAAGTAAATGTAGATGAAATGAGAAATGGAAATTAAATTTAAAAGGAATCAAAGTTTCGAGAACCCGGGAAGCCGAAGACAATTTAATCGAATAAATGGTTACACGGAAACCCAACACCGATGGACTCAATAACTCGAGTCCAAATGTAAATTTAGATCCGAATAAAATTAAGATAGGAAATCGGAGCCCGAAAATATCCCGGAAATCCGAATCCGAGAGCATAGAGAGATAGAAGTCCGAAAGAGAGGAGGAAAAGCCCGACGGATCGCACGACCCGGCCCAGACCGCAGCCTGGACCGAGGCCGCGCGGTGGCCGCGCGCCCATAAGGGGATGACCGCGCCACGAGCGCGCCGGCAGAGCAGTTGCGGCGTTCCGCGATTTTCTCGCCCGAACGTGGATTTTTCGACTTCGGTTGAACATCTTTCGACTCAAGACCCTTAGGGTCAGATCTTGGACGCCCTAGGTCTTAGCTATCTATAAATAAACCCCCTTGGAAGCCCGAACACTTTTACAAAACCTACAACTCTCTCTATACATTCGAAACCCTAATTCCGGAGTCGTCGGAGGCACGAAACCAAGGCGAATACTGGTTGGACGAAAATTTTGAGATCTCCAGCGTCGTGAGCGTAGAACCCGACGAAAGGAGAGGAGAAACGGCGGACTGGAAGCCACGCCTTCGAAATAGACGATCCCGGACGTTCACAACTCTGTAAGTTAACCTTACTATGGTTTTGGGCGAATTAAAATACACCTAATCTAAAGATTTAAATCAAGAACTTAAAAAATTTGTCAAACGAAATCTTTAACGGCGCAACATTTTTGAATGATTTTTCGAACCCTTAAACCTGTTCAAACGAGAAAACTTAAAACACAAAAAACGGCTTTGAAACCCCTTAATCATGTTTGTGTTAACTTACTCAGCAAGTTTTTGCTGACCAAACTATTTTTTTTCCCTTTTTCTTTCAGAGTTGAGAATTATGCATCGTCATATGCATACATGGGAATTTTGGGAAGATATATTATTTGAAATTATTGTATTAGACTAGATCTTGCATGAACGGGCCTGTTTAACCCGTATTCTGGCCGTGTTGGCTATATTTAATTTCCGCTGCATTATACATATGTAATTATTGTTTTCTGCTGCAACTTTGATGTATTATTTTTAAATTATATATGAATGGGCTGTTTGAATATTTTTAAATTCTGAAAAAACCATAGCCTTGCATCTCTTTAGTGAGCTCGGAGAAACCGTGTCTTGCTAGAGAGGTGTGGCGGTGACATCCCGACCTGGGTGACCAAAAACCGGGGTGTTACAAGTTGGTATTAGAGCCCAGAATATTTTAAAGCTATTTATTTGAAAGAAAATATCTGATACCAAAGTTGGTATTAGAGCCCAGACTATTTTAAAGCTATTTATTTTAAAGCAAATATCTGATACCAAGTTAGTATCAGAGCCCAGACTATTTTAAAGCTATTTATTTGAAAGAAAATATCTGATATCAAAGTTGGTATCAGAGTCCGGCTACTTTTAAACTATTATTTTTAAACCATTATTATTTTTAAACTACTATTAATATTTCGACTATTATTTTAAATTTTAAAGTATTATTTCCATGGAGAAATTTTTATTTTAAAACCCATGGAAAAAAAAATATATAGTGCATTAAATTATTTTTAGGGGGAAATCATCATTTGCATTTGCATATTGCATCTCCTTTGTTTAAAGAACTTAGAATCTTGGCGAATTCTAACGTAGAATCTTGGCGAATTCTAACTTAGAATCTTGGCGAAGTTTAACCTAGAATCTCGGCGAATATTAACTTAGATCTTTTGCTTGCACTAGATGACTTAGACGCTAGACATCAAATTAGAAACGCTCACTAGAGACTGATCTTGCCTTAGTTCTAGATCGCGTTCATCTAAGCGTACACCTAAGCATAACAAATCTCGGCTTTAGCCATTCCTATCCTGGTACGAACTAGAAAACTTCCTCATGTGGAACAATAAGAAAATCAAGTTTTATTAAAACACTCTTTATTCCAAAAATCTTGTTTGGATTTCCAAACAACAAATCCGAAAATTTGAAATTAGAAATTTACGAAACGTCTTGTTCGAGCAATCTATCTAAACCAAGATAAACTAATCTACACACGTTATAACAGAAAATGGCGCCTAGGAGGAAACCAAGGAAGGTGAGTCCAAACGGCACTGACGCTAACCTTTCCAACACGCCCAACAACAATGAAAGTCCTCAGAACCTAGGAGAGCAAGTGCCTCAAGCCCAATAATATGGAAGCACGTTTAAAAACGATAGAGGTATTCCTAGTAGCATTAGGAAATGCGGAGGTGCATAGGACACCTGCAGCAGTACCTCCGCCCGTAGCTCAAACCAACTATCTAGCGTTGGTGAATCCCTATCAACCACCACGTTATGATGGGCAGGAGGATCCCGCCAAACTAGAGGGGTGGATCCGTACATTTGATAAGCTCTTGGATGCTATCAAATGTCCTGATGAGGCAAAGACACGAGTAGCAACCTACTACTTAGGAGGCGAAGTCGATGAGTGGTGGCAAGACCTCCAGAGGAATTTAGAGGAAGCTGAAGAAGCTTATTCATGGACTAAACTTAAGGAGGATCTAAGGGACCGATTCTACCCCATGAGCACCAAGGCGGCAATGTACGAAGAGTTTTTATCACTGAAGCAAGAGGGACGGACGGTGCAGGAGTATTACACCCGGTTTAAGGAATTGGTACGATTTTCTACGAGGATAGTACCAACTGACTCTGACAAGGCTCAGAAATTCGAGATGGGTTTGAACCTTAATATCCGGGAGATACTTGCAGTAGGACAATTCACGAACCTGCAGACGGTTTATGATCGTGCGGTAGCGGTTGCACGAGTCCAAGGACTGAAACGGAAACCGGTAGATGAGGCTAAACAAGGACCACAAGGAGAATACAAGGTGGATAAGGACCATTTCGATGGAAACTCGAAAGGGCAACATCAAAGTGACAATGGGGGGAAAAAGGGGATAGTCTTCAACCATGGTGACTATGCGTCACCATGTCCAAAGTGTGGTAAACCGCATTATGCGAGAGGATGCCCTCAGCCTGGAGCATGCCTTCGATGTGGTCGACATGGTCATCAGCTGCGTGATTGCCGGACACGGAAAGAGAACATCGACAAGAGAGAGGATGTGACTACTCGACCTAAGCAACCACGAAACCCAGACGGTCAAGGTGGCAACAACCAAGGGCACCAATACCCTCAGAATAAAGACCAAAACCCGAAACCTCTTGAGAGTACTGAATAGGCAGTTATGGGGACATAACTGGAGTCCTAAGGGGGAGAGGATGTGATACCCCGTAATAAAGTAGTTGCATTATTTTAGTTTGGCTCGGCAATATGTATCCCAAATAAATTTTTGAACTACGTTATGGCTTGATCCCTTCACCGGGTATGTAAGCAGCTTAGAAGTTTTAATTATAAGTTCAGTCACAAAATAATAAAACAAACAAAAAGACTTTGGCACGAGAAAAGCCGAAACACAACTTCGAGGACAAAGTTAATTCTTAAGGAGGGTAGACTGTAATACCCGAGAATTTTCCAACATAAAATAAATACAATAAATAAAATAAATACAATAAATAAATAAGTTCAGCAAATAAAGAAGTAAATGTAGAGGAAATGAGAAATGGAAATTAAATTGAAAAGGAATCAAAGTTTCGAGAACCCGGGAAGCCGAATACAATTTAATCAAATAAATGGTTACACGGAAACCCAACACCGATGGACTCAATAACTCGAGTCCAAATGTAAATTTAGATCCGAATAAAATTAAGATAGGAAATCGGAGCCCAAAAATAACCCGGAAATCCGAATCCGAGAGCATAGAGGGATAGAAGTCCGAAAGAGAGGAGGAAACGCCCGACGGATCGCACAACCCGGCCCTGACTGTAGCCTGGACCGAGGCCGCGCGGTGGCCGCGCGCCCATAAGGGGATGACCGCGCCACGAGCGCACCGGCAGAGCAGTTGCGGCGTTCCGCGATTTTCTCGTCCGAACGCGGATTTTTCGACTTCGGTTGAACATCTTTCGACTCAAGACCTTTAGGGTCAGATCTTGGATGCCCTAGGTCTTAGCTATCTATAAATTAACCCCCTTGGAAGCCCGAACACTTTTACATTCAAAACCCTAATTCCGGAGTCGTCGGAGGCACGAAACCAAGGCGAATACTGGTTGGACAAAAATTCTGAGATCTCCATGAGCATAGAACCCGACGAACGGAGAGGAGAAACGGCGGACTGGAAGCCACGCCTTTGAAATAGACGATCCCGGACATTCACAACTCTGTAAGTTAACCTTACTATGGTTTTGGGCGAATTAAAATACACCTAATCTAAAGATTTAAATCAAGAACTTAAAAAATTTGTCAAACGAAATCTTTAACGGCGCAACGTTTTTGCATGATTTTTCGAACCCTTAAAACTGTTCAAACGAGAAAACTTAAAACACAAAAAACGTTCCTAAGACGTAGATCTAGATTCTGTCAAAATTTCATAATTTTTCCTCGTGTTTTGATATCCGAAAACGACCGCGAACAGACCTGCCTTTGGTTTAGATCTTGAAACGGGGGTAGATTCTTGGTCCGAACTTGAGGGTGATTTTTGACTTAGATCTAGACCGATTCAGGATTGGTGCTAAACATAAGAATTGTAGATCTATACGTTAAAAACACCTCCGTAAAATTTCAGAATTTTTTGTGATGATTTGTTATATGAAATCCACCTGAAATCGAACTGCTAGGATGTGGATCTTGAAATTCTTGACGGAACTTAGGTCAGAACTTGACGATGTTTTTAACTAGGGTTCTAGGCTGATTTAGATCTTTTGCCGAACATTAAAGTTGTAGATAAACGTCTTAAGATGGTCGCTGTAAAATTTCATTAAATTTGGAGTTGATTTGCTATGGTAGAACTCGATATCTTTAAACTGTGGTATGTAAAATTCGGACAGATTTGTGTTTCTGCGAAAATTGATGTTTTTGACATGTTCCGGTATCTCGGGTCGGAAACGTTAAAACACGAAAGTTGTTCATCTCGACGGTTCCGAGTCAGTAGTGAAATTTCGGAATTTTTGGAATTAAATCTGAATTTAGACGAATTTTAGAGTAAACAGTGGTTTACCGGAAGTTAAATCTTGAAAACTTGTTGAAACATGAAATTAGCCTTTAAGGTTTAAATGATGGGGGATTCCTTTGAATTAAAATACACATGAAATACGATGCTTGCTGAAAGGCAATTGAGATATAATGCTTGCCGAGAGGCAATTGAGATATAATGCTTGCCGAAAGGCAATTGAGATATAATGCTTGTCGAAAAGCAATTGAAATATAATGCTTGCCGAAAGGCAATTGAAATATAATGCTTGCCGAAAGGCAATTGAGATATAATGCTTGCCGAAAGGCAATTGATAAATAAAGCTTGCCGAATGGCAATTGAGATATAAACTTGAAACATGAGACATGAGATATGAAACTAGGAGACTCGAAAATTGTTCCTTTTAGATTATGCTTTTAAATTATGTCCTACCGTTACATTACTTTGCAAGTTATATTTATGAGCTTATGAAATCTCTATCTTTTAAATTATGCCATTTAATTATTGTTAGATAAATAAATTAAATGATGCGGTGTTGTGTACATGTTTTCTCAAATCTAAATAACGGCTTTGAAACCCCTTAATCATGTTTGTGTTAACTTACTCAGCAAGTTTTTGCTGACCAAACCATATTTTTTTTCCTTTTTCTTTCAGAGTTGAGAATTATGCATCGTCATATGCATACATGGGAATTTTGGGAAGATATATTATTTGAAATTATTGTATTAGACTAGATCTTGCATGAACGGGCCTGTTTAACCCGTATTCTGGCCGTGTTGGCTATATTTAATTTCCGCTGCATTATACATATGTAATTATTGTTTTCCGCTGCAACTTTGATGTATTATTTTTAAATTATATATGAATGGGCTGTTTGAATATTTTTAAATTCTGAAAAAACCATAGCCTTGCATCTCTTTAGTGAGCTCGGAGAAACCGTGTCTTGCTAGAGAGGTGTGGCGGTGACATCCCGACCTGGGTGACCAAACACTGGGGTGTTACATTGCTCAAGATTCAAACTTATCAAAGTAATTCCTTCAAGTAATTGTAAGAAATAATAGTCCTGTAAGTATATCAAGATGAATTTGCTAATCAAAGTCCTTGACTTATCTGGACTACTCAGCTTCATACAGATGTTTTAGCATGAGATTTCTATGTAAATAAATCCAAATACCCATGACTTAACTCAGGATTAATGAAAATGAGCATGTTGCCTAACATCCTACCCATAGCGAATGAATAGGATATCATAGGGCTATAGACCCTGGAGGTTAGCTCTTCCAAATCCTCATTAATTATTGGGACAAAAGATGGTTTTTGAAACATCTTTCCCTTTTAACGACAGGTACTAAATGTCCAACTAAAGAACAAGTTTGTTCTTAATCATACTGAGTAAAAGATGTTCGAGAACACTATATCATCATCTTCCTCAGTGTGTTTCAGGAATTAATGATGAGAAATGTAGATATGAAATGTGAGTTTATATTAAGAAGTAAGGATACTCATCTTAGTCTGGGAAATATCCCAAAATATCATAAGTAAAAGTAGTAATATATGTATAAAGAAACGATGAGGGTTCTGAATCCTCTTAAGCAAAATGATAGGGTGCTCCCAGAATATAGATTGGGATAGACAGAATTAGGACATCCCGGCCTGGGTTATCAAATCCGGGGTGTTACAGCCAAGTACTCCTATCATTCTCCCCTGTCACACCCAAAGTCTAAATTAAACCCCGAACTAATCCATAACTCTTAAACCTTACATACGGCGGCCAACCTCTAATTCTTCCGAGTGTCCTCTACAAAGCATTTAAAAGAAAGCGGTACAACAAGCTGTAAAGAAAGCATTTAAAAACCTATCACTCGGAAGCCTCAAAAGCTATCTCATTCCGTTAGTATAAAAGAGCCACTGGTCTTGGTGACCAGATGCAGATTTAGAACTTCCCAAATATCAATAAGCCACATGGCCTATAACATCCGGTTAGTTATGAGATACAAACTGAATGGAACAGACCCGAGAAGATCTATTCCGAATGTACTCACTCAAGACTCAATTCTAGGCTTTTGGCGGGAGAAGATAGTAGTTGAAAGAAGACTCTACCCTACCTTAGAAATTAACCAAGGCCTACATGTTGTTCCTCTAGTATTATTTATCACATCTTATCTGAATCCAAGTGGACACTGATTCAATGCAATACTTAATATAAGATTTCCAACACACAGTTATTTTGAGAAAACAATTGATATTTGAAAATAATTCCCTACACAGGTACTAGACTCTCAATTAAACCACAGA
Organism: Hygrophila difformis; assembly: GCA_030278955.1. Lineage (NCBI taxonomy): Eukaryota > Viridiplantae > Streptophyta > Magnoliopsida > Lamiales > Acanthaceae > Hygrophila > Hygrophila difformis. The sequence continues at coordinate 44,245,870 of JAOANR010000006.1, read as the reverse complement.
TCCTTTCAGTCTAGGTGAGACCTAATCGCTGACTCTGCTTCTAATTTCTCAAAATCAACCCCCAGTGGGAGATGAATTAGTCATAACTGTGAAATTATCCCTTACTCAGATCCGGATTTTATAAAGTGATTTTTGTGGAAATTTATTATGCATTATCTGATTTAGATCAAGACTTCTATGTCCAAGGAGAAGGATCTCCAAAATATTATGACCACAATAGCTACATAATAATATCATGCATACATGTATATGAGAAGTAAAATAAAATACCCCAAAATATATGGTGGGATTAGACAGAATTTGATACACAAAGATGGATTGGCCTTGAGATAAGAAGAAATGGCTAAAAAGAGTGCTAGAAATAACTGGGGTAATCTGGACTACAAACATCAGCTATCCAGTTCCCAATTATTCCAGATGGTATGATTTTTAGACAGTAAGGAACCTTTAATAACAGTGATCGCTATTATCGAAAGTCCTACAATCCATGAATGAGGAAAAACCCACATGTTTTCTTACTACAATATTATCATAACAGTGTTGATCGACACTGTCTAATATTACCATAGCTCGAAATTCAGGTTTGAAATTAAGATAAGGAAAAGAAAACAGTATTTAACTAGGAATTGGCTGAGTGGCTAATCGTTATCCCTGTGAAAAGACCTTTTTGCCGGAGCTTCCACTAATCTCCAATTAAATCATGCAAAATAACGAGTGATAATTAATACACAGAAGACGAGCTAATCGTTATCCCGGTGAAGGGAACTTTTTGCCAACATTGATCTGTGATATTCCTTATAACTCATTCATACACACGATTAAACGGAAAAGATAAAATTAAAAGAATATTTTTTGGTATTGTGTAAGTGTTAATCACACAATAATTTAGACACTAATGGTTTGAGATGTGTAATGGGTAAAATTAGATGTAATGGTCCTAAGTCCAATACACCCATGCAACTTACACGACTCAGGAAATAAAATATTTTTGGAATTTTAGAATAATAGGAGATGTCAAAGCGGTCTATTAAATTAGATGCGGTATAAACTGCATCTACTAGACCGCATTGAGTATGCATGAGGGATGAAGTATTTCCTTACCTATAATTGATCATTGAAAGGATGCGAAATAAACCATCTAATGCGGTTTGTCAAGTCAATGCGGTATAAACCGCATTGGACAAACCAAATTGATGAGGTATTCCCTTACTCAAATTTGGCTAAAGCATTTTCTCCAAAAGGTGAGGTTAATGTGGTTTACACATGCAATGCGGTATAAACCGCATTGGTATAAACCGCATTGGTAGACAAGGAAAAAAAAACTAAGGCATGAAGGGTATGGAGTGCAGATAATGCGGTTTCAGGAGGCAATGCGGTTTAGATGGACAATGCGGTATAAACCACATTGCTGGAAACCGCATTAAGATAGGAAAAATAACAAGACACCAAAATTTTTTGTCATGCAATGCGGTATTCATGGGCAATGCGGTATAAACCGCATTGCCTAAACCGCATTGCATGGAATTTTCTCACAAGTGTATTTTTTTTTTAATTCCCAAGTATGAATGCGGTTTCTAAGTTGAATGCGGTTTATGATAGATGGTGACAGGTCCCCTCGAGAACAGAAAATGCTAAAGATGGGAAAAAACCAATACTAAACAGAGTATATTGTTTCCCAGTTGTCAAGATAATAAATCAGTGCGGAAACGATGTTTGAGCATTATCCCAGTGTTTGAGGAATCTAGCTAATCAAACAAGTTAAGCTCAACCCGAAAACACCTACAATACACACGGATTGTATTTACAAAACAATAAACTCAGAAATGCCTAAACACAATCCCAATTACCCCATGAAAATGTAGAAGACTCAACAGCTAAAGATATACCAGTAGCAGGATGGTTGTTGGTGCCTTCTGCAAACAACGAAAACCAGGGGGTTTCTTCAGCAGCTCTCAATCCGCCATAAACCCAGCTTTGAATCTGTTAATACTCTGTAAATTGAGCTGTGATTGCGGCTTCCAAACTCTCAAACTAAGCATAAGTTGTGTTTACTAGAGATATGCCAAGAAATGCTTAAACACAAACTCAAATCCCCATAAGAATGCAGCAGTCAGAACAACAAAGAAATACCCAGTTGTAGAATGGTTGTTTCTGGCTTCTGTCAACAACGAACTGGGGGATTATGGCTCCAGCTTCCCTTAGATCACCATGGCAGAGAAGGACCTTGAAGAATGCTCTGTTTTCTATCCTTTGCTGCTGGAATAAGTCTTAAGAAGAATGGAGGACGAAAACAGGTTTTTGTAGATGTGCAAGGCCCATTAGAAAACCCTAAAAGCCTGCTAAGGGAAGTGGCCACGTCACTGTCCTTTGTACTTTCGAGTTGAGCTATACCCGTTGTTGATAGGTTGTTTCAACATCAGAGGGACAACGAGTATCTGCACAAAAAATTCAAATCTGCTGTACAAACTATGCCACGTCAGCGTCCCTTGTTGTCCTTTCTCCACTATCAGATTGCGTTGTTCATGAGTCGTCGTCACAACTATAGAACAACGTTGATCATCTTCACAACATAGGACTCAAGGACTTAACAATCTCCCCCTTTGTGGATATGATCAACCCAAACCATTCACGATACTCATGAACAATAAAATCATATCATATTCTCCCCCTTTTTGGTAGATCAATCAACAACAACATCTTTGCCTTTTTCTTGTTGTTCCACTGCAGTTGGACAATAGGAAATCAGCAAAATATGCATCAGTGTTTCTCCCCCTTTCTCTGTGGCACCAGCTCCTCAAAATCATCAATAATATTCAAGCAAAGCTTCGAATTAAATCAAACTCATCATAGATACTCCCCCTTGCATTATGCCATATCTTTTCCAGGTTGTTTCTCTGTAGTCAGAACATCGGCATCTGCAACAGAATATACTAGAATTCAAATTCTCACCAGACCTTCAGCAGCTCAACTGTACCATCTCCCTTTCTAATGGATTGGGCCCACAAAATATAAATTCCTTGTAATCCAGGGCCCCAAACGCAGCATAGTGCTAAGGAGAGTGGCACGAGCCCAAGTTCCCTCTTTACTCTTCAAGCTTCTCTCTGTCAAGGGACTTAGTAAGGTAGTCTGCTCGTTGTTCAGACGACATATGGTGCACATCTTCAATCCCATTCCTGCCAAGGAAATTGCACTCTGATTTCTTTGGAACCCAAACTCTTCTCAGCTTAACCCTCTTGCGTAGTTCTTCAGTAGGCCAGACAACAGGATGACCGTTCATCAAATCCTTTATAATTCGAAAACACTGATCAGCTGTGTGTCCTGGCAATTTGCAATAAGCACAGTCCTTGTGTTGTTGAAACTTCTGAACATATCTTTCCTTGTAGATCTTTCTAACTGGTTGTCGACCAGATGTTTCAACAACATTCTTGACCACTTCAGTAGGCTTTGCAACAACTACTTTGTGATTTCTCCTTGGGGGTGATTTTTTTTCAAGAAATCCTCCACTCACAAATTTAGTTGTTGATGGAGTGCTCGAAAACTGATATCCAATCCCAGTTTGATCCTTGTAAGATTTTCTCATTGCCAAGACTTCATCGAGCTTCTCTTTTCCTTTCACCATTCCTTCCAACTTATGAACCTTCTCTTGAAGAACTTGGGAGCCTCTCTTCAATACTTCTTTCTCTTCAATCAATACCTCTTTCTCCTTGATCAATTTAGCTCTTTCTTTCCGCAAATCTTCAATAATGTCCTTGTTTGACATATTTTCCTTTTGAAGTGCATCTCTCTCTTTTAATACTTGATCATAGGAAATCCTGATGTCAGCAAGTTGTTTCAACAACATCTTCTTCTCCTTTACAACTGCTTTGTGTTTTTTAGTGCGCTCATCAAATGCAACAACAAACTTTTCAAGAGCTATTCCATTTTTTGACAGTGCATCAGAAAAATCTCTACATTTGCTTCGTTGTTCTTCAGTTGTCCCAACATCGCCACTATTGCTGAGAGTAACTTTCTGAGAATTACAACTTTGAAGCCTTCCTTTCTTGCCCATCTTCCGGATCTCACTCAGCTATGTTAGAGTGTAGGCTCTGATACCAATTGACAGGTCCCCTCGAGAACAGAAAATGCTAAAGATGGGAAAAAACCAATACTAAACAGAGTATATTGTTTCCCAGTTGTCAAGATAATAAATCAGTGCGGAAACGATGTTTGAGCGTTATCCCAGTGTTTGAGGAATCTAGCTAATCAAACAAGTTAAGCTCAATGGTGCTAAAACACCTACAATACACACGGATTGTGTTTACAAAACAATAAACTCAGAAATGCCTAAACACAATCCCAATTACCCCATGAAAATGTAGAAGACTCAACAGCTAAAGATATACCAGTAGCAGGATGGTTGTTGGTGCCTTCTGCAAACAACGAAAACCAGGGGGTTTCTTCAGCAGCTCTCAATCCGCCATAAACCCAGCTTTGAATCTGTTAATACTCTGTAAATTGAGCTGTGATTGCGGCTTCCAAACTCTCAAACTAAGCATAAGTTGTGTTTACTAGAGATATGCCAAGAAATGCATAAACACAAACTCAAATCCCCATAAGAATGCAGCAGTCAGAACAACAAAAAAATACCCAGTTGTATAATGGTTGTTTCTGGCTTCTGTCAACAACGAACTGGGGGATTATGGCTCCAGCTTCCCTTAGATCACCATGGCAGAGAAGGACCTTGAAGAATGCTCTGTTTTCTATCCTTTGCTGCTGGAATAAGTCTTAAGAAGAATGGAGGACGAAAACAGGTATTTATAGATGTGCAAGGCCCATTAGAAAACCCTAAAAGCCTGCTAAGGGAAGTGGCCACGTCACTGTCCTTTGTACTTTCGAGTTGAGCTATACCCGTTGTTGATAGGTTGTTTCAACATCAGAGGGACAACGAGTATCTGCACAAAAAATTCAAATCTGCTGTACAAACTATGCCACGTCAGCGTCCCTTGTTGTCCTTTCTCCACTATCAGATTGCGTTGTTCATGAGTCGTCGTCACAACTATAGAACAACGTTGATCATCTTCACAACATAGGACTCAAGGACTTAACAGATGGGATTGACCCCATCATTCATTTCACGTCAGTGTCATCTCGCAGCCATACTTGTGAATATTTTGTGGTTATCCATAATACACATGTACAGTGGGTAATAGCATGAATTTAAACCCTAAAACTACAAACATGATATTCAAAGATAATTAATCCTAAAACAGCCTAAAAATTGAGAACTACTTGCATAAAATAAGAACACTTAAATTATCTAAGGAAGCATAGGTGAAAGATCTAGAAAAGATAAAGAAGCAAGTAAAGCATTAAAATCTATTTCTAACAAGTCCTAAATTATCTAAAACCTAAGAACACCTATTTGAAGCTCTAAGGTATAAAACAAACTATACACCCACTAAACATGCATTTATTAAGAATGTAAGTCAACTAGGAACACATTAAATGAAACCTAGTTGAAACAAACATTCATTCTAACATATTTATTGCTAAGGAAAGCATTTAAAGAGTGTAAAACACATGAAACAAAACCCTTTTCTGGAATTTTTCCTTGTATTCAACACTTGAAAGCATAATAAACAACCCAAAACATCATTAGATTGAAGGTTGGGTTCATTCTATCTAAAAAGCAATTAAAGGGTATGGAAATGGCTACACTAAATCGTAGTAACAAGCTTTATAAACTAAACTAAGATCAAAACATCTAAAACTAAGCTAACATGCATGAAAAAGTAAACTAACTAAACTACCTACCTAACCCTTAAGGGGTGAAAATCCTCCCGCTCCTTCTTTTTGTCTCCTGCTGAATATTCAAGTGTGTACGAGTATCTTCAAGTGTTGGTGAGGGTCAGCTTTTATACTTCTTTTTCAGACCCCTAGGCCCATCAGGGCCCAGTAGCATGCATTCTTCACGTGTTCCACAGCTTTTTGAACTCAATTCGGTCTCCTCATGCAATTCGGTATAAACCGCATTGGTTATATCGAATTGAATGAGGTGTTCTTTTCTTCTTCGTTTTTGGCTGGGATGCGGTTTATCACATCAATGCGGTTTAATCCGCATTGAGTAAACCGAATTGGCTATTTCGCATTGCATGTCTTGCTGCTTGGTTCCTTTTTGGCTTGACGCAATGCGGTTTATATGTCAATGCAGTATAAACCACATTGCATAATAACGCATTGAGGACTTCTCATCTTGCTCTGGTCTCTTCCTTTCTTGGAGTGATGCGGTTTCAAGGTCAATCCGGTATAAACCGCATTGATGAAACCGCATTGGTATTTCGCATTGCCTCTCAAGACTTGGTCATTTTTTTTCTCCTCAATGCGGTTTATGTGGGCAACCGCATTGCCCATATAAACCGCATTGATTTTCAACACTTAGCCAAAAATTCAGTTTGTGGATTTTTTTCTTTTTCCCATCTTTTCATTCCTTTTTCTTTTCTTTTTCCTTTTTTCATGTTTTTGGATTTTTCTAACACAAATACAATTAAAATTGCATATCTTTGTGTTTTTCATTACCAGCTTATTATTCTTACAAACTCGCATTACTCTGTCAAATTCGACTGCTTTCTTATTAAAATAAGATGAGAATACGATCAAAATGTCCGTCTCAGACACGGAAATGGATTGGAAATAATGGACAATTTTGGCCATTATCAGATTTCCAGGTGTTTTCGTTTTTATTTCTTGTTGCAATTTACGATATATGGAGGAAAATTATATGTTGGATTAGATATTTTTTTTCTTTTGGATCGCAATCTTTGAATTGTTACGACTGAATTGGTTAGTATAATTGCCAAATTCAGGGGAATTTTATGGTATAATATGAGAAATCTCAGTCTGTTTTTTTCCGTAAACGTCTTCAGATTCTGAAATCCTGATATGAATTCATTGTTTGATTTCTTTAATTTTGTGTATAAGTGACATAAGCCTCGACATGATGCTTAGTTCTGAATTTCTGAGAAAACTCACAATTTACAGCTTCAAATTCATCCTTAATGTCAATTTTCATGTTATAATTGTTCGCAAATATATGTTTCTTAGAATTGTGAAATTGCATTCTTTGAGTTAGTTGTTGTTTCTATAAGAATTATTGAATTGTTGTTCAATCTGATTTCGATTTCGAATAACAAATTTAAAGGTTAAGTGAGTTAGTTTTCACTAAGTTCTTAAAGACCCACACAGTGTTAAACATAGCGTGACAATCTTTGAGAATTGAAAACTTTGGATTCACTCACCTTATCAAGGTTGAGAATCTTCCTCGCAATGTCTTTGAAAAGGGAATAATGCGAGGAAGAACTTCAATCATATTTCATACTTAGTGTTTTCCTTCATACAATAATTCATCCTCGCTTTATCTCATCATTGGGATGATGTGAGGAACAAACTTACCAACTTAAACTCTCAAACATGTTATACCAGAGCTCTCACTTTGTTCACTTGAACAAAGCGAGGGAACAATCTGAGATAACATCAGAATTGGTTCCTTTTCTGTAGGAAACCAAACATATCCTCGCTATAAGTATATATCACCTACTGTATAAATAGGAATTAAACAATCTCGCTGCATTATTTCCAAATCGTATTGCGAGGAGTTTAGTTCCTTGTATTAATCAAATCTGAGGAACATTCTTTGAATAATAACTCCCTCCACGCTGTACAAATATAGTGTGCGGAAAATTAGTGTTCATAGTTTTAAATCCCAAGATAATTACTGCGAATTATCTTGGACACATATTTTGCAGATTTAATTCTCAAATCTTTTTAAGGGAAGCAATTTCTTATATTCTGTCTAGCTCCTAATCTATATTTTTGGAGCACTCTAGCATTTTACTTAGAGGGAATCCCTCATCGCTTCTTTATACACATATTAATACCTATAACCATGGTATTTTGGGATATTTCCCAGGCTAATGCAGAGTATCTTACTTCTTCTTATAAATTTACACTTTATATCCAAATACACATCCTTAGTTCACAAGCATACTGAGAAGGAGATGATGATACAAGTTTACTCAAACATCATTTACTCAGGGTAACAAAGAACAAACTCGTTCT